>VDFB02000003.1:142103562-142212509 GCA_007258455.2 Sequoia sempervirens | reverse complement strand
TGGAAAAATAGTAGATTATAAAAAAAAATCTGAAAAATAAGTTCGGGCTAGGTATTGATGTCCTTGATCTAGTAAAAGAAAATTTGAATTTCAATACATACAAAAAAAATTATGTTGTTTATGGTCCACCTATGTCTAAATTGTAATTGGTTTGACTTCAAAACTTGGCTAAGAAAAAAATATTCAATAAAATACTTTGAAATTGAATGAACTTGTTAGATATTGTAGTTACAAAGCTAAATTCGAAAAAGTTAGAATTTTATCCTTCATAGAAAAAATATTATGTTGTTTACGGTGAGCATCTCTCTTTAAAAATGGTGTTTATTGATAAAAACTAGTTCTCGAAGGAGATGGAAAAAGAAATGCAATCTTATTCAATTTTTTTTTTTAAATATATTTAGAATCTATAGACAAAATGTCACAAATCACTAGTTTGCATCATCAAAATTCGCATGGTTTAGTAGCTATAGGTGCCTAAAAGTGAAGATTTAGTTAAAAAAATTAGTTCAATGTCTAGTTTGGCCAAAAATTGTAAACTAGTATTGTGGGATCACCCAAAAGCTAATCTTTACAATTGTAGAGATACAAAAATGCATGTCTACCAAAGAAAAACCCCTAAGGAGCTAGAGGAAGAACCCTTGAAATAAATAAATTTCTTGTCTTTATAGATCAGGCATATCTTGGAATCACAAATTGAACCCTAACCCTAACCAAGGTTAACAATGAAGTCTATGCATGAAAGGATGGAGCCATCCCATGAAAATCAAAATTAGGGAATGGATCCATTAGGAAAGTCCACAAATAGTAATAAATGAGCATGGGTACCCATGAAAATCCACTTGTAGAAGTCAGTGGAGCAACAAATGTCGTCCTTGAAGCCTAAAAGTTGAAACAAGTAGCTAAGGAAGTTGTTTAAGCATTAATGACATCGCCCAAAAAAAAGCCAAAAACCATGGAAAGATTGAAGTGTCATGCCCAAAAAGAAACCTTTGCATCATTAAGTGGTCCATAGGCCCAAAAATCAGCACCCTGGTAGACATTGGACATCGAGCATCCCTCATACCTCAAACTTCATACTATATTGGCATTGGTGTTAGGCTTCAGAGATCGGACATGAGGCTTACCACTTACCGCTAAGCAAGGCAAAGTGTGGGAGGAAAAGGAAAACACTGAAGACTGAAAGGAATCATCGATTGTTGGAGATAGGGGGTCAGGCTTACTGCTTACTGCTTACTAAAGACAAGGCAAAGTAGTAAGACAAATGTCTGACATCCAAAGGTTCAAACAAAGGACTTAGACGAATTTGGAAGAAAGGGGAACCTCGGGAGAGAAGGTTAAAACCTTTGAGAAGAAAATGGGGCTTAAAGAAGAAGGTGGAAGGGAAGAGATATTTTCGGGAGTCGAGCATTGGGTGGATGTATTATGGCTTACTGCTTACCATGAAACGATAAACAGTAAAGGGGAAGATTGATCCCGGATGATCGAAAACATTTAATTATTTTTCCAAAAGCACATCGAGGGTTGAGGGATTGGTTGCTTTTCCAAAGAAAATGTCAAGGGTTGCGGGTCGGATGAAGGGCTTACCTCTTACCATAAAAAATGGTAAGAGGTAAAGGGTAAGGCCAAAGTCCAACCCCCGAAAGATCAACACTTAGTTATTTTTAGAAGGAAGGATATGGGCTAGATGGAAAGGGTTAAGCTTGATGGGAAAAACCCGAAATGCCAAAGGGAGAAATGGAAGGAAAGGGAGAAGAAGAAGAAGGATATTGGGTTGATAAAAGAGGGATGCAAGGAAGCAAGCAAGCGATAGCCTAGAGGTCCAAAAACACAACACTTAGCCACTTTTAGGAACCTTCAAGGAGAATTCATACAACATGGCTCATGTAGGATCTCTTAGATCGGTTATCAATGATGGGTCATCAATGGGTGGCATGAAATGTCAACAATACCTACATATATGTATACATGGATTTGTATATATATGTATATATATAACTATATTTATAGTAGATATTCAGATTTTCTATCATATATTCAGAATATAACTGTCAAATACCAATTCTTTGCTTGCATAGTTTGACATTATGTTATTTGGAAAACTAAATTAAACTTCGAATCTTTGACATGTGTTACTTCATGAGTGATGTTTAAATTGATATTAGCTAGATATATTTTAAAATTTGATACATATGTTAGATTTTATGATGATGCAATGCACATGTTTCATTTTGATTTTTGGTTTATGGGTTAATGCTAGTGATGAAAATTTAAGTGTGAATGTGTGTAGGTACATGTCAAAGATGATAACATGGTTGAGGTAGGGGTGTTTAGTTGATTCACATTGGTGAGTATGATGGGATCTTGCACACACACCACAGAGGTTTATAAATTTCACATTTTGCATGTAGTTGGCCAAGTATAATTCCTTGAGTGTTTGCTTCATGATTGTTTAGGAATGAAGAAAAATAGTGGATATACGTTAGAATGTGATCGTAAGTTAAAATAATAATTTAGTGATTAAAAAAGACTAAATACGTTTATTTAGATGTTGAATATCATGTTTACCTTATTTGGAAAATCATTATATTTAGAATAATGTTAATATAATAAAACACTATTATTATTAACCTATTTAGTGATTAACCTTGAATGTGCATGATTAATAAAAAATAAACCAATAAATTTAAAATTAGATTAAACCAACTAAATAAATAAAGGATGACTCGGTTTAAATTAAAATGGAAACTAATTAAAACTTTATTTAAAGAAGTTAAGCAAATAAATTATTTTAAAAAATTTCAAATTTCAATGGAACGTATGTCAAGTGAGAGAATTCATTTAAAAACTATAAATGTTTGCATGAAAAGAAACTGCCAAGGGGATCGCGAGTCTTTGAGGGAATTAAGAGTCTTTAACTAATCCTTTAATGAATTGAGTGAAAGTTTGCATGATTTGATTGTAATTAATGATTGGAGGCGTGGATTTTAAGAATGAAAAATTATTAAAGATATATGTTTTCACAATTTATTAAATTATTTGAATGTGTTTTTTGGATTCGATTGTGTTGTTAATTTTTGTCATCAACGTTTCAAATCACACTATCCAATATCAGAATGAAAGAGAGTTATTTTTTTCCCTTCAAATCTCTTTTATCTTGATGTTGGATCTTGTAAGTAGTGTGATTCTTGATGATAAAAATTAACAACACAATTGAATCCAGAAACATATTCAAATAAAAAAAATTATATAAAAAAGAGAACACCTTATGATTTTTCCACCATTTAAACAGGAGAGAAACGATTTATATCCTGCAAGAGATTTTGCTTGGTGATTAAGATTTCAAGAGGAGAATTTTCTTGTTGGGCACTGCCAGAAGGGAATAGAGGTACTTAAAGTAAAAAATCTGCAAATAGGTAGGCAATCAACCTCCCTCATTGTAGAAAATAGTTAGTATTATAATGTGGTTCCAGATTCCAATTTCATGGTTCTTTGTTGCATTTCATGTAACTGGGTCTGTATCAATCTTTTTCTCTCTGGATTTTCCAACTAAATATTGGCTGAGATAATCATTTTATGACTTACATCTGGCCTACGCCTCAATCATTTATTATTGCTTCATTTGCTTGAGTTTTTAAATATTCCTTACACTATCTCTTTCACTGGTGCGATTGTTCCCATTCCTGGACTACCACAACCCTACCATTCATAGTGTCATTGCTTAAATTTTGGAATGTTTACACTTTAATTCGTTGGTGATCAAATTGAAGCTTCAGAAGGGGGTGTGATAAGCATCATTGGTCTTTCCACTACCTCAAATTTTGCTTGAAAGAATTTTGAAACCACTTTTCATACCATTCCTTTTTCTTGTGCCAGAGCCCAACTTATGAATTTCTGCTCTTAAAATTTGATTGGGTTTCCCAACAGGGGCTTATAAGCCTTGTTTGGTTATTTTGCTACCTTTTCATTTTGCCTGCATGTAAATAAAGTAGATAAAAATAAACTCTCCTCCAAAACTATATTGTGCATTTCCTGCAATCCATAGATTTGTACCTGCAAATTAAATTTCTTGAGTTTTATTTCTCTTACAAAACTAATGGACAACTCCTCATCCAATATTTAATGTTAGGAAACCTAAATTTGAGTGCGCTTAAGGCAATTCATCTCTTAACTCAGGCCTGTGTATAGTTGGCATTGTGTGTATTATGGGTGCCATTCTTCATCATCTAATTTAAAATTTTGAGTGACTTCCAATCATTGAATTCATATGGAATATGAATTCAATATATGCATGATTTTATTTTTATTGTTTTATCATTCAAGAGAAGAAGTGGGCATCCATCATGAATAGACCCTGTGCTCGGGGCTCACATAGTATTCCTGGCTTGTGACATTAAAGTGACTCCTCTGATAAGTTCTGATTTTCTTGAACCTTTACCAGTCAAATAGATTTACCATCAAGATAAATCAAACATACCTCCAACAGTTAGTTAATACCTCTTTTCACTTAGTATTAGCTATAAGGTCATCTATTGATAATAAGGATTAAAACATGGTGAGTATTGCTCAACTTGCAAATACTCAATTTTTTTATGATGCCAAACTAAATAGGATATTTGATTTATAGTGTATTATAAAACATTGGATGACTTGTTATTTATGGAAATATTAGTATATTTAATGATCATTTATTAAATATATTTTAACTCTTATCTTGATTTCAAATATAAGCATGTTTTACACTATTTATTGTTAGTTAATTTGACATGTATCATTTGGAAGTTATTGGTAATTTATGAACTCAATTTTGTAGAGAAGGAAACATCGATTTATTTATCTTTTAGTAGTGACTCATATTAAAAATTCACTCTCAAATTTTAAATGTATTAAAACCTTTAGTCATACAAGTTGTATTTAAATGTTAGCAAGGGAAAGATTGCTTTCTCCGTATTTGTGGAAAGTTACCTTCTAGAATGGGTGTCGAACATGGGTAATCAAGGATCATAGATTTTGTTTTTTCCATATCTATTTGATTTTTTTGTATATGACATTATGCTTGGCCAAGCTAATTAGACCATTGAGATAGATGGATTTATTTATATATTATTGTTCTTTGTCATATCGTAGTATCAATCATAACATATTTTAGTATGATAGAAATGCATGTAGATATACTAGGCATGCACCAAATTCCATCATGTTCATCGATCTCTTTTTGTTAAGCATCTTGTGTAGGGTCGATGGTTCTTCATGTCAGGAAAAACTCTGAAGAACTCTCCAAAGAAGTGTAAGCTTCATGGTTGGTCGGAAAAAGTCTTTGGATCATGTTCTCGTCCTTTGAGTTGTAGGATGATATATGGATTTGACTATTGAAGATTCCAACATTTATGCACACTATTTGTACTTCACATTGTATTATTATGACTTATTGGCAATTTAATGCCCAAGTCCATTATTGTATCTCATTATCTCTTGTATTTATGATTTATGTATGAACAATATGACAAATGATGACATGGCATGTATGGAAAGATTCCTCTTATAATGATGTAAATGAAATTATTTCTTGTCATTATAATTTATTTAATGTTATTTGAAATTTGTAATTTACAATAACATAACAACACAAACTTCTATGTATTTTCCTAATTACAATTTTTGTTGTAAAATCTTTCTCATATATAAAAACACTTTCCAATACTTTGATATTTCATTCTTGCAGCAAATAAGGAACAAAACTGATGTTCATAGTTGCACAAAGTTTATATTTATGTGTATTCCCAATTTGTTCCAGTCCTGATATAAAAAATGGTAAAGAAACAACAACCTAAATGAGACTGTACATGATTCTGGCATGAAACTAGGTTATAACAACTGAAATTTTTCATGTTCCCTTTCACACAATATACTCATAATTTTTATTTTAGAAACTAATGAGCCATATATATATATATATATTGTTGCTCAAATTTGTCATCTAATTTATTACACAGTTTATACTATTGACAACCTTTAGCTTAAGGATCAACTTTCAAACAAACTATATTTTGACATAATGTACCACAATACCATGATCCAAACACGTGCCTTGAAAATACAAATAACATGTTTTAAATGTGAAATGTAAATTTGAAGAATAATTTAGTTACATAAGCAACATATTTAAAATCTAACGTACATTTTTCTCCAATTTTAATTACAACAATCTCCAAACAAAATACTAAAACCTGAATTTTGTTTGTCTTATCACCAATAGAAAATAAACTACTTTGAATAAATTTTCAAGCAACATTTGCAAATAACAATGAATGAACAAATACACAAGACATAAATATGTGAGGTAGAAATAAAACTTACTCATACTATAGGTTTGAATGTCCCCATTGATTTGGAGAGTGGAAATTGTCCAACACAGTTTGAGGATTGATATGGCAAGGAGAGGTAGAATCAAGCTCAATGGGATTGGTATATATCTTCCTAGACCATGTATAGTAGGATAAAAAAAATAAATCCTATTGGGCCAAGTACTGCCATATGTGAGTTGATGCTACTTTTGGGTCAGAATACTGAGCGGTAAGACTATTGGTCATCGATTCCCTTTAAGGGATTCCCCCTCCATTATTCTCCCCCTCCTTATTTATGATTTTATTTCTTATTTCCATGCTAAATGTAGACTCCTAGTTTCTATGTTTGGAACTTATAGTTCATCTCATGCATGATATCATGTTAATTAATTTAATGTTAATTTAATTTAATTTTACACTGAAGGTGTTCCTTATATGAAGTGAATAACCTACTTCTAAAATCAACTATTGAAAATTGTGGAGAAGGATGCAAGATGATGGAAATGATCTCAACATCAAATTTTCTAAAATATAAAAAAATATGATATATAATTAAAGAAAAAACAACTACATTCTTATCTAACCTTAGCTTTAAATTAAGAAAAGATAGGATATGAATTGTTTTTTTCTTTTAAACTTTTTAAACTTAGATTTTTAGATAAATAATAATATTTTTAATAATAATATTAAATCAATAAATTACAAATCGACTTTATATTTACTTTTAAAATTTTATTTGAAATACAGTTTTAGTTTTTAAAATATAATTTATTTAATAATATTTAAATATTTTTTATTTATTCATATCGAGTTTATGTTAATATTGTTTGTGATATATTAATTATATTTTTTAGATATATATTTTATTAATATTTCAATTATAATAAATTAAAAAAATAGTTTTACTTTTTTAATATTTTATTTGAAATACAATTTTAGTTTTTAAAATATAATTAATTTAATAATTTTTTTTATTTGTTAATATTGAGTTTATGTTATTATTGTTTGTGACATATTAATTATATTTTTTAAATACATATTTATTAATATTTCAATTATAATAAATTAAAAAAATAGTTTTACTTTTTTATTTAATTGTTTATTAACTTTTTTTATTTTTTGCTTTGACTAATCAAGATAGGTCCTCTGCCCTTAATCATTTAAATTAACTTAATAAGTTTATTATTTATTATTAATTTTTTAAAATTATTATGTTTTTTCTATGGGTAAGGTAAGATTTATATTACTTTTCAAAAAAGATTACAAGATTCAAGCCCCTGACTGTGGGTTGTATTGAACATGACCTTGCATAGCTACACCAGCCACGACCAAAGATTTCCAAAATGACCGCCATACAGACCATACTATCCAAAACCACCACCTGCAAACAACTACATTGACATTTAACTAAACTAAAACATAATACCATACGAAACTTGAACTAGACATATAACAAAACCCACATAACCAGAACCTCAAAAAACCACTACCTTATTATTAGACATTTTTTGAGAAAATATACGGGATTCGTGCTTCCAGGTTGAGCCCGACACAACAACCAAGCGACATTTTTTCTTTAGGAATTATGTGCCCGCACTAGCCAGCTTTCGATGTTCCACCAAAGCCATGCCACTAACATTTAGGAGGAAAGGATATAATTTCATCAATGCATTTGGGTCCTCCAACAACCTGAGATGACGAGGCTGGGGATGCCTTTTCCCAAAGAAGTCATTACCAAAGTTTTCTCCAAGCCCACCAACAAATCCATCCTAAAAAGATACTTCATAATCACCCTTACATCTGCCTTCGAAACCCCAACATCCAAAAGACCAACCAAAACGTGAGAAGAAATGCATGAATTCAGTTAATAGCCTTTTGCCTCAGCCATGAAACCCTTGTTGGCCACACATTTCACCATTGTAAAAGTTAAGTAGTTTGGGCGGCGAATTACCTACTTGAGGTGGAGCAAGGAGATTGGGCCAAGAAAGGTCGCTTGTCATTTTGAGCTCCTTACCTGAATGGGAGTAACCATTTCTCCCATCTCCAACTTTGATTCTGAGACCAGGAGAATAAAACATCCCATAACCATCCACACCTTCCCACAAAAGCTAGAGGAGACAACAATAAACCAACACTTAATGACCTAGGGATACCAACCCATAACCATAAATGATGATTGGGTGGTGATTTGTAGAAGTGTAGAAAGTTGGTGACAAGACTTGAAACAATTGCTCACATGAGCAAGTAAATGATGAAATCATCCTCCCATAGAAGCCTCCAGAAGCGTCGGCGAGAGTCACATGTCCTTTTCCATGTCGCTGGCCGATGTGTCTACCACGTCCACAAGTTGCTTGTGGAGTAACACCCACCCAAACCTCCCACTAAAATTATTATGTTTATTGATATTGTGATGCGAAAATACTAGTATGGGCTGAATTACGCTTGATCCATGAAGAATTGAAGCATAACAAAGCCACAAGATACTCAAATCTCAACAAGATCAATCAAATGAAATTGAAACTAAACATTTATCCAAACCTAACATACTAAATCATGAAAGCTTTCAAAAAATCTATTCTAATCCATCTGAAACTTATCTTGTTGTGGAATTGGTGTCGTGTTTATGTGGAACGACAACCCTTTCCCAATCTTGTGATTAGTGAACTTGTTTAGAATCGATGAAACCATGGTGTTTGATGTATGAAAACCTAATTTATGCTAAAATGAACATGATGCAAACTAAGTTACCATGATTTTATGCTACAAATGATCTAATTATGCTATTGCTAAGCTAATCTATGCTAAAATTATGCTAGAAGATGAAAACCCTAATTTATTTACAAACTAATATGGATGCATGGAAGCCATTAATGGATGCTCTAAGCTATTATGCAATTAGAATGAACTAAAATAAGCTAAAAAGTGAATAAAAGATGAGTGTGTATGTGAGTAAATTCAACAACATAAGTTTGCAATAAAAGATGGATCCATTTTTCTCCAAATAGTGATCTATTTATAAAAAAACAAATGAGAAATGAATGGTTGGGATAAAAAAACTTAATCAATGGTTCAAGATGAAAGGGATGAGAGACATGGATCATGGATCCTCATCAATGAATGAGAATGCATGATGAAAGTTAATTAAAGGTCCACACTTGCCTCAAACAAACACACTTTTGACCTACTCACACAAGTCAAAGGTAACTTGCTAAAGAGGTTAAAGGGTTAACTTGCATTTGAAGCCAAGTGAGTTGATTGGAGGAAAGGGAATATTCCTTTTTGGGTGAGGAAAAAAAATATTTTACAAATTAAAACAAAATTTTAATTGTGCAAAAAGAATAACGAATATTCCATGGGTATATTCCCTTTACTTAGAAGAAAATTAGTTTAATTGCTAAATAAAAAAGGTTTAATTTTTGCAATTAGGGGATTAGAATAATTAAGTGATATTTATTAAATTAGATGATTTAATAAATGGGGGAGGGAGATGAAATGATATTTAATTAAATAACTTAGGGTTATTTAATTAAATAAGATGACTTAGGGGATTAAATTAAATATTTTGATTTATTCAATTTAAGGAGATGAAGTGTTAATGCGAAAAGAGATGAATTAACCTAATTTAATTAATTAGGTCAAATAGACGAAAATGATACAATTAATTAATTAGCTAGACTAATTAAATCAATTAAGCAAAAAGAGGATGGATAAAAAGGAAATGATGTTAATAAATTTGATTCAAATGTATGACATCAATTAGGCCATTTTTCAGTGTCTACGAATATTTAGATTTTGATATATTTTGACTTTCCATTTAGTTTATTTTATTTTAGTTTTTAATTTAGATTTAAGTTTGAAATTTATTTTTATTATTTATATCTGTAGACACTTTAAAATGTCTTGATGGATCACATTGGCTAACTAACATCATTTCATCCTAAAATCCATCCTCTTTTCACTTAATCAATTAAAATAGTCTAGCTATTTAATTAATTGCCTCATTTTCATCTATTAATCTAATTGACCTAATTAGATTAATTCATCCTCTTTCATGCTAACATTTCATTCTATTAAATTGAATAAATAAAATTATTTAATTTAATTCCTAAAGTCCTCTTACTTAATTAAATAACCTTAAGTTATTTAATTAAATATCATATCACTTCCCCTTTCCATTAAATAAATAAATTATTTAATGAATATCCTAATTCCCCTAATTTGCATACTATAAACTTTATTTAATTATCAAATTACTAATAAATCTAATCCCCCTACTTGCAAGGGAATATTCCTCCTTTGCACATTCCTCCAAAAAGAATATTCCCATGGAATATTCCTTCCCCTTTTGCACATTAAAATTTGGTTTTAATTAACTAAATATCTATTTTTCTCACCCATGAGAATATCTTAAAGAATATTCTCTTTCTTCACTCATTTGAAAAAAAAAAATTCTTCCTTATAACAAACTCACAAAACTTTATGTGCAAGTTAACTTACAAGACTTCATGTGCAAGTTAACTTACAAGATTTCTTGTGTAAGTTTTGAAAGTGTGTTTGTTTGGATGAATGTGAACCCTTGATTAAATATTATTTTCCATCCTCAACCCTTGATGGGAATCCATGATCCATGCCTCCATCATCTTTCATTTTTGACCATTGATTAGCTTTTTCAATCTTAGCCCTTCATTTTTCAGTTGTTTTCTTATAAATAAAACACTATTTGGAGACAAATGGATCCATATTTTAACATCAAACTTATGATGTTAAACACATTTGCACTTGCACTCACATTTTAACATCATTTTAGCTTTATTTGCTTGCATATTAGCTTAGCTTCCATTAATGGCTTCCATGATAACATAGATGCATACATTTAGCTTATTTGTTAATTAAGATTTTAATCTTTTGAAGCTTGCATACATTTAGAGTAGATTTGCATACACCTATATTGATTATCTAAGCATAAATCATATTAAAATAGCTTGCATCATCTTCATTTAGTTTTAAATCATGTTTTCATACACATCTATCAATGGTCTCATCAATTTTCTTCAATAAAACTAATTGAAACAAACTCATTATCGAAGGGATTGGGAAGGGGCTATCATTCCACATCAATATGACACCACCCCAGTAATAGGATAAGTTTCAATGTCTTAGATTAGAGGTTTGTCAAGCTTTCATGATTTAGAATGTTAGTTTTAATGACTTCTTTGTCCTTGTTTACAGTGAATGATCTTATTGGGATTGATGCTTAGTGGGTTAAATATGCCTCAAATTCATATGGATCGAGTGTAGTTAACCTATACTATGTCATTGGTCACATTTTGACACTAGAAGAATGGAAACTTTAATTTTTTGTGTGTTTTTTGGAGAAGTTAAGGGTTTAATCTCTTAAATGCATGTTTTTCCTTAATTTTTGATGAATTCTATATTACCAATCTTGCAGAAAGGTTGTTGGGTTTCGAAGATATCATGTTTAGCTTTCCAAAACATATTATGATTTCAAAATTAATCAAGATTTGAGGAAGTTGTTATTATCTCAAGTTGTTGTCTATCATTAATTTTGTTGTGTTTTTTTTTTTTTAATTCTAGGTTTAATCTCTTAAATGCATGATTTTCCTTAATTTTCAATGAATTCTATATGATTAATCTTGTAGAAAATTGCTAAGTTTTGAAGATCTCATGTTTAACTTTCCAAAACATTTTATGATTTCAAAATTGATCAAGATTTGAGAAAGTTGTCATTATCTCAAGTTGTTATAATATATTTTTAAAAAAATGTTTCTCAAACACTTGAAAGGATAAAATGAATTAACTTTCAAAGTTGGATAAAATTGAACCAAACAACCTCACATTTGCTTTAAATTTTGATATGTGCTTTAAATTTTTTATTTCATTTGATTTCTAACATGTCTCTAACTTCTTGTTTTGGTTTTTAGACTAACTGGGTTTTGTAGGTTTGGACAATACAAATTGAAGAAAAGAAACATACTATTATCATTTGAACTATAATTGTAACAAGTGTTTCAACACTTTTGGGGCAATCATAACTCATTTGTAATGGTTTTTTAATTTCACACTCTAGGGCAACACTAGCTTTCAATTGGGTTTTAAAATGAATGCTCAAATTAGTTAAAATTGAACCCTCACATCATTTTTACTTGCTGGGTTAAAATTGAACAAGGAAAACTCACACTTAGTTTGGTGCTTAAAATGAATTTACCTTGCTTTGAGCATTAAAATTATCAAGTTTTTGCTATGTCTTGTGATTTACATTTGTGTTATTAAATGCGTATGCTCTTCTCTCGTGCCAATTGACAATCTTGGGAATCAAAAATATTTCTTTAACATTTTGTATAATCACCCACATATTTCAATTTGGACTAAAATGAACCCCATGCCAGTGTGAGGAAAATGCATTGTAAATGCTCTCTCCCTACGTTATCCGACTTAGGAGATTGAACAACAAACATACTTATTTTATTTTGTTTATCTTTAGAGGGCTTGCCTCCCCACTTCAAAAGGAGGGAATGACCCAAGTGGAAACAAGCTAAAGCCAAGCTCTTTCAAACCACTATATAAAAAATTTGTTTCTGACGAAAGTCATAAACAATAGGTGTGGATGTTTCATATCAACAAGTGCCACCCTTAGTGTCTGTGTGACACTTCAAAATCCTTTCTTAAGAAAGGATTGGGAGGCCTCTTGATTGAAATAATCATGAGCTAATCTTGCCACATGTATGGCCACCTTAAATGAAAGCCGTTATTACGAACCAATTGTTTAGAAGCCAAAAACCTTTATGCTTGTTGGTGCAAGAATGGTTGTTTTGAAGCCGCCCCACATTTTATGATTCATTATTGAAACAGAAAAATCCTTAAGATCTTCGGATGTTCAGGACTTGAGATTTGGTGGTCCCAAGAAGTGTGTGCCATGGAGGGGAGCTCGTGTCACCAAATCTCTAGTTGTTCACATTGTCTTAGTGTTTAGAGAAATCAAAGTGGGGATTCAACAAGTAGTATCTTCTAAACCTAAGGTGGTAAATGTTTGTGAGTCAGTTTAATACTTTGCTTGGTTCCAAAACATTGCAAAACAAACATTAACAAGTCTTTTCAAAATTTCAAACCCTTTGGTCTAAGTATGGATACCCTTTGACAAAACCTTGATATTAATGCTTGTCCTAATGATTTATTCTTAGAGACTTCTAAATATTTTGGTTTACATCTCAATGCATATTTTCCAAAGTTGACCTAGGTAACTATGCCCTTGACTTCATCCTTTCACGAAATGGACTTTGTGGAATTGATGATATTTTTGACATAGACATTTAGTTTGAAACTTAATCAAGACAAGTGTTTTTGGTAAAAATAAACTCACTTAAGCAAGATAAATTAACAAATTGACCCCACATGGCCATTTGGTGTCCAATCACTTCGATTGAACAATCCAACCATACGCACGCTATTATACAAGGAAAACATTGCAAAACATTGAGTCCAAATTCTATTGTCAAAATCATTAGGTCCTATTTCCAAAATCATTTAAGTTCTATTTTACTAAAATCATTGAGTCCTTAGGGTTTGATCACTTTAGAGGTATAGCATGTTTCTCACCACCTTGGTCTTGCCAAACAAAGGTTCGCTCTAGGTCAACATTGGGTCAAACATTTCATCCATCCCTTTGTCAAATTCATCCTTCACTTCACCAAACTTTGCAAACTCTTGAACACACCAAACACTTTAGACTTGAACATATATCAAACCAAACCCTAACTTAGCTACTTTTTGTGTGAAATGGATCCTTTTCCATGCACTTAGTTCAGTCGGTTATCACATTTTGTGAACAAGTTTATCTTAAAGGTCACAAGTCTACCTTAAAGATTTACAAGTTCATTGACACCTTTACCCATGGCATCAAAACATCAAACCTTAAGTATAAAGTGTTGTCCACAAGTTTTGAAAGTTCATCCCCCTTATCATTTACCCCTTTCATCATTAAATCATATCATTGGTCCAAAACACCTTAGAGGTTCACCTTTGCAACAAGGTCAAAACACAAGAAAAACATGGAATATAAAATCAATTCATACATCATGAGTGGTCTAAATCAACCAAACTATCAAAACCTTACAATGCTAATTGATGATCACAACTCACATTTATACAATCCACACATGGGATCATTATATCCTACAAACATCAATACTACAACAAATGTGAGTATACCCAATCTAAATTTTGGAACACCTTTCCCTATGGTAGATCTAAATCAAGTCAAAACCTACAAATCTATCAACCAAATGATCAATACATGAGTCTTCAACAAAACAACATTATCCCATCAAATCAATACATGCCAAATGTGAATATACCAAATACAAACTTACCAAACATGAACATATCAAATCCACACTTGGTGAACTATGAGATATATACGTTTGAAAATCACACCAATGTTGTTCAAAATACAAACAATATACATGCAACTCAATGTATTGATCTAAATCAATGTAACACCATGCAAAATCAAGGTTACCTAAATCAAAGCAATGTGTTTCCCAACCACAACAATGTTCAATGCCAACCTATGACACAAAATCTAAACATCATCCTAAATCTGAACATGGTCCAAAATCAATTTGTGCATGATCCCATCAAATACCACAAGTGTATATTCCAAATATGCTTTACCAACAACCAAATCCACTACACCAAGGGTATCAAAATCAAAATCAAGAGAAAATTGACACACTCCCCCATTGGTTAAGCCCTGTTATCAAGACATTGAGTTGTGTCTGCAACCACATCAAGAACAACATCTTCAATATCAAGAAGTTGGATATCAAAATAAACAACCTCAACAACAAGATCAATCCCTACGTCTCCAAGATGAATCACAACTAGATAAATATCAACAAGCACAAATCTCACAAGGTGACAAATGTGAATACACTCCTTTAGGGGATCCAATTGAATCAACATTAAACAAGTTAGTCCATGCTAAACTTATAAATCTTCTAGAAGCATTAAATGGAGGTGAATCTAGCATCAAGTTCCCATGGGATGATGATAATTTTTATTGCGAATGCCATAGCACAAAAGGTCATGACACATCTGATTGTATCAAACTCAAAGATCTTATCAAAAAGACCTTCTTGATCAAAGAAAAATAACTATTGAGGACAATGACCAAGATTCAATCACTAATGATAGTAGTGACAATCTCTCCACCACAATTGTTGAAAACAATGATCAAGATCTATACATCAATGAGCACCTTGAAGATGTTTCTACCACATTCGATGATCAAATCAACATGCATCAAGAGTCACTTTCTAATCCTGATCAAAACCCATCAACAATATCCAACAAGGATCCCTTTCAAGAAATCTCAACGTCATTTGATCTCATGGTTGAAGATATCGACAAGGTTTCTACTACAATTGTTGAGGATAAAATTCAAGATCCATCTACCGATGATCATGTTGATGATGTCTCTACATCACCCAATGAGTTAGATGACATACCTCAAGAATTTATTCCAAAGAATGATCAAAATATTTCACCAAATTCTAGTAATGGTCCTTTCCAAGACATATTGACATCCTTTGACCTCATAGTTGTAGATATAGAAGGAATCCTCAACTCAACACTTGATTCAAATTCACTTGAAGATAAAGAAAATATTGAGCTAATGCCCATGCCTAATGAAGACCTTCAAGAACCTTTTGTAAGTAATCCATCCTTTGAAATTGACCCGTGTAAAGAACTTGATCAAAAGCACATCAAAAGCAATTCCAAAATTAATCAAGATCAAGGATCCATATCTCCAAGATACTACCATGATCTAATGGGTATTTTCCAATCCATACAAGATGTCACAAATAATGATCATATCCATATATCACATACTCCTCCATTTACCAATGAGATGCTTACTCCTAATAGAAATGTAGATGATCTTCATCCAAAACAAGAGTCTCCTACTCTTGATATCATTACCAAGGAACAAGAGTCTCCTACTCTTAATATCTTTACACATGATCAAGGAATAGTAGAATCCATAGACATATCAAAAATTGATCATGAAGAAGACCTCTACATGGAGAGTGAATCAAAAACATCCTTTGAAGAGAAAGCAAAAATAGATTATGAGGAAGACTCCCATAGGGATTGTAAAGCATCAACATCTTTTGAAGAAGCATCAAAATTAGACAGATCCTCCATACAGATTGAAGAAAGTGAGTATGGGGATATTGAGCATTATCAAAAATAAAAAAAGCTAAACCATCTTGAACGGCAAGAAAATGGTTTGTTAGTAGCAGAATCAAAGCATGTTAGTAATACTCCCATAATACTAGGGACAACTTTATCTAGTGCAAACACCAACATGGAAAGCACAAAGAGTCCTTATGATGAAATAACTACCAACACTCCAACCATTCATATCATGAATCATCATCCATGCATCTTTCCACCCCCTAATTGGGACCAACCACAAGAAAGAGGTCTATATCAAACAAAAAAGAGCAAACTACTGAAGCAAAAGAATCGACAAAGAAAAATGGACAAGAAAAATTCAAACACCAAAGCAAAATAAAGGAAATCATCCCTATCAAACTCCATTAGTCAAAGAAACTATGGGGCAAAATAAAAAAGGGAAGCTCATCCATGTAATGTACCTTCCTTAGACAGTTCAGTATATAGCAGAGGTTGACCTACTATTAGGGTTCTTGTAGGTCAACAAAATGGTTAGGGGACCCAACCGAGGGCTGTGGGGTTTAGCTGGGAGCCTTATGAGCTTTTCAGTTTGGAGTTCAGTTGAATCTAGAGTTAAAGTGAAAATTTTAAGGTTTGCTTTAATGGAATAGTAAAAGGTGAATAATGAAAAGTTCCCCATCCTAGCAACTCAAGTTATTTTTAAAAAGTGGTCTTTTTCTTTGGATGAGGAAAGACCCTCAAGAAAATTATTTTATTGAATTTTATTAAAAAGGTCCATGAGAGGTTATAAAGCAATATGTTGGGCTCATTTTTGAGCATTCTATTCTCATTTTTACAAAAGCAATTGCAGGTTTGAGCTCTTGGCAGAGGGTTTCAGCAACATACAGGTCTTCTAAGGACAAAATCCCTTGGAGGATAATGGATTGGACGAAAACCCAGTTCACAAAATAGGGAAATCTACTGTGGTTTTCCATTTGGGCATCATTGGACTTCATTACAAGTTAATTTGCACTTAGAATTGATTGCAGCAGGGAGTTATCATAAAATAATTGCAGATTTTGATAGTTTATGGCAACTAAGGCACATGGGTATTTGATTTTATTGTATATTCTTCCATGACAACAATTTATCTTTGATTTGGTACCTTATTCGTAGAGTTTTGATCAAGGCTGCTTGTTGGGTATTTTGGGAGGCACCTAGGGTTTGGTAAAAGGTTGATGTTCCTAATTTTTATCATTATTTCCAGCCTATTGGTGATCCTCTACAACACTTATTTTGTCATCATACGCATCCATACCATTTGAAGTTGTAATAGCAAAGTGATTCATGTTTTGACTTCAATAATCAAGCTACAATTGAAGTTGTACATTCGGGTATGTGTTTATCGTTTTGGGTAGTCAAATATTGCATTATATAAGGGTTTTAGACTGCTGTTATAGTCTAATTTAATGTATATAAAACCTTTGAAACTTGTAATCAAATCTGATATAGTTGAAAAAAATGGGTTCTATTGAGTTGCAATTGTTGTCTTTCACTTATGCAATAGTTCTCTTTCATTTCTATGCTTACCTCTATGATTTTACAATGAAAGACAAGCAATGAAACTTAAACAAACAATCAACAAAACCAAATTAGACCATGCAAGACAATTGTTTGACATTATGGCAAGAGGGAAAAACTAAAAATTCAGGGTAGAATTGGTAAAGGATCTTTTAGTGGTATTAGAGCTTGGATCTTGCCAGCCTGTTGGGTGAAATCAAGTTGTGTATACTTTAGTTTGGAATTGGTTTTCAGTTTGGACAACAAGGTAGGCCCTCATGGCTAGGTTGTTTAACAATAAACATGCATGGGAAGAGTTTGAACAAACACAATATAAGATCCTTTAGAAAATGAAGCATTTAGAAGATTTACTTTCAAGGAAAATTAGGTACTCTAATGGTTCATCTCCATCTACAAGAGCAACTAAGAGTTCTCATGCCTTACCAACAAATAAAACAATTATGGCCAACTATGACAAGTATCACTCTCTTCCTCAAAAGATACAAGACATGCTTCCTTTCACATGATTCTTGGGTATATTGGATGAGGATGAAGATGACTTGATGTTTTCAAGTCCAAATCAACAGTGAAAAAGGAAAGAAATATCAAAGATAGGAGTGAAACCATTGGAAAAAGTGAAGAGTTTAATGTGCAAGAACAAGGAATGGTAGAAGAATCACTTGTTTGTAGTTTGCAGCCTACAAGTGATCACAATGAATGCAAAAATAAGTCATTAGGTGGGAGTCCTAAAGAAGAAATAACTTTGGATCAAGTGGAGATTCATATCACACCATTGAGTCAACATGTTGATCACAAAGTGGAAGAGGTTACAATCATGGATTAGCCCGCTGGAGATGTTGAAAACATGACACTAGGGTATGACACCTATTCTAACTTTTGCAACAACAGTTCTAATCATGAGGTAGCATCTATTTCACATGAAGGTAATGATGTTATTGAGTCTTCCTATGATGGTACTCAAGTTGAGAGTGTTACACATATATATATATATATATATATATATATATATATATATATATATATAGTGGATTCAAGCCACAAAGGTCCTGATTTTGTTCATCGTATTGTGAAAGATGTGAAAAGGACACAAGGGTGGTGTGATGGGTGGTCACTAAGTCAAGGAAAGATGCAATCAGCTTGTTAATGTAAGAAGACAAAGAGAGTCGTACATTAGGTCCTCATTTCTTTCAGGGGAAGAATGTGTAGATGATAAGCATACAAGGGAAGAGCTTCATGAGGTAAGCCCAAAAGAAGAGCATGTTGAGTTGTGTGAAGAAGAAAGGAGGAATGATTTAGGATATTCAGTTTGGTCTAGTTTGCATCCTGGAGTTTTTGATTGTCCTCTTTTAGAGAAATCCTTGAAGGCTCAAAACAATGATGATAACAGTTACACACTTGATGGACCAGCCACAAGTGATATATCCATTTCTGTGGAATGAAACATATTTCTTTTCAGTTTGGCTAGTCATGCATCACCTACGATGAAAGAACAATTGTTAAGACCATATGAAGCATTCGGTCTTAAAAAGTTGATTATGGAGACTAAGAGGTTGTCTACTAAGAAGATCTTGCATTTTGATAATGTTTGGTTTGTTTTGCATACTACATCTTGGGTTTAGTTAGTAATGGAAAATATATCAACTTAAGATGATGGTACTTTGACTGAATATGTTGAAGACAAAGCTTCAAGACATGAAATGCTACGAATTGGGGTTGCAAAGTGTATGCAAGTGCACTCTAACCTTGAAGATTACAAAAGCATGGAACATGCTAGTGATATGGACAATAATTGTATGGATTATTTGGGTGATCTTAATGCTTCTTCTAGAATGATAATTGATCCTACTTCCCCTACACATGATGAAAAATTAGTCTATGGCAGCCAAGCATAGTTGAAACAAAAGCATTTGGTTTTGGAAGACTTTCATGATCAATTGGTGGTGAAGGATGATAAAACTGTTTAAGCATTGTCAAGAATGGATAGCACCCACAAACGCACAGAAGGCTTCATTTGGAAAAACCAAAGAGAGGAAAGAGAAAAAGGAATGGGACATGGTATCTCTCATTTACATTCACACTCTTTCAAGGAGGCTTTGGAGTTGATGAGAGATGACTACTTGTAGTTGCTTAGAGGCAAGGATGGGGTGACCAAATTGGTAAAGGATAACGACAAAGAGATAGTTAAACTTTGTCTTCTTTTGTGTATGTCCAGTTCATTACATAATTCAAAAAATCAATCACTTATAACAACTACTTCTATAAATAAAAATGATAATGCAAGAAGTGAAGAAATTGAACAAATTGATGAAGAACATTCAACTTGATCATGAAATTACTTCAATGGAGCTAGACAAAGGTTCAGATTTTTCAGTATGGAGACAACCACTATCTATTCCCACTTGAGAATGAAATGACAAGTTTAGAATGCAAGCAATCTGATTTTGAATATCATAGCATCCAAGATGAAGATTTCTTTGAGCCACTTCCATTTCTAATCACTTGGGAAAAGCTTAAGAGGAATCAAGACTTGATGTTCTTTGATGACTACAATGCATGCATAGAAGAGGATCCCAAAGGTTAGTGATATTCTTCTTCATTCTTATGTGATTGTTACTCTTACACATGGGAAAACTTGTGAAGAAGAGTCAATAAGTGTTGGTACACAAGATGCATACATTGGTCATGGTAATCTATATGATGCATCTTATTATAAGACTGATTTCAGACACTTTGGAGCAGCTGTTGTAGAGCAGTCCAAAAAGTTGAATGAAGGATGGTTAGAAAAGGAAAAGAAAGCTAAGATGTTGGCTCAACAAGCTAAACTTCATCTTCAACAAATTCATGACATTCACCACTCCATAGATGATAATGAGAAAAGGTTTCCCAATTCAAAAAATTTAGTTGTTGTTGATCATTTTCTCGATTATGATGAAGATTCTTTTGATGACACTCATAGTGGATTGACCACTCAAGGGTTGTCTTTGATGGGTGTTGATGGCATCCATAGCTCCTCTTTGGTTATGTCACCAATATCTTATGATATGGCAGCGATATATTCGTTGGTAGGTGACTTCATTTTATTTGGTACTTCATGGATTAGTGGCTATCCTACTTGGGTTTCCATTGCACTTCTAGGTTTAGCATGGTATACATTAGCTTTTGAGTCACTTGGGAGTGTGTGGCATGAAGTCTATTGGAGGGACATAAGGTATGAGATGGGTAATTTCAATTTGCTTTGGTTAGATGACAACATGTATGTTGTTGGTACGAGTTATGTGGCTGTTTGTGTTAGTTTCTTGGCATGTGGGAGTTCATTTTCACATTTTCTTGATGTTTTACATCTCATACAATAGGTTCTATATTTTGATTTGGGAACTAGATATTCATTTTCTTGGCACATTATTTCAATATGTTGCTTCACAATTTGTGGTGTTTGGGTATTTTAATTGGAGTGGAGTAGCAGGTTGTTTGGTGTTAGCTTGAGGGTTATATGTGTAACTATGTTTCGGGTCAGTAGAAGGCATGGGTGATAAGGTTGTATATGGTTGAGCATTGTTATAATGCTACTTACCACATGTCTATTGGTATGACTCCCTTCCAAGCATTGTATGGTTATGATGCCTTATATTTTGTGGACTTAGTGTTGGGTGATAGTAGAGCGGTTAGAGCTCGAGATTGGTTACAAGATGGATAGGATATCCTTAAGGAACTTAAGGATAATATTTGACATGCCCAAAATCAACAAAAGATGTATGTAGATCAACATCATATTGAGAGGACATTTTAGGTTGGAGACATGGTTTTCTTGCGCCTACAACCTTATAGACAGAGTACACTTAAAAAGAGTGGGGAAAAAAACTCAAGCCTTGGTTTTATGGTCCATACAAAGTATTGAGGAGGATTGGAGGGGTAGCTTATGAGCTTGAGTTACATTCCGAAGGTAAGATAAACAATGTCTTACATGTATCTTGCCTAAAGAAGGCTCTTGGACAACATGTTGTCTCTTCACCTAAGTTGCCTCCATTGGATGAGGAGGGCCAATTGGTTTTGATTCTTGTAGAGATTTGGACATGAGGGAGAGGAGGTTGAGGAGCAGAGTGATCAAAGAGTATTTGGTTTGTTGGAGAGACCTACCATTGGAGGATTCCATGTGGGAAGGAGAGATGATACTTCAACATCTGATTTTGTAGTTGTTTGGGGGAAAGCAATCTCGGGAAGGGAGGACTCTGTCCATTCCTTAAACAACTTAGTCTATAGCAAAGGTTGGCCTACTATTACGGTTACCATAGGTCAACAAAAAGGTTAGGGGACCCAACCGACGACTGTGGAGTTTAGCTGGGAGCCTTATGAGCTTTTAAGTTTGGAGTTCAGTTGATGAATCCAAGGTTAAAGCGAAAATATTAAGGTTTGCTTTAATGGAATAGTAAAAAGTGAATAGTAACTAAAAATCATAAGGTGAATAGTGAAAAGTGCCCCATCCTAGTAACTTATGTTGTTTTTAAAAAGTGGCATTTTTCTTTGGATGAGGAAAGACCCTCAATAAACTTATTTTATTAAATTTTATTAAAAAAGTCCATGAGAGGTTATAAACCAATGTGTTGGGCTCCTTTTTGAGTATTCTATTCTCATTTTTTACAAAAGCAATTGCGGGTTTGAGCTCTTGGAAGAGGCTGTCAACAACATACAAGTCTTCTAAGGATGAAATCCCTTGGAGGATAGTGGATTGGACAAAAACCTAGGTCACAAAACAGGGAAATCTACTTTGGGTTTCCATTTGGGCATCATTGGACTTCATTACAGGTTAATTTGTGCTTAGAATTGATTACAACAAGGATTTATTAGAACATACTTGCAGATTTTGATAGTTTATGGCAACTAAGGCACGTGGGTATTTGATTTTATTGCATATTCTTCCACGACAACAATTTATCTTCGATTTGGTACCTTATTTGTGGAGTTTTGATCAAGGTTGCTTGTTGGGTATTTTGGGAGGCACCTAGGGTTTGGTAAAAGGTTGATGTTCCTAATTTTTATCATTATTTCCAGCCTATTGGTGATCCTCTACAACACTTATTTCGTCATCATACTGTTATCACGGAATCTAGTAGCGCTCATTCCATGGATAACCCCCCTATGAAACTCGTTTGTTTCCTAGGTTCGTGAAGTTCAAGCACACAAAACAAGGTGATTTTCGTGCCACCTTATAATGCGTTCCAAAGCCTCAAACAGTTAGTTTGAGAATCCCCCTATGTTCGCCTCACAAAGACCTTTGAAACAAGCCCCTTTGTGAAGTCTCACTATTCATACTTAGTTAAATTGTGAAAAATGTAGATTCCTCAAAAAAGTGCGTTCATGTCCATGTTCAAAATTTAACTAAGTGTTGAAAATGCAGGGGCACCAAAAATCAGCGCCCCTGCATGAAAAGTGAATTGTCAAAATATGTAAGAGCACTGAAAAAATGTGCTATTACACTTTGTGTCTAGACTTAGCCATTTTTTTTGCCTGGGCACATTTCTTCATGTCTTTGACATTTTTCGCTTATCGTGCCACTTTTTATGCCTCAATTAATTGCGCAACTTGAGTTAAGTTTTTGTGTTTCCCTTTCACTTAAAAGTGATTTTGTTTCATTTTCATTGTTTCTCCATTCCTTCTTGCTGGGTGAAGTCTTCTCAAGCTGCAAAACACATTTTTGGAGAAATCTGAAGTTCCTCCCAACCAAGTTTCACGTTTTCTCTTGGTAAGTCGTTCCTCTTACCTTTCCTCTATTTTCCTTCATTGTTTTGTACACATCTTAGTGATCTACATGTGTGTTTTTATTTCCTTTTGTTTTCTTCTTATGTTTTCAGTAAACCATTGTGTTTTTTCTTATTTCTTTTTGTTTTTGTTTGTGGTGTCTTGTCTATTCGTAGGTTTGTCTTTCTCTTACCTAAATCGCGTTTCCTCAAGCTTCATTGCACCAACAAACTCCCCTTGCTTGTTTTTAACGTGGCTTTCTTCTCTACACATTTTTTCCTCTCATTCATTCTCCCATGCGTGTTACTTCTTCTCACGTCACCGTTCATCAATGATTTAGTGTGAACAATAAAAGCAACTCACATTTTGTGAGTAAAATTGCATGGTTTTCGTTTACTTAATCAATGGCGATGATTTGGAGATTGATTACAGTCCTATACGTGTTTCCAAGTAGTGTTTTTAAGCGTTCCATACTTCTAGATGGTCAAGGTGCTTTCTTCTCACATCATTTCACTTTTGATTCCAAGTTTATGTTTCAAATGTAGTTGCGCTAAAAACTAGTGCCATTAGACCCAAAGATATGAAAATTTTTCCTAACACTAAGAAGTGTAGGAGCATTGTTTTTTAATGCCCCTGCACCAAAGCCAGCTTCCTTCAAAATGCAAAGGCGTTGATTTTCAATGCCCCTACACTTTTCCCAATTTTGTTCTGAAACATTTCAAACTTGCCAATTTCGTTTCAAACCTACTTTCATCCACTTTGTGCATCATTTTGCATGCCTTGCCATCCTCTTCACACTTTCTCATCATTTTTGCTCGCCTCACACATCTCCATGCTGTTTAACAACTAACGTTTGTTCTGACTCCACATCTTGCAATCTCTTTCCAAGATTCTCAAAGTTGATTGATTAAAGATTCAGTTGCTCTCAGATGACTGCCAAAAAACCTCCATTGTCTTCAAAAGAAAAAAGGAAAAATGAAATATAAGTATCAAGGTGTCTATCCGCCAACCGTGGTGGTCTCCAAGGTGGAAGAGATAAAAGACATAGGTCGGTCATCAAGACTTGGTTGATTTTGCAGAGAAAACTGAGAAGAGGCCTCCTCCTGATTCTATGAGAGAAATTGTACATAGTAACCTACATTTGGTAGCTATGTTCCCTACTGCTGCACATCATATAGAGTTTGTCCCTTCAAGTTGCATCCCACTACATCAGGGAGAGTAGAAGTGTGATTGATTCTTCTGGGCACGAGATTTTGAGACTCGACCCTGACTTCTTTGATATTGTGTTTAAAGTTCCTCAAATGGATAAGTACATTGACATCTCGATACAAAAAGCACAAGAAGTCTATGATGTTGATCCCAACAAGGCTAAAAACCTAAATAATAGCCAATGGTTGAAGAAGCCTAGGAAAACTGCTTCCAGATGGCCAAAGGGACTCCTGCGAAGTGATTTCAAAGATGATGTCAAAGATATGATCACATTCTTGAGCAGAGTGAAGGGTTCTCCTGAATCATACATGTGTCATGACTAGATATATGAATACATCAAGATCATAAGAAGACAAAAAGTGCACATTGACTGGGGAAAACAAATCAGTGATAAAATACATGAGCAATTGATCAATGCGCCTTCCACATTGAAATTCTATATAACTTCTTACCTGGTGTACACAACAGCTGTAATGAGGCAATTTCCAAGTCTATCCACAAGAGGCAATCAGATGCTGGTGCTTATGTATAAATTTTTCTATCAACTAGAGTTGAAAGAAAGCTTCCATCATTTTAGGTGGGTTACTGATGCTTTCTTTGGACTTTTACTTTTCAATTTTGATCCAACTCTCGAGAAGAGAAGGGTATCTGATGAGGCTTATAAGGCGGTAAGTAAAGTTGGATGCTTATTTATGCAATTCCCAACATTTACTTATTTGAGAGTAGGGTGCTACACTGATTGCCCTTACATGCTACCACGATATCCTTTAGACAAGTGGGTTCTCATGGAGATGTGCAAACAATTGATTTTAGTGCATAAGGAATAGAGAAATATTCACAAGCGTGGATTCAAGTTCCCACTAACAATCAACATATATACTATCTCAGCTGTAAAGAAAGCCAGATATGTTTATGCAAAGATGCAAATCATGAAAATCAGGACCTATAGGTATAGGTTTGATTTTGATTACCGAGATGTCAGAAGGAAATTGCAAAAGGGTCATCATCACAAGTACCATTTTGAAGACATCTGGGCTGATTGCAGAGATGAAGAAGCCATTCACAAAATAGATTATTTCAGGTTGACCGTACAACATATCAAAGACCTTGATATTGCCGACCTACCAGAGGATTTTATAGATCTTGGCGATATCATGAATGTTGTCTATGATGAACAAGAGGTTTCTAAAAGGCCGTTTCCTGCAATTCAATGGTCTAGGAAAGAAAGTACTAGTATCAGAGAGAGATTGGCACCAATCCTATCCAATACTGCAAAATGGTTACACAAGCATGGTTTTTAAATGAAAAGTCTCAGAATAGATTCGGAAGGAAAAGAATCTAAAGCAGAAGCTTGTCGATAGCAAGAACTCCGCATGAAAAATAAATTACCAGTTGTCCCCACTTCTTCACGAAGAGGTCCCAGGATTAGGTTTACTATTGGCAAGAAAGACACTTAGGCCGTCCTAGAAGAAGAAACCATAGAATTTGATCCATCTTGCTCTAAAGGTAAAAAGGTTGTTTCAGAGGAGATAGATTCCGATGAAGAAGGTACTTCCAATGACCAATCCGCTGAAGATGAAGACTCAGAAGAAGTAGACTCCAATGCAGAAGAAGTTTCTAAAAGTGGGCAAGAGTCTGAAGGTGATTTTGAAGAAGAATTTGAAGGTGATTCCGAAGGTGAACCAAAATCAAAGAGACAAGAGGGTGATCAACAGGAACCCAGGCATGATCAAGAAAGAACTATGTCTCCACCTGAGAATGTAGTTGAGGAAATTCCCAAAACGTCATCGCCCGTGATTTCCAGTGTTCCTCATACCCCTCCAAATTCGAGTATTCCTCCACCTCCTGTTTCTTCATCACCCATTCCTACTACATGCATTCCTACAGTAGAGGTATCCACTATTCCTGCAACATCAACCTTACTTGATACTCCCTCAGTGAGAAGCATTCATACGGTTCATATATTGTCAAGTCCTCCATCATCCATTCCTAGCTTGTCTTCACCAACGTATGATATCACTTCTGAAACTGAATTCAATTGGTTCATGAATGAGTTAGTGCGTGATCAGATCAATGTGCAGTCTACAGGAGCACTGATGACAAACACTTCTCCTATTGTCACGATACCCATGGTAACTTCAGAGGTGAAACAATGACAGAGTTAACAGTGAATCCAGAAGATCACACCTCCTTCCTTCCCCCTTGGCTAATATCTCAAGTATCAAAGCGGAAGAAGCAAATGGTCTCTCTAGAGAAGCTTGACCTCAAAGAGATAGTCCCTCCAAAGGCTAAAGGGAAGAAAAAGGCAAAAGTATACTCAAGGCTAAACGTTGACAAGACTGGCCACAAGTATTTGGAGATTGGCATACCACCGCAAGAAGGAGATGTCAATATGGAGGACTACACAGTAACAAGAATTCAGCTTGGCAAGGTTGCCAATGAAAGTGCAAAAGAAGATGCGCAAGTGACATTAGACATCTTGGCTGGAAGACTGGATAAAATGGAGCAAGCTCGCAATATGTACAAACAGAGGGCAAAACATTATGCCACTGTTGTAAGGAGACTTGCAGGATCTTCAACTAATGCACAACCATTGACAGTGGTAAGTATTGACGACCCAACTGTCAAGAAAGCTGAGAAGTTCGCTTCCAAAGGCAGGGTGTTGTATGATTTCATTGAGAAGATCATAGAACACGAATCTTAGATCATAATTGTTGCGGACGAGAAAACTACTTTGTTGGCCAAGCTCACCACAGAGCTTGATAAAGAAAAAAATGTACTTTCCCAGGAGGGCAGAGATATGGAAAAGTGACTGCGGTCATGGTCACAGATGAAGCAGGTAAAGCTCAGTAAATTGGTGGAAGTCGGGGTAATTCCCAGCAAAGAAAAGTTCATTAAGGTAAGAAAATCTTTGAAACACCAAATTCAAGTGATTCAATCCCTTACGGATGATCTCCACTAGGTGCAGGAAGATGTTGAAGGGCATCGTGTTATTCTTGAAAAAGGTATCAAGGAGTTACTAGGACAACTTCTTGAGGACAATCATATCTTTCTGCCAACCATAGAAATATCCCAGATCTTCAAGGAAGCCATCATGAAGTTGATTGACAACACAAACTTTTTAGAAGCCTCTTTGAACATCATTTGTGATACAAGACTTACATTGGATAACCTAAAAATGCATCTTAACAGGTGCAAGAAGGTTCACTCATCTACCATGAGATCGATCATGAGAATTCACACCATTGTGGATTATACCGTTGGTCTGGAAGAGAAATTCGCAGGAGACCAAGAAGAAATACGAGACTTCTGCGCCCAAAGCAAGGAAACATGAAGGTTCCTAATCTCTAGTGTTAGACAATTTCTGATTTCTCATTATGCATCTTGTAAATATTTCCTAACATTTTATATGTCTTTTTGTAAATTATATTTACACCAAGTCTGAGATGTAATCTTTGATAACAAATTACACTTTGACTTTGGTCAAAGTTAGGTGAGATCTCCTTGAATCACTCACCTAACTTTCCTGGATTTTCTCAAGTTAGTTTCCTAATTTTTCTCATCCCTCTTTCTATAAATATGAGGGATTTTTATTGTATTAAGGATCTTTTAGTATTTTGCAACGAAGTGCTGCCCTTTTTGAAACAAATTGTGAAACTTTGTGTTCATACTTTGCAAACAAAATTTGATCAATAAAGAAGAAGATTGCAAACTAGACTTTGTGTTGGATTTGATAATCTTGTGAATTGATCTCTTTTGGTGGTAATTAGTAAGTGATATCAAAAAGACTCTAAGCAATTCATGTAAACTTTCTGTTACATCTTTTACTTAGATTTACATTTGTGTTTTGGTTAACTATGGTTGGATGATCTACAAGACTTTGCGCTTGTAATTGTTCATGTTGTTCGAGGAATTGTTGCATCTAAGAAGACTTTGTGCTTCTAATGCGACAAACAACACATCTATCACAAATCTACGATCGCCAAAAGAGGGTCTCCTCTCCCTTGGCAACCCAAGAAAGTAGGAAATCCACAAGTACACCTTGTTCTTCTTTATCAACTCCCGCTATTCCTAAAGCTAATCCTCTCATTCCAAAGACCAGTGTGCCTTTTGTAAAACCAATCAGTGAAGTTACGACTTCTAGCCTACAAAATTCTTTCTAGGAATTTGACATTATTGAACATGCCAAGAAAACCAAGGTTCAGATGTCTGAGGTTGAATACCTCAAAGCCAACCTCGACCAGTTTGACAGGCTTGTCAAGTTTGTTAATGACAAAAGAATTTCCCCAAGTCAGGATACACCTCCTGACACTCTTGTTACTCCTAAACCCAAGATGCCACAGAGTAACCTTGTATCTAATCCTCCAACAGCCTTTGGACACATTGATCCGTTTTTCATCTCCTTGTAAATGGTTTTAAGCTGAGTAACTGTGTCATAGACTTTGGTGCATTCGACAATGTGATGCCTGCCAAAGTAGCCATAGCCTTGGGCCTTGAGATGACCAAAATTTTCAGCCGTTGTTTCTCCATGGAGAATAAACAAGTGCCATTGATTGGCTAGATCAAAGATGCGCAATATGCATTCGCTGCATACCCAAAGAAGAAAATAAAAATGACGATCCTTGGGGCTGATGTACCAGCATCCTACGGAATCCTCCTCGGACACAATTTCTGCAAAGATGTTGGAGGAGAACTAAGCATGGATATGTCTAAAGCAAGAATACCCGTAAAAGGTGTGATGCTGAAACTGGTTCTTGAAAAGGAGTCAAAGTTTTTAGTTGCAAAATCAGATAATCCCAAAGCTCAGATCTTGTTCGAATCCTCAGGTGTGGGAACTTACTATCTACAAACAAATGTAGTGGGTGAATCCTTGACTCAAAATGAGTCAGAAAATGATGATATTTCCACCACTTCAAATGAGTCATTGTCAGGTGATTTGTCTATCTCCGACCGTGAATCCTTGTTAGATGATGAAGCCTTGGACTTTGACACTGTTAGCATTGGTGATCCCAATGGTGTCTAGTTGCTCGAATTTGATGGAAAATGCTCTTCGACTGGTTCTGGAGCAGAATGGTTTTATTTTTCCAACAGGAAAGTTTTTCCCTTTCTCTTTCAAGTTAAAATTTGATAATACTAATAACACCGCCAAATATGAAGCCTTGTTATTGGGAATGCAAGTTGCATTGAAGAAAGGAATACAAAATCTCCATACACAAGGTGATGGCAAACTGATAGTATGTCAAGTAAGAAATCTTTATTAGACAAAGAATGACAGACTTAGGCATTATCGTAATCTAGTATGGGATTTCATTGAGGAATTCAAAGCTTTTGATATCTCTGTTGTTCCCAAAGAATACAATACCAAAGCTAACTCCCTCGCAATCTCCACCACACTCTTGGTGCCAAACGAAGACTTTCAAGGGTCTACCTACACCATTGAGCTGGTTTTCCGCCCAAGTATCCCTGACAATTCAAAGAACTGGAAAATTTTCAATGATGATCATTAGATCATTGCCTTTCTGGAGAAAGCAATGGGTTGTACTTCGAAGGTAGCAATTCTCTGCCTTGAGAATCTGTGTCAAATATGGACCCTATTACAAGTGAAGAATATTTGCAACTCAAAGGGAATAAGATTCCCAAAGGATTAGTATCCCTAGAGAAGCTTTTTGACAAGCATGATCGCTACGTTAAAAAGCAACTCTTAGATTCTGACTCATCTAATGAAGTGGAACAAATTAATTTGGGAACTGAAGCTGACCCCAAGATGGTGAACATTGGCAAATGTTGCACGACTGAAGAAAGAAGACAGTTTGCTTAGCTACTACAAGAGTATATGGATGTTTTAGCATATTCATACGAAGATCTAAAATCATTTTGGCCTATAGAAGTACAACATGATATTCCCCTCAAGGCCGGAGCTTTGCCTTACAAACAAAAGCAGAGGCAGTACAATCCCAAGATTTCTAGAACAATTCTGGCAAAAGTTCAAAAGATGCTAAATGCATGGATAATATTCCCTATCCATCATTCAACATGGATAGCTAATATCGTCCTCGTTCATAAGAAGAATAGCAAAATCCACATCTATGTAGATTTCAGGAATCTAAACCAATTGTCGCTCAAAGACAATTATCCACTTCTAGTAATGGACCAAGTCCTACAAAATGTAACCGGATCCGAGATGCTCTCCATGCTTGACGCATTTTCTGGCTATAATCAAATTGAAGTTAATTCAAGCGATCAACACAAAACCACTTTCACGACGCCATGGGGAACCTTTGCATATCGTAGGATGCCTTTTGGTTTGATCAACGCTGGCGCCACATTCCAACGTGCCATGGATCTCGCTTTCTATGATGTGATGGTAAGTTTATTGTGGTGTATCTCGATGATCTCACGATCTTCTCTAAGCAATGTCGTGAACACTTCTACCACTTGAGGAAAATTCTTGAAAGATGTCGTCAACATGGCATTTCCCTAAATCCCAAAAAGTCAACTTTTGGGGTGATAGAAGGTAAACTTCTTGGTCACGTTGTATCTATAGAGGGAATCAAGATTGACTTGGAAAGGATCAATGGAATTAAATCTCACTCTTTCGTCAAGCAAGAAAGTTGTCCATTCCTTCTTTTGCAAGGTAAACTTCTTAAGGAGGTTTCTCCTAGACTTTGCTAAAAAGACTCGTCATATTATAAATATGATGAAGGGTAATGCCACATTCCATTGGACGACAGAAGGGAAAGCAAATTTCGATGATATCAAAGAGGCCATTGCTCACACGCCTTTGTTGGTCTGCCCCAACTATGTCAAAGATTTTGTCATGTACAGTTATGCTTCCGAGCATACACTCTCAACAATCTTGGTGCAGGAAAACGATGAAGGCTTTGAATCTCCCATTGCATTCATGAGCTGCCCCCTAAAGAATTATGAACTAAAATACTCTCAAATGGAGAAGCATGATTTTGTAGTTGTCAAAGTCGTCAAGCATTTTAAGTTCTACATTCTAAGTAGCCATGTCAAGGTTCTAGTCCCGGATTCAACTGTTAAGTCTATCCTAACACAACAAGAATTTGGAACAAAAAGAGGCAATTGGATTGCCAAGATTCACGAATATGATCAGGAAATTAAACCCACTAAGTTGATATGTGGGTGTGGACTTTGTCAGCTTATTGTTGAAAATAATCCAGATAAAGAAATTTTAGAGGATGAAGAAGTTTCAAATGATGAAGAGGTGGATACAAGTACACTCCCAATGGTACTTTTTGTTAGTACTACTGACAAATGGTATTCCAACATCACTCATTTCCTCACATATGGAGAATGCCCCAATCACTTGACTCCAAAGGAAAAGAGAACCATCAAGCTAAAATCAACTAATTTTGTCTTATGACACAATGGCTTGTACAATCGTGCAATGGATGGTACTTTTCTCAAATGTGTTGATAAGGAACAACAACAAAAAATGTTGAAGTCTTATCATGACTTGGCATGTGGCTGTCAGAACCCTGGTGGTTCTCAAATTGAAACCCTAATTGATTTTTTGTTTGTTTTTGCAAATTTTCGTTTTTTGGTATTTTCTGAGGTTTTTGACAAAATGCCGAAAGCTGCAATTTAACTAAAAAATGCTTGGAAAAAATCTAAATAAATTCTAGAATGCAATTTATGCTCAGATCTTGCTCAAGTATGATAGGCGCTTCAATATATTTAACTTCCAGAGCAATTACAATGATAAATACGGAGATATAAATGAGATACAATAAATTTATTGGAAAAAACCTGATTACTCTTAATGACGGCTGCAATGAATGAAGATGGTACGGCCCAATGAAACAGATGAGTCTCCAGCTCAGAAATGAATGCCAGAGCCTCCAGTAATCCAAACGCCTTAGATCCAATTGCCAAACTCTGGAAGCAGAAGGCAAATCTCTGAAAGAATAAAGGTACGGCCTTGCTGGTACGGCCAGGTACAGCAAATGATGAAAAAGTACGGCCTCTTGTAATATGTGCCATATCTCTAAAATAAATCTTCTGATGAAGTCGCCTCAAAAGGGAGATGATTTTCTCTGCAAATCACTGATGAATCTGTCAATCAATCTAATCTGTAACTCCTGAATGAAGTCACCCAGATGCAAGCTTAAACTGGTATTTCACAGCCTCAGTCTGCCTGATCTCTGAAGAGTTTTCGTTCTCCAGAAACGTCTGTCTGCCAGAAACCCTAGGGTTTGCAAACTCCAAAGCTCAGATCACAAAAGACAAAATTGAATAATAATCAGCATAGTTCGATTTTGCCTTGAGAAGGTATATATTGCCTTGAAGAAAAATTCGACCCATTCTCCTTTTTAATAAATCATTTAAATAAATGATTTAATTTGCACTTTTAAACTTAGGAGAATTAATTAATTATTGGCGTCCACTTTTAATGAATATAAAATACTCATTAAGTCACATTTTAATAACTTATTATAAAGTATAATAAATACTTTATAATTAAGCCAAATAATTAAATATTTAAATATTTCAATAAAGTGACTTTATTATAAAGTCAAAATATTAAATATTTAATAATCCATTAAATACTCCTTCTCCGTCTAAACAACCAACTGCTGAACTGGGTCAAATCTGAGCTGAATAATTGCACCAGGTGCCCTGCCTGAAATAGCAGCTTCCGCCTGACCTAACTTTCTAAAAATAGAAAGTTTCAAAAATGCTCACCGGAAGACTCCCGTGGAAGGCCCAACCTCGATATTAACCGCAGAACCGAGCTACTCAAACATCGAGCAACGGCCCCGTGATGATCCTTCAGACACCGTTCATTTAGGATCTAAACGATAGGGCTAACCTTGTCACTACCGTACCAGATGGGGACATGACAGTCCACCTCAAATGCCGGTCCTCAAGCAATCTCAACTCGATGCCTGTGAAGATCTCCTCTACCCCATGTAGCATCCTCAACTGGCAAATCTCTCCATTTGACCAGATATTCCCTGATCACACGCCTCCGTAGGTGTCTCTCTCTCATCTCGAGGATAGTCTCAGGTACTAGTATCAATTTCCCTTCGTCATCAAGGGGTGGCAAAACTGGAGAAGGTATAACATGCTGACCCAATGCCTTTTTCAGGCGAGAAACGTGAAATACATTATGGACCTTGCTATTAGCTGGCAAGTCCAACTCACAAGCAACCTCGCCCACTCGTCTGACAACACGAAATGGACCATAGTAGCGAGGTTTTAGTTTCTCTGCCCCACTCTTCCGCAGAGTAGACTGACGATACGGCTGCGACATGAGGTATACCATATCACCCACCTCAAAAGTACGCTCAACCCTCTTCTGATCAGCATACTGCTTATGCTGATTCTGTGCCCTTTGGATATTGTCTTGGAGAGACCTCAATATGTCCTACTGACTCTGCATCATATCCCCTGCACTCGGCACTCTGCTATCGCTCAATATCAAATCCAGAAGGTTGGGCGCCTCATACCCGTACAAAGCCATAAAAGGGGTCATCTGTATCGTCATATGGTGAGTCGAGTTATAACAATACTCGCACAAGTAGATCCATCTCACCCAAGCCCTCTGCTGACCAGCTATGTAATTACGCAAATAACCCTCCACCCACTTATTGACAATCTCTGTCTGTCCATCTGTCTGCGGATGGTAGCTGGTACTCGGTGTCAGTTCGGTTCTGCACAGCCTGAACAACTCCTGCCAAAAGTTGCTCATGAACCGATTGTCTCTATCACTGACTATCGTCCGAGGCAATCCATGTAGCCAGAATACCTCTCTGAAAAACAACTCTGCAGTCTGCGATGCTGTGAAAGTAGTAGTAATCGGGAAAAAGTGTGCATATTTAGTCAACCGATCCACCACTACGTAGATGCAATCTTTACCCTGGGCTTTCGGCAAACCCGTGATAAAGTCCATCGATAAACACTCCCACTTCCTATCGTATCGAAGTGGTCGGAGCAATCCAACAGATAAGTGTACCCCGCCATCTGCTGGCAATACTGCACTCACGACATACCGCACACATCGGGCCTTTCAGCCCTTCAAGTAAACCGCTCCCCAACCATTTTGTAAGTCTTTATAGTATCTGTGGATGGCCCGCCATAGGAAGCGCTAAGTCGGAGCCGCAAATCAGAGTCCGTATTTCGTGAGTCGAACCAAAAGAATTCACCTCTTTGTAAATGATCAAGCCATCACAATAGTGTACCGCCATCCGCTTCGCCTCGCCAACGGCGCTAGAAGCCCATGGGTTCTTAGTATACTCAAAGAATAATCCGGGCGCCTCCAATCCTCTGTGATCTGTGCTAAGGCATTCAACTGGGGTCTGCGAGACAAGGCGTTAGCTACAACATTCTGCTTTCCCTTAATGAAAGTGATATCAAAGTCATATGACTGCAGTTTACTGACCCATTTTTGCTGCCTCTCATTCAAGTCTCGCTGTCCTAGGAAATGTTTCAGGCTGTTATGATCTGTGCGTACACTGAATTTGCTGCTTACCAGGTACTGCCTGAACTTAGCCAATGCATGCATAATGGCTAACATCTCCTTATCATAAATACTATAAAATCTCTCAGGACCCCTGAGTTTCCTGCTCTCAAATGCAATCGGGTGTCGCTCCTGCATCAAAACGGCACCAATGCCCTCTCCTGAAGCATCACAGAATAAATCAAATGACTTCGTAAAGTCAGGCAATGCTAACACCGACATGAAGCCGCGATCACCTTAAACTCACAGCACTTCCCCGCGCTCGGTGGTGGTAAAGAAAAGCTCTCCTTCGTCAAGAAGGTGCGCTGACGGAGAACCCGCAAATCTCCCCGTGAGGAATGCACACAACCTAATGAAACCTCTGAGCTGCGTAAGGTTCTCAGGTACCGGCCAATCAACTATAGCTCGGACCTTTTCAGGGTCCATACTCACTCCCTTGGCACTGATGATGTGCCCCAGATATAACAACTCCTCCATGCCAAGCTCACACTTGGATTCCTTAGCATAGAAAGACTCGTCTGCTAAGATGCCCAAGACTGTATCCAAATGAGCCAGATGCTCATCCCATGACCAAGAGAACCAAAATGCCGCCGAAGAAGAATTCTCAACACAAATCTCCTTAACCGAAAGCACTAAAACCCGTTCATAGTTGCCCGAAGGTGGTAGTGCATTGGTTAACCCGGCGGGCAACTAAGAACTCGGTGACCGCACGACACCGGAAAGCTGTTTTCAATATCCCGCCTCATCCGACTGATGGCACTCTATCCGAAATCAACCTTCGAAAGAAGATCGCTCCTCGGCAACTCATCTACCAGCCTCTATCAATACGGAATAGGGTAATTGCTCTTTTGATTGTTCTTTTATTGAGCCGCCTGTGAATCGTATGCACATCCGGCGATCCATCCTTCTTCTTCACCAATACAACCGATGAAGCAAAAGGGGACTTGCTAGGTCTGATATGACCCATAGCTAACAACTCATTAATGGTCTTCTCTATCTCATCCTTGAGTCATTTCGGATGTCGGTAGGGAGTGATCATCACGGGCTTTGCGCCCTCCTCTAACTCAATAATATGCTCCGTACCTCTGTCTGGAGGTCTACCAGGTGGGATGTCACTAAACACTCTGGAGTGTTTAGTCCTCAAAATCTGAATGTCAGGGTGGTACTCACCCTTCTGCGGCTCCTGCTGGGCTGGCATCAACATGCACTCTGCTGCCCAGTCAACCATATCATGACGAATGAGCCTCTCCATCCGTCTGAATGAAACCATCCTAAGATTACTGTCTCTGTTAGCCTTGATGACATGTGGTCTCCCGTCAACCTTGAATTTCATCTCCATATCACGTAGGTTGAGTGTGAACTCACCCAGATCATGTAACCATGCCATCCCTAATACCACATCTGTATCTCCCATATTAACAACGTAGAATTCAGTCTTGAATTCATAGTTGTTTAGTCTCATCGGAAGATCAGTAATCTTTCGGTCACACCTGAGAGTATATCCGTCAGCCACCTTGACTCGAATACCCTCGAAGGCCTCTGTCTGGATGCCACGCCTCTCCACTAAACGTGCATCAATAAAATTGTGTGTAGCACCAGTATCCAACAAGGTAATCACCTTCTGACCTGCTAAGAGCCCACGAAGTCAAAATGATCCATCTCTCTGAAGGCTGGTCAAATGGGCTTCCTGTAGCTTCCTTCCACCTTCATGTTCAACCTCACTTTCGGACCTCTCATCATCTGAATGCTCGGAATCAGCTTGCTGGTCTGACAGATCAGATTGCTCTTCGCCCTCGTAAAACCACTCCATTTGATTATTTTTGACCTTCGGACGAAGTGGGCATATATGTTTTTCATCATAGGGTGCCTTGCACCAAAAACATAACTTTTTCTTACGCAATTCATTCAACGTTTCCCTGTCAAATGGTGGTGCATTCTATCTCTTAGGATCCGGTTGATCCTTTCTTCTGTCAAAGGGCCTATTCCTGTCATTGTTTCTGTCAAAAGGCCTATTGGGTCTCGTGTATGGTGTTGACCCTGAATTGAACTTGCTGCGAGGTGCTGCAAGCTCCATGCTTCTCGCCTTCCGCATGGCCTCCTGAAGTGTAGGTGGGTCAAAAGCCTTAACCCAACCTCTCATGGGTTCGGTCAACCCCTCAACGAAGAGTATGATGAGTCTCCGTTCTGAAATCCCTGTGACCATGACTGCCACTCTCTGAAACTCACCAATGTATGCATCCAAACTGCCTGTCTGTCTGAGCTGAGCCAACTCTCTGAAATACAGTTCCGGATCCTTCTTATCAAATCTCTCTATCAGTCTGCTGGTGAACTCCTGATAGGTATTGACTGCATGATGGCCTAGCGTGTACATGCCATGGTGCCACCAATCGTGTGCTACTCCGTCAAGATGTAAAGTAGCAAATTTAATTGCCTCATCCTCCTGCATAGGCCTAAGTGACAAGTAATTGTCCAATTTCTGGACCCAAGACCTCGCTGATGTCTTCGCACTCCATCAAAATATGGTATCGTAATCTTGCTTCACCGTGATACCGTGAAATCTCTATTCACCTCGCGGGTCGGTGTCACGATGCCGTGGGGTTCAAGGGTCAACCTATTCTCCTCCTCCGGTTTATAGACATCTATAAACTCATGAAATGTAAGTGCTCGCTGATCTCTTCGTGTCCCGTGACATGTACTACCCATGAAATTGGCCAAGTCCGCTTAATCGACATGCCATTCTGTGGCTGAAACTCCTGATGCTGTACCTGATGCTCTGCCCCTGGAGTCTGAGGTGGAGTCTCCCTAGGTAAGAAAGTAGGCTGACCTGGCCTACGCTCCTGATAGATCGGAGTCGGCTGTCGAGGTGCTGATGCTAATGGCTGATCCACGGGTGCAGTCCCGCTCGTCTGTCCAATCTGAATGAAGTGTGGCTGTGTGGGCGTACACTATCTAATGGTACCCATCAACTGAGACATCATATCCATCATATTATCGTGCCTCCTTCTGAACTCCTCATCGGTGATATCACCCTCTGCATGCGCCTTCCCTAGATCCCTGCGAGTCTCTGAGGAAGTCTCACGTTCTGCCATTAGGGTTGCAACACTATTTTCACTACCGTCAGAACTGGATCTGTGAAAACCAAGCACTCCTGATATTGTCTGCCCTTCAGGGATTGGTGGACCTGTCCAATCCTCGTCTTTGCCTGTCCCTACACCTCTGGTATACTGAATAATATCTTGGCTCATAAAAGGCAACCAAAAAAATGCACTGTATTCTGAAAAAGCACTGAAAAAGCACAGGATGGCAGGAGATCTGTGCTCTGATACCACTGTCAGAACCCTGGTGGTTCTCAAATTGAAACCCTAATTGATTTTTTGTTTGTTTTTGTAAATTTTCGTTTTTTGGTATTTTCTGAGGTTTTTGACAAAATGCCGAAAGCTGCGATTTAACTAAAAAATGCTTGGAAAAAATCTAAATAAATTCTAGAATGCAATTTATGCTCAGATCTTGCTCAAGTATGATAGGCGCTTCAATATATTTAACTTCCAGAGCAATTACAATGATAAATACGGAGATATAAATGAGATACAATAAATTTATTGGAAAAAACCTGATTACTCTTAATGACGGCTGCAATGAATGAAGATGGTACGGCCCAATGAAACAGATGAGTCTCCAGCTCAGAAATGAATGCCAGAGCCTCCAGTAATCCAAACGCCTTAGATCCAATCGCCAAACTCTGGAAGCAGAAGGCGAATCTCTGAAGGTACGGCCTTGCTGGTACGGCCAGGTACAACAAATGATGAAAAAGTACGGCCTCTTGTAATATGTGTCAGATCTCTAAAATAAATCTTCTGATGAAGTCACCTCAAAAGGGAGATGATTTTCTCTGCAAATCACTGATGAATCTGTCAATCAATCTAATATGTGACTCCTGAATGAAGTCACCCAGATGCAAGCTTAAACTGGTATTTCACAGCCTCAGTCTGCCTGATCTCTGAAGAGTTTTCGTTCTCCAGAAACGTCTGTCTGCCAGAAACCCTAGGGTTTGCAAACTCCAAAGCTCAGATCACAAAAGACAAAATTGAATAATAATCAGCATAGTTCGATTTTGCCTTGAGAAGGTATATATTGCCTTGAAGAAAAATTCGACCCATTCTCCTTTTTAATAAATCATTTAAATAAATGATTTAATTTGCACTTTTAAACTTAGGAGAATTAATTAATTATTGGCGTCCACTTTTAATGAATATAAAATACTCATTAAGTCACATTTTAATAATTTATTATAAAGTATAATAAATACTTTATAATTAAGCCAAATAATTAAATATTTCAATATTTCAATAAAGTGACTTTATTATAAAGTCAAAATATTAAATATTTAATAATCCATTAAATACTCCTTATTTCTCCGTCTAATCAACCAACTGCTGAACTGGGTCGATTCTGAGCTGAATGGCTGAACCAGGTGCCCTGCTCGAAATAGCAGCTTCCGTCTGACCTAACTTTTTAAAAATAGAAAGTTTCCTGAAAATGCTCACTGGAAGACTCTGTGAAGGCCCAACCTGATACAACTGCAAACTGGAGCTACCAAACACTGAGCAACGGCCCCAGATGATCCTCTGCACACTCCTGTCAGCCTACTAGGATCGAAATGATAGGCTAACCTTGTCACCAGCTGTGCTGACTAGGATGGGGACATGACAGTGGCGGACATTTCTCAGTGCCAGTAATCGCTCAAAAAATCCTGAGTGAAGTATTATTGGCCCACACTTTTTCAAGACACGTACTCTTGGGTGTGTAAGTGTGAATTGTGCCAACAATTCATTGGCCAACCCAAGTTGGCATCCTTGCCATTGAAACCTGTTGTGATCGAACAACCTTTCCAGCAGTGGGGAATTGACTTCATAGGCACAATTAATCCATCATCAAGTGCAAGACACATCTATGTTTTGACTACTACTGACTATTTCACCAATTGGGTGGAAGCAATACCTACCAAGCGTGCTACTTCAGAAGCGGTGTGCAGTTTCTTAAAGGAAAGCATTATTTCTAGGTTTGGTGTGCCGAAAAAGATCGTTGCTGACAATGTGTTTGCCTTCTACATGTTTGAATCAAGCAACAAGTATGAGATATGTGAAAAGAGCAATTGGTACCACATAATGAAGTCAATTATCTTCTCGTTTTCTCCTACTTACATTGGACGAGATCCAAGGTCATCTTTAGACCAATGTTGGATTGGAATTGACGGAGAAACTGATTGACGAGCTGATTAAATGAGAATATAGAATTGTTTGACAAGGAGCAATACCACTCGAGTGTTGTATCCTTGAGGGACCTAGGAAAAAGCTTTGCCATCAGGGCATCGTGATGAAAGAAGTCCATGCACATGGTGTTAAAAGCAGACACGTGTGTTTGTGGGTCTCCTTTACAACCATACTTTTCGAATTTAGGGATTTCCATCCCCTGAGGGAAGGGAGTGCTCAAGATCGTCATCGACAACAGACTGTGTCGGAAAAAGGGCTAGAAGATAGGTTGGGCGGAGGCCTAGGAAAGACTTGCGAAGTGGTTTTGCATTTGACCCATGTTTTGTAGAAGAGCACTCAAAATAAGGTCATGAGATGACAAGGGTCCAGTGGAACCTCTCCCATAATCACCACAACCAAAACCACCTCTGAAGCCACTATTGTGACTTTCGCTAGAGCCCCCACCAGAACCACCTGCGTGGCCCTCATCAAAGCCACCACCACAACCTCCGCCAGAGCTGCCACCGCCAGTGCCACCATTGCTACCGAAACCACCACCACTCATTCCACCAGAGCCCCCACTGCCAAGAGCAGTAGGAGGGGTAAAACTAAAGCTAAGGGGCATTCTACTCACCTTGACCATGTGGAGTTGCTAAGGAGTAGATGAGACAATGATCGAGGGGCCCGTTTCAACCATGCTTGCAGACGTAGTGGGCATCAAGACACTTATTTGTCTTTCAGAAGCATTGAGCATTGCCTCTCGGGTAGTGCCCGACCTAGTGTTAAACGAAGGGATGTATGTTTCAGTCAGATCGGTGAGGCCACACAAGAGTTCTATGCTTGTCTGATCCTTTCCTAGCATATATCTCACCTCGTTAATGAGCCTAGCAGCTTTTGCCATATTCAAAGCTTTCTCTAAGTGATTGCCTAGGTCTAACAACCTGTTGTACAATGCTCAAAGTTTTTCTGTAGGAATGTGCATGGCATCATCCTCATTTACAAATGAAGGTGTAGGGGATGTTAGAGGAGTGGGTACACAATCAATCCCGTCAATGAAACCCATCTTGTCTGTAAAACATGTGGAAAGACCAAGGGTAAAACTGGGAGTGACCTTCGTTTGTTCCATTTGTAGGTGTCGTACACTTCTAACAATGTGCCTGAAGGTCATAGACTAGGTTGTGATACTCAAAACCTCACAACACCCAAGTCTACAACGATTGTTGAGAATGAGGAAAAGGTCTTAACACGAAGAAATGAATAGGCATTGTTCACATTGGGTTCACCAAAATGTAGAGTAGGGGTACCAACCACACCAAGGCTTTAGGTCACATAGAGCCGAGAGTGGAAGGCTGCCCTAGTCTACCTCAAGTTGGATAAGTGTTTTTGGGTCAAGGGTAGAGAATGAAGAGTACTCTCAAGTGCTTTTATCGCTTTGCTAATCCAAGGGTTTGAATGGAGCTAAACAAATAGGTTTTTAGAACCTGGACTATACCTCAGACAACGCGATGTGCTAGCATCTGTCTAGTGCGTTGGTGTTCGTATGGCCAAAAAGTACCCAAGTACAATAAAAGTGCCAAAAACCCGTTAACAAGTTGGCAGTTGAGGTTTGGAATACTAACTAAAATTATAATAAACAAAATGAGTAAAGTAACTAGAATAATGATGAAGTGATAGAGAAGAAAGGTGGTGAAGACCAACTCACAAGGAGTCTAGTTCAACAAGAAGCTCTACCCGAATGCATTCCTATACACAACCAAGAGAGGAGAAATGTTGGGGCTGTATAAGGGTTTGCCTCAGTCAAACCCTTGCTTTGGTGTTTCCACCTCCACAGACAACCAGATAGAAAGATAGATGGAAATATGATAAAGGAAATAGCACTAGAATGGAAATGGAATCGAATACTATAAGAGACACAAAGCTACACAAATCCAACAAGAAAGCAAACAAAAGCATTACCACCCTCAACCAAAGGCTTTAAAGGCCAATGAGAGAGGAATGCAAGCCCATAGCTATTGTAGAGCTAACATAGCCGCAACAACACCTAAAGCAACTTCACTAGGCACCAAGTTGTAGCTTCTATGGTAGAATGCGTAGGATGTTGTGGTGTTGGAGTTGTGATGTCAATGGTGCAACAAATAGCAAGAGTATGGAGTTGTATGAGCTCAAGAATTGCTAAGAGAATCAAGTGAGAAAATTAGCCATTTGAAGATGGAAAAGGAGGGAAAGAGTCGTTCTCGAGTCAGTTGGAAGGCGTAGAGGCATTATGCTTTATTGTCAATGGAGAATGTAACATCTATGCAAGTTCCATATGTTAAGGATGACAACTCGTTGTGCAAACATTTGTGCATCGTGCATGTCCCTGACAAAAATCCCCCCACCAACACAAAAAAAAGGCATCAAGTGGATGGATTGCAAGTAGGTGTGGAATTTCTTAGTCATATTTGATTTTCTAAGGTGGGGGGATGCAAAAAGGGAATTTGCAATGGAGAACGTAACGTCTATGCAAGTTCCATATGTTAAGGATGACAACTCGTTGTGCAGACATTTGTGCATCGTGCATGTCCCCAACAAAAATCCCCCCACCAACACAAAAAAAGGCACCAAGTGGATGGATTGCAAGTAGGTGATGTGGAATTTCTTAGTCATATTTGATTTTCTAAGATGGGGGGATGTAAAAAGGGAATTTGCAAGAGGGGTGCGAATCCGCTCCTATACAATATGCAAAAGAGTAGATTCACCTAAAAGGGTCCAATGAGAGCTTTGAGAAAATCCCTAAAACTATTTCATTGGAGCTATACAAATGAGAACTTGCCTTTATAATATTAAATGAAAATGCTTTACCATAAACTTTAGGTGTAACTAGGTTAGGGAAAATTGAATCCTCCAAGCTTCCTTAAAAATAATAACTAAAGTTAAAATGTTTATATCCACCTGGAAGAATTTTGGTTCTTAAGCACACCAATTCTAACATTTTAAAACTATTTAGTTCTACAAATTTCATTTGTCTAAAATCTTTCTTCAATCAAATTTTATGTTAAGATACATTTTAATAATTTGAGTTAGGGTCTTGTTCAAAGAAACAATAATTTTAAAACAAGAGCTACAAAACTGATGAGTTCTTGCCTTGAAGTGCATCTGCAATGAAATTTCCACTTGACACTAAATTTCTTTGACTTGACTCTTTTTATCCTTTTCTAGTTGCAGAGACATGCTACTCAGTTATGCTATAGTTATTTAAACCTCTGTCCTCAGTACTTGTATATACTTGGGGACTAGTTTAGCATGACATGTTTCATTAAAAATTCAACCCCATTACCCTGCTTAAAAAAATTTAAAATTATTAATATAAAAGATTGCCAAGCGAGAAAGAAGGCACCTAGCAATTGAAGTTGCCACTTGCCCCAAAATTGCTTGTTAAATTGGCATTATTTCACAACTTCTACTTCCACATATCATTCTCAAATGTGTGACATTGCTACGCCCTTAATATTATTGTACATCGGGTTATGAATAGTCGGCTTGTGGCTATCTTAACTCTCTATTAAGTCATATTATCATTAGTATATTGTTATTTAGTTGTTTAGGTCGGCCTAAGTCTTCTATAGGTGTGTCTAAGTCGCCTAGGTGATATCCTTGGCATAAATAGGTATATATAGGAGGTTGTGAGTCTTATTTCATCATCAAGTTGTGAAGTGTGTTCTCATTAGAGATATTTGGAGGTTTGCCCCTCGAAGTGGCTTGTTGTTCTCAGTTATTATCAAGTATTTGTAGCATATTTCATATCATATTCTTCTATTGTGCAAGTTATTTCATAACAAGTGGTATCAGAGCATGATCTTGGCACCATAGAGGGAAGGTTTTTTCTCAATTTTGGAGGCGATTTTGGGAAGAGCATATCTTTCAGAATTTGTCGAATTTTTTTCTGATTTTTAAAGGGTTTTGAAGAACATATTGAAGAAGCTACAGTCCAGGATTTTAGAAGAATTGGAGCAGAATTAGCAATTATTGCAGAATTAGGGTTTCTACACTATTTTTTTGGAATCTGCATATCTCGCACATCTTGTTGAATTAGAGTGATTTTTATTGGGTTTTGAAGATATACAAAGGAGATTACAAAAAAATTTGAGAGAATTTAAGTTTCATTTGTGTGATTTATTTCAACATTAGTGGTTTCCATCATGACAGGGCCTGCAACAAGGGGTAAAAAGAATGTTGTCACTCCGGGGAAGACTCCTGATAAGGATGGTGAAACAATTGAGGATATTACTCATAATGAAGAAATCAATAAGGTCAAGGAAGAAATTTCCTCAATTAACAATAAGGTCAAGGAAGAAATTTCCTCAATTAAGATGGATATGTGTGACCTAAGAGGAGATATGTCGGACATGCGAAACATGTTAAGCACCTACATAGCTGAATCAAGAAAGGAGTTCTCAAGCGACCAAGGTGAGAATTCTAGGTCAGCCACTACTAACACAAGCTTTAGTACTCCTATGGGATCTAGGAATTTATTTCCCAAGGTGGATATGCGCAAGTTTGATGGTAAGGATCCTCTAACATGGATAAACCAAATGGAGAATTTTTTTGAAGTACACCAAATCCCAAATGGACAAAAGGTCACGATGGCTTCCTTATATTTAGAACCAGATCAATTCATTTGGTATCGTTGGCTTTGCACTCATCGAGGTAAAAAGGGGCTCACTGTCTCATGGTCAATTTTTACAGAGGAACTCCAAGCACAATATAGCAATAGTGTCACAGACAACTTCTTCATCCAGCTAGCTAAACTTCAACAAGTAGGATCAGTTAAGGATTATATTCATCAATTCCAAAATCTATCCTTAAGGGTGGATACAATTACTGAGGAAAACTTGAATGACTTATTCTTGGGTGGTCTCAAGGATCACATTCAACATGAGGTACACATGTTTAGCCCTAGTTCCATAAATGATTCTTTTATCTTAGCAATTCCTAAGAAGCAAGGGGCTAATGTGACAAGAGAGGAGAAGTATGTTTCAATTGTGATAGCAAATACAGTGAGGACATAAATGTAGTGAAAAGAAATTGTTTTATATTGAAGGTCCCAATGAGGAAGAGGAGGAACCCATACTAGAAGATGAAAGGGAGTCAAATGAGGAATCACATGATTCTCAACCAATCATTTCTTGTCATGCACTCTCAGTTTAGTGCTCCACAAACTCTCAAGGTGGTGGGGTTCCTAAAGAAGAAATAACAGTGTTGATCGACTCGAGGTAGTACTCATAATTTCATCAACAAAAGTTAATTTCGTCTAGAATTGTTTCATATATCAACTCGAGGAGTTTCAAGTTTTGATGATTAGAGATGGCAGTCACAGTTAGTTGTTTAGGGAAGTGTCATAGCATTAAATTATCCATGGGAGATTATCAACTTGATGCCCCAATGTATGCAATATCCATGGGTGCAGTAAATATTGTTTTGGGAGTACAATGGCTTACTACATTAGGAACAATTGAGATGAACTTCCAAGAACTATTCATGAGATTTCAATCAGAAGGAAGGCTAGTAGAGCTAAGGGGGTTGAAGGCAAAATCTCCACAAATGGTAAGCTCTCATCAAATGCAAAAGTTGCTTAAGAAAGGAGTGGATGGACTTGTGGCCCAACTATGTTCATTAGAAGTCTCTCAATCTATTACTCCTACTCATCCAGATTTGCAAGCTATAATTGATCGTCACTCGGTTGTTCTTGGAATCATGCCTAAAGGACTTCCTCCTAAGAGGATCATGAGAATCATGCCACCATCTGATTAGTCGAGGCCTGACCACGAACATCGGGGCCTTACGGTATCACACATACAAAAGAGTGAGATAGAAAAATTGTTGAAGAGATGCTAGAAGCGAGGAATCGTAGAGGCATAGCCAAAGTGCTTACTCCTCGCCCGGTGGTGATGCGTAAGAAGGATGATACTTGACGCATGTGTCTAGATTATAGAGTGCTCAATATGTACACCATTAAAGATAAGTTTCCAATTTCAGTCATTGATGATTTGCTAGATGAATTAAATGGAGCTATGTTTTTTACCAAGTTAGATCTTAGATCTGGTTATCACCAAATTTGGATTAAGGAGGAAGATATTTGTAAGACAAAATTTTGGACTCATGAGGGTCATTATGAATTTTTGGTGATGCCATTTGGTCTTACCAATGCACCATCTACATTCCAAAGTTTGATGAATTCCATTTTTAAGAAGTTCTTGAGAAAGTTTGTGTTAGTATTCTTTGATGATATATTAATTTATAGCAAGACTTGGGAAGAACATTTGCAACATGTGGACCAAGCATTACAAATACTTGAAGATCATAAACTCTATGCTAAGCCATCCAAGTGTTCTTTTGGTCTTACAGAGGTGGAGTATTTGGGACACATAGTTTCACATGAAGGAGTAAAGGTGGACCCTAACAAAATTAAGGCTATCATGGAATGGCCTATTCCAAAAACCATTAAGAAACTGAGAGGATTCTTGGGATTGATAGGGTACTATAGAAGATTGTGAAGAATTATGGTAGTATAGAAGCACCTCTCACCACTCTATTGAAGAATGATTCCTTTCATTGGAATGAGTCTGCCAATACAACATTTGAGAGATTGAAGGAGGCTATGTGTACAACTCCAATACTTGCCACTCCTGACTTCACCAAGAATTCATTATGGAATGTGATGCTTCTGGAAATGGGATAGGAGCAGTGCTCATGCAAGAAGGTCAACCAATTGCTTTTCAGAGTCATCAATTAAAAGGTAAGAATCAACTAAAACCTATTTATGAGAAGGAAATGCTAGCAATACTCCATGCGATTGAAACAATGGCCTTATCTATTGGGTAGACATTTCAAGGTTAAGGCAGATCATGATAGCCTAAATTTTTTTTTTGGAACAACGACTATCTTCTGAAGAGCAACAAAAATGGGTCACTAAGATGTTAGGATATGACTTTGAGATTGCATATAAGAAAGGGAAAGAAAATATTGTCGTAGATGCCTGTCAAGGAAGGATGAGAAAGATGAAGCCTTATTGTGTGCCCTTTCAATATTACAAGCAAATTGGGTGGAGGAAGCCAAAGCGAGTGGAAAAATGATGTTGTGACAAGTAATCTCATCGAGCAATTAAAAAGTGATCCTAGTAGTTCGGATAAGTTTTGTTGGAAGGGAAGATACTCTTTGGTATAAAGAGCGTTTGTATCTCTGCAAGAATTCCAACCTTAAAATCAAGATTCTCACAGAGTTGCATGAGTCTCCAGTGGGTGGTCATTCAGGATTTTTGAAGACATATCATCAAGTCAAGCAAGATTTCTTTTGGGAGGGGCTAAAGGGTGATGTTCAAAAATTTGTGGCTCAATGTTTGGTGTGTCAAAGGCATAAAGGGGAGACAATTAAGACACCAGGTCTCTTGCAACCCTTATCTATTCCTAGCCAGCGTTGGGAAGAGGTATCCATGGACTTCATCACAGGGCTTCCCAAATCTAAAGGTCATAATGTCATCATGGTGGTAGTTGATCGGCTCACTAAATATGCACATTTCATTGCATTAGCACATCCTTTTATAGCAAGTGCAGTGGCTAAAGCTTTTTTGGAGAATATCCAATAGCTACATGGTACGTGATGATGATCCTATCTTCACTAGTCACTTTTGGAAAGATTTATTCTCATGTTTGGATACTCAATTGGCTCTTAGCTCTTCATACCACCCTCAATCATATGGGAAACAGAGGTTGTTAATAATGTTTGGAAGGATATCTATGTTGTTTCACTTTAGAGAAACAGTCTCAGTGGGTAGATTGGCTACCACTTGCGGAATGGTGGTATAACACTTCTTTCCATAGCTCATAAAAAATGTCTTCATTTTTGGCACTTTATGGATATCATCCTCCTTCCATCACATTATCAATTAAGGTGTCCCCAAGAGTTCAGGCAGTAGAAGACCACTTGCTTCATCAACAACAAGTACTTTCAGGACTCAAGGAGAATTTAGCCATGGCACAAAATCGAATGAAACAACAGGCAAACCAACATCGTAGTGAAATAAGTTTTGAAGTTGAGGATTGGGTCTTCTTGCAATTGTAGCCTTATAAGCAAATCTCACTAAAGCAGCAAAGAAAGAATAATAAGTTGTCTCCAAAGTATTATGGTCCATACCAAATCATGCAGAAGATCAGTAGTGTTGCCTACAAGCTTGAGTTGCCACCAACAACAAAGATACATCTAGTTTTTCATGTTTCCTATTTGAAGAAGGTAATTGGGAATAATATTGTCACTCAAACAACACTTCTCGAGCTACATGAAGAAGGAAGAATCATTTTGGAACCAGAGTGCATTCGTCAAACACGCACAAAGAAGCTGAGGAATAGAACTATCACTAAGTATCTCATCCAATGGAAGAAGTTACCAGTTGAAGATGCCACATGGGAAGACGAGGAGTTCATTCAAAAGTTTCCAAACTTGATTTGCATTGAGGACAATGCTTCTTTGAAGAAGGGGGGCATGCTACGCCCTTAATATTATTGTACATCGGGTTATGAATAGTTGGCTTGTGGCTATCTTACTCTCTATTAAGTCATATTATCATTAGTATATTGTTATTTAGTTGTTTAGGTCGGCCTAAGTCTTATATAGGTGTGTCTAATTCGGCCTACGTGATATCCTTGGCATAAATAGGTATATATAGGAAGTTGTGAGTCTTATTTGGTCATCAAGTGTGAAGTGTGTTCTCATTAGAGATATTTGGAGGTTTTCCCCCTCGAAGTGGCTTGTTATTCTCAATTATTATCAAGTATTTGTAGCATATTTCATATCATATTCTTCTATTGTGCAAGTTATTTCATAACAATATAAGAGGGAATCACCTAGAGTGTTCAAAGACGGTGATTTTGTTCTCAAATGGGATGAACTTAAAGAGAAGACCTAGAAAACACATGAAGTTTGAAGCAATGTGGAGTGGACCTTACATCATTTATGAATGTAAATAACATAATGCTTTCCAGTTGTCTAACATGGAAGGTGAAGAAGTGCCAGTACCAATCAATGGGATTCACCTTAAACATTGTTTTTAAGTTATGATCAGTCTTTGGTACATATTAGGATAGGTTCCTTGATTCAATAAGTGTTGTTGCACGTAGGTTTTAGGAATCTTTTCATTCCTCCAAGTGTCGATGCACAGTTGGTCAGTTAGTTTTAGTCATGTTTTGAGTCTTTTTAGGTAGGTTGAATAAGTTTGACGGTGTCAAGAACTACTTTGAAGTGTTACAATAGTGCACAAGGTCTTATTTTTTGTTCTTTCAAAGAGCTTCCATGACTCCTATGCAAAATGGACTGTGTAAGGAAGCTGGTCATTGTTTAGTAGGAAAACATCCATCAGAGGTCACCAAAGATGTTGATATTTTTATCACCATTATATATTTTTCCTCAAAAGTCATTTAGGGAGGTTTATATAGCTTTAGATTTTAATTCCAAAAATGGAAAAAAGTGGGTCTTAGGCACCAAGAGGTGAAATGAGGAAAAGGGGTGAAAAAGATGAAAAGAAGAGAGAAATGTTTGACCAAGTTTTGGAACTGAAGAAAGGATGTTTGTTCAAGTTTTTCTCTACCCATGTAGCATGGGAAGCTTTAGGATTTCAAGTAGTTGGCATTGAAGGAAGCTCGAAGAAGCAAGGATGTAGTACACCGTTGTAGACCCATATTGCAACTTGGTGATAAGAGAGAAATGTGGCATAATGCGTGGAGATAAGATTTTATTCCTCCATGTTGAAGACCTCCACCTCCAAATCACAAAAATACTAAGTCAAGAAAAGAAACATGGGGATGAAGGAATGCATCCTACATAAAACACAAAGGTACGTGGGATAGCTATCACTATCCCTCCAGATCAACACATTTTTTTTCTTCTGAGATGCTAATGTATGAAGAGACACTTGTAGGGGTTTAGTTAGGTTCTCACTTTCAAAATGGGGGTCCTATTTATCATTCTCTGCACCATTAAAGGCTCAATACTAGAGCATGCAAAGTAGAAAAAAATGTGACAATCATAAAACCTATGATATTCCATGTTTGGGATTAATTTTTATGTTAGAGGGATGTTATGTCTTTGATACCTAAACAATTTTATCATCTATCACAGTCATAGAGAATTTTAGAAGAATGCCAAGTCTAACTCTTGAATGTGGAGGACATAGAAGAGAGTTGCTAAGTTTCATATTTGGTGACATTGTATATCAGGACAGTCTATGGTAAAATATGACAAAGGATAAAGATAATGTTGCAATGATTCACTAACAATAGCAAAGGAATATGCAAAAGTCACAAAGAGCAAAAATTTGTGGAAAGAGGTAATGGATGGCACAGTGAATAGAGCTAAGTCTAAAGAACAAAATGATGAAGAATATAGGCATGAGCCGATGGATTGTTGAGGATGAAGTGTCCAATGCAATTCATAACTATAGTTTGGTTACATCTAGTCTTGAAAAGTCTAAGGGGAAATTGAAAATGAAATTTATTATTACCCACACAAAGTTTGTAAAGTTTTCTTGTGACAAAAATGTTGATGAGCTATACATAAGGATAAAAGGATAAAGGATAATTTTTGTATATGCCAACAAGGATCAATAACCATTATCCAACCTATAGAAATCTTTGTCTATGGAAGAAAAAAATGCAGTGAAGTGTGTAAGACTTAGTAACCTTATGAATCATGAGTTGTATGGACAGTAAAGGATGTGAAATGCATGATTGGCAGTGAGTTGAGCAATGATAGTCTCATTAAAAGGATGTCACAATGGACATATTTTTCTATTAAGGAGCAGAGTTTTAATGTGAAAGGATAGTCAAATGGAGAAAATAATTTGAAACTTATGATGAGTGAATGTGACAATGACTATCCTTGCTAATAAATCCTTCATAACTTTGGTAGAAGGTTTTGAGGCCTCAAGATAGTGGAAAAATGTTAATATCTCTATGACTATGATGAGGTTTCAATGAGTGTGTTTTAGTTATTCATGAGATGTGTAACCTTCTTGAGTGATCAATACCTTTGATGATTGCATTTTTTTCCTATGATGATGATTATAATAGTGATCCATGGCTTCATAGATGTGATGTATCCTCAAGTCCATTTAAGGTACTTTCATTTCAATGAAAATCATGCTATGAAAGGACTATGCAAATAAATGACAAGAAATAGTCACAATGATAGCCCTTTGCACAATCACCTTAAGGAAGTGATAGTCCTTGGTGACTTACTTTGTACTAAAGTTGTAGGTCTTATGAGGAGGTAGACTTTTTCTGTGCAATGAAAAAGGGAAGTTATATCTAATGACACCCAATTGATGATACATGCATAAACACTAAAGAAAGTCCATAATGACAACCCATTAAGATCATAAGTTGACTTGGAAGCTTTATGTGAGAAAGATATGACAGGGTTATGGTACAAGATGGGATAGATTGTCACAATTATAATAATACAGATGCAAAGAAACACTAGGACAATATAAGTTAAATGGAAGCTTGAAGACAATCCAAGGAGGTATAGTGACAATGTTCCAATTCTGAAAATTTTAGTCATAAGTATAGTGGGAGAATACATATCATTAAATACCTCATAGATTTGACAAATTATAGAGAGTTTGTTGTTTTTCATGAAGAGGCATTTTCTTGTACAATTGATGCTACAGTGTCATAGACAACAACCCATGTTTTTAGTGACTATTGATACTCCAAGCACAAAAGATGGCCTTAATTGTTTTTGGTCTTGATGATATTTCTCATGGGCATTATGGGAAAAAGTGACAATATAAAGCATACCTATGGTAGCAAGGAATTTTTGGTTATCTATGTCTTGAGACAATGAGAAGCCAAAGGATAGAGGACAGCAGTTACAGTTCACATTAAATTAACAAATCAAGTGTCAAAGCTTTAGGGGTTTTGTGAGAAGAGTACAGTCATATCTTAAGAAAATAAACTGTGAATTAGGAGCAATCATGTTAAAATGGTAAAAGCACAATAGTGTGTCACACTTTTGGCCAAATAAATAGTTTTGAGCAAACTATTTTTGGTCAAAAGGTATTCGACTGAGTGGCTTTCAGTCGAAACCACGTGACAGTGACATGGTGTCGACGTGGTGGCACCTTTTTGGATGGAGGGATTTCAGTCAAAACCTGCTAGGCCGAATATGTATCGGCCAAAAGTATGAGTAATAAAATCAAAAAAGAAAGAAGGCCCAACCATTTTTCATGTTCAAGCAAAATTGTTTTGGACAAGAGGATGTTAGTTGAAGTAGAGTTTTCAAGCATCGATAAATAGAAATCAAGACCCCAGGTTTCATGCTCTTCTCCTCCTCTTCTACGATTCTTTTCTTTTGTGGTCTTGGTGGGTTATGCATGGGAGTTTGTGTTTTTCGTGATTTTTTTGAGCCGAAGCATGTTATTAAGACAATTGTTGGTTTTTTATAAGCACATTGCAGCGGTGATATGGGTGTAATTTTTGTGAAAAAAATTGTAAGATAGAAAATTGTCATTGCCATGGTTTAGGACATAGGACAACAATATTCTATACTCCACATTCAAGGAAAACCCTAAAGATATCAATCTAAGGTGTACAAAGGAGAAAGAGATCTTGCAATAGGGTGTCCTAGGGTTTAATTTATTATTACAAGAGGGGTTCACCACCAAGCTAGGGCTTGGGAATATCAATGAAATGCAAGATCTAGTGTTTAAACCTAGTGATATATGAAACTTGAATGAATGAACTAGAAATGCATATAAATCAGAACAAAAAGTTGTAAAATTCACTAGTACAAAAATAGAAATAAATGACTAAAAAAACTACTAAAAATTGGCCATGCTACCATTAGTTTGGTCACGTGACCATTAGTAGTTTATTTCCAGTCATTTATAACGTGACCAAATTTATGACTAAACCAATTTTAGTCATTTATTGGTTGTTTTGATTAATCGATTTTGGTAGTATATTTGGTCATTAATTTAGTCATTGATTGTTGTTAACTAGTTAGTCATGGTAGTCATTTATTTAGTCATGGTAGTTGTTTATTTATTCATGGTAGTCATTTATTTAGTCATGGTAGTTGTTTATTTATTCATGGTAGTCATTTTTTTAGTCATTGTAGTCATTTATTTAGTCATTGTAGTCATTTATTTTAGTCATGATAGTCATTTATTTAGTCATTATAGTCATTTATTTAGTCATGGTAGTCATTTATTTTAGTCATGGTAGTCATTTATTTAGTCATGGTTTAGTCATTTATTTGGGTGAATCAATGATTCAAGTTACAAATCAAATCTAACTTAATTAATCCTCACAAATTTATGCATATAAACTTCAAGTATCATAGATATTCAAATGTTGAGAGAAGCACCATGAAGTGAAGAAAAAAATGCTTGAACAAATATGATTGATCAAAAGATCACAATTCAAGAGGAGCCAAAACACAATATTTATGAGTGGAAAACTAAAACCACTCTAAAAATTTACTTCATTAAGCCTCACTGGAAAAATAAAACCTCATTTATTTCATTCAATGTCTCAGTGACACTTGCCTCACTAGCAAAGAAAAACCTCACTAATTATAGCCTCACTAGAAAATCAAAACATATAAATGATGTGCTTTACAATTTCTTTTTTGATTCTTTACTTATTACTGATAGTATTAGAGAAATTAAAGAAAGAATAAAAAAGAAAAAATATAGGAAAGTGAAGAAGGTAGAGACTATTTCAAAGTCTCAGAAGACATAAACCAAGCTACCGAAGGCTGCAATGCCTAAAGGTCCTAAGCTTGGTAGTGGAGGCAAAAAGTGGTGAAGAGGTCGAAGCATTGAATTGGATTAAAGTGATGGCACCTCTTGCAAGTCACAATGTGAAACAAATTCACACTGATGTCAAAGGATTCCTTACAAATTTGTGCAACTCAAACTCTTAGAGATGTTAAATTTAAAAATAGCAGACTAGTGTGTGAACAATATAGACAAGACAAGAAGATCAAATGTTATTTTTAAACTTCCATTGGTTCCAGGTGATTACAAACTTTATAACCACTGAGACAATGTTCATCCATATCACAGGGTTTCACTTTGCCCAGCACAAATGACTCTCAACAAAGAGTTCACATTTGGTCTAAGTGCATCCACGTTTTGTCTCACTCAACCTCCCAGGTCATCCAACAACAAGACAGCCCAATCCCTTATATCCTCTTTCATCGACCCTTCAATGATGTTCTATTCTCTTCTTCACAACCTGAACGAACCCCTGTTTCAATGTGCTCCATCTCTCCAAATACACGTTTCTCTTCCTTTCCAAACTGTCGACAACCAACCTCAACATTAGAAACAAACACACTCAAAATACAAACTAAGGGTAAATGCAAGAAGATGAGCCCACGAAACGTGGAAGTTTTTGCCTTAGGGAAAAATATGAAATTGGCTTCAACAAAATGGGATCCCGTTTGGTCCCGAACCTAAACAGGATCATGTTTATTAAAAAGTGGGATCCTATATCATGTTTCTTAAAATCATAAAAATATTTTTTTTATGATTTTAAATCTCGTATCCCATTTCTTAAAATCATAAGAAAAAAAAAATTATGATTTTAAGAAACGGGATCCTACTTTTTAAAAAACAGGATCCCGCTTTTTAAAAAAGGGATTTCATTTTAAAATCATAATTTTTTTTTTTTTATGAAATAGGATCCTGTTTTTTAAAATTTAACTTTTTTGGATGAATTTTTGCTTTGTTTTTTGGTTCTGGAAAAGGCTTGGGGACCCGAACCTAAGTTTTGAACCTAGTTTGACTTGCAAGTTGAAGGTCCTAACAATGTCACAAGAAAATAGTGACTTTGGGCATATGTCTGAAGACATTTTTTGTAGAATTTTTTTGATGAAATTAAAACCCATTATAGTTGAGACTATGTAGATTCTAAATATGTAAATTTTTTTACAATTGGATTATTTTTCTATTTTTCAATTAATTTCTAATGAAACTGGTCTATTAACAAAATATCAGGGTTTTTACTATTTTAATAAATTTTTATTAATAAATTTTTTGTAAAATAAATTGCACTGCAACGTACTTCAAACAATTCTTTTCAATTTTAACAAAAAAATAAATTCAAAAAATGATAAGTTTAGGTCGTCTTATGTGTGACGTACATGATGATTTTTCAAAACAACAAATATGGCTACTAAAAAATTAACAAAAAACAAATATTCAATAAAAAATTACAAAAATATATCAAAAACGTGCTTCACTGAGTTACAAATCTTTTCCCAAAAGGATTTAGAAAAATATGATAATTTAGGTCAAAATATGGATGTACACGTACATGGTATGGTAAAAAAAAGTGACTTTTAAACAATGGTTTTTAGAAACACTTATTGAAAATCAATTTGTAGCATCTGGGTATTGAAATAAATTACATATTTGGAAACTAGACTCTGATTACTACATTTTATGATTAGTAACTTTTTTCAAGATTCCATATCTAAGTGCTTCAAATTTTAAGGTCAAATGTGTCAAATTCTGAAAATTAGGGAAAACACTTCCACTTTTTGGCCAAAAAGGGACTCAACTTCTTGCCAACACCCCTAAATCTACCAAAATGAAGGAAAGAAGAGAGTGATGCCTTGCATTAGAAAGCATGACTTTCCCTCTCTCTGATTTCTTGTCGCTATTGGTTTCAGCTCCTCCAAACTCTTGCAATTGGTAGAGGTTTTTGCTTCTTCAATAATACGCTGCGATAATAATGTCAAAGCTATAAGTAATGAAGGTCAAAATGGCTACGCATGTGTTGATGCTCCTTGTCTTTCCCACAAGACCTGCCATAGAGGTTGATTGCTTCTGGTGGTCAAAGCTATTTGAAATAATAGGTCACAAATATCAAAGCAAAGGCCAACACAATTGTTGTTCCATTGGTGCGACCTCAACTCCAGCCACGCCCTCCACCTGCTTGCTCTTTCATGCCTGCACTTCTCCAATTTGGCGAGTTGTAGCCTAAAAATAAGGTTTCGATGAGGGTTTTAAAGTTGAAAATTAAGGCCAAGATTTGCCTGCCCAAATTTTCCTGTGCTTGGCTTATTCACCTACTAAAAAAAATTCAAAATGGAATCGAAAATTAATAAAATTCAGTACATAAATTTCCCACTTTTGCTAATAAATATTATTAAATATATTATAATATTATATTATTATATAATATTAAATACATTATAATATAAATATAATATTATAATATTATATTTATATTATAATATATATTATATTATATAATAACAAATTATATTATAATATATTGTATTATATTGTATTGTAATATAATATATTATAATACAACCCGCTCCCTCAATTCGAAATATTTTTTTTAACTGTCCACCTTAATATCATATTGTCTAACTTTTATTTGTGTGACTAATTATTTAGTTGTGTTTTTTACCTGATGATCAAATTAGTCATTTATAGTTGTGTTGCAAAAAATGAGTAGAATTTAGTCATCTTTAGTTGTTGTGACTAAAAGTTTTAGTCACATAGTCATTTATTTACCAAATTCTACTAGTGATCAGAAGTGTGCACCTAGAAACTTGTAGAGGCTTGAATGAGGACCTAAAATACTAAAAAAAAATTATTTTGAGGTTAACTGGGACTCATACGCCATTCTGGGAAATTTATTCCTAGATTTGGTTTTCTGCACCAAAATTGGAATCTAATAGTGTTGATTCTGAATCTCCTAAAACCCTAAAAATTGGTTGTATTGGGACTCATATGCCCATGGAGTCATATCAGTCCCAGTGTTTTTTTTCGAAGGATTAAGACCTGACTCTGCTCTCCAATCTCTTCTCTTTCTTCCACACTTTGTTTTCAAATCTAAAACCCCGATTTCGGACCTAAAGATGACTTTTTGTGAAGATAGCAACCTTGCAAATGAGGAGACAAATCCAAAAACTCCCTTCAAGCTTGTAACCTAATCTTCAAAGATCCTTCATGCTCCAAGACACCTAGATCTATAATTACACGAGAGAGAGAGAGAGAGAGAGAGAGAAAAACTTGATTTTTTAGTAAATGGGGGTTTTCCTTGGTCAAACCCTTTCTAGGTAATTAAACCAAATTATGAGACAATGAAATAAGGACATGAACATGAAACATGAACATTGATACCTTGAATGATGTCTTGTAAATCAACAATCTAACATGAAGTGGCCATGAAGGACGTGGACCTAGATATTGAAATAAGTTTGGAATGATGCTTGATCTTGGATCTTGAATGCAACATCACAACACTAGCTCACCAACATGTTTGATGCTTGATAACCTTGACATAATGATGGATCTTGAATTGCTACAACAATTGGTGAAGAATTCTACCCTTAAATACCTTAGAAGTGATCTTGTAAACTCTCTTGATGCTTTTGTGAAGTCTTTGAATGCTTAACTCTTGAGTGCTTGACTTGATATAATGAAGGCATATTGAAATAATGATTTGAGACCTTGCTTATATAGGCAATCCATCCAAGTTACCGTTTATTAGATCCTAGAGGCCGACATTCAAGAAATTTGAATTTAAAACCTAATTTTTTGCTCAAAACCCTAAAAAGGGGCCAAATGGGACTCATACGCCTAAGGTGGAATATGGGTCCAATAAGGCCTTTTAGAGAGAGAAAGTGTCGAGGAATTAATAAATTAAGTCTATTTGTTGCTATTGTCAAGTTTTTGGTTGAAATAAGCCTTGGGATGCATAATATATGGTCTTAGGAGCCTATTAATTATGATATAAAGGTCAAAAATGCAAGAGGGCCCAATACTCAATGTGAAAGTGTAATAAATATACTTTACAACATCAAATTAAGGAAAACTTAGGTCTATTTAGATTAAAAGGGCCCTAAATCCAATGTGAATGTGTACAACACATTACAACACTAGATTAAGGCAACATTAGGTCCAAGGGTCCTAAATTTAATGTGAACGTGTAAATGAATACACTGTACAACACTAAATTAGGGAAGAGTTAGGTTTATTTAGCTTTAAAAGGGCCCAAGACCTAATGTGAATGTGTAAAACTCATCACAATACTAGATCAAGGTGGCCTTAAGTTCATTTTAACATTAATCATCCCCAAATAAAGCAAGAAAAAGTGATACTTTTTCCATTTTTACATTTAGTCCCCACTTTGGTGAGAGGATGAACTTGCTTCAAACTCACACTAAAGTAGACATTCAAGAGGGGTCCAAGCATACCAATACAGACGACAAAGGATAACAAAGATCAAAGGAGGTGGTCAAGCCCCCAAGATCCAAGATCCTATGCCAAACCAAAATAAGCATGAAAGGACACAAACAAGGTGTATAATATGTAGCATCAAGATACACAAACATGCAATGTCAATAACTGAAAGAAAGAAAAACAAAACAAGAAAAAATAAAAAGAGGTGAAAAAAGCCTCAACCCTTTGTCCAATGCGATGTGGATCAGATCTAAGTTGTTTGTCCAAAGATGCACACTCACTCTGGGCAACAAAAATTTAGGTTGTCCACTAAGTGAGTAATCCAAGAGAGTGAGAGACATACACACTAGGCCGGTGTGCGCTCACAACACACACAAGTAGCTAAGGGAAAGTCATGCCTCAGATCGGTTTCCCGTCCAACCATACCAAAGTTATACCTTTTGATAAATTTGATAAGGCACCATACAACACTAAACTTTGATCTTCATGAGGTAAGCAAAGCTTTGTATGCTTGGAACTCATGAACAAACAAGAAGGATCCATAGGCAACCAAAGTGTATTATGCAAGGTGGCCATATAGAAATTGTTGTAAACACAAAATAGTGTAAGGAACATTCAAAGGGATTTTTATTAGTAAATGTAAGGTCTCTTCTTAGGGAACATCGTGCCTAATGTCTCCAAGAGAGGATAAGTCAAAGAAATATCATGCTCTTGGATAATATCAAGCCCAATGACACCACCAAGAAGAGGACGTATTGCAAGAAGAAAGAAAATCGCACAATGAAACATGAGTGTTGATGTATGCCCCCACTTTAAAGTAGTTGATAACACCATTACTGTGAGAAATTTCTTTAAAGTAGAAGAAGACATGAAAGCTTATTTGGAAATCCCTATGCTAAGTCATATGTTTCCAATAAGCTACATCATGAAAAGAGAAAGGGTTGCCCCCAAAATGTATAACTCAGTTCGTCACATGCGAGCCAACTTAAGGCATGTCGTCCATATCTCAAGATTTCTCTTATATATACATGAAAGGTCATCAACTAGCGAAAAGAGACAACAACAAGTGACATACAAGGACAATGATACCTAACCCCTTGTCCCCACTTAGTGTAGGACAAGGGTAAGCTGATGAGAAAAATGCTAGAGTGAAAATCAATATCAATTAGAGGAATTAGGTGCCTCAACATAAGGAAGAGCACCACACTCTGTAAGATGTTGAATTTTGTTACTCAAAGCCTTACATTCATTAGTAGAATGACCATGAAATCTATGATATGCAAAAAATGAATGTTTGTAGTAAAATTTATTTTGTGTTCTTGCAGGGAGGGATATCAAACGATCTTGGAGGAGTCTTGACAAGATACTCTTTTGATCAATAGTAGATGATGTTCCTTTATTTGGTGACAAAAATATCTCTTGCTTAGCATTAGGTGTCATACTTACACAAGACTCTTTAGATTGTGAGATTTTGTTCTCTCCTTTACAAGAGGGTGTAGAATTGAACGAATTCAAATCATAAGTGTTTTGTGTGATGACATTGACATTAAGCAAAGATTTATTTGTTGTTTTGTTTCTTGCAAAGGATAGCAATCAAGACCACTAGTTTCTATCAGTTCAAGATGCACTAATGTTAAAGTTGGCTTAGAAGGATGTTTTGTAATAGTGTTGATATTAAGTGAAGGCTTGTTTGTGTCTTTTTAGGGACAATAACCAAGACCACTAGTCTTTTCTTGTGTGTGAGGCTCTATTGGGACATATATACCTTGTTCTCTAGCACCACATCCTTTCCCACTATAACCAAGTTGTTTCATTATTTCATAACCTTTTCCATAAATATTTTTCATCTCTTTTGGAGTTGGTGGTTGCTCATAACTAAGTTCATCAAAGTTTGTTGTGTAATTTGTTTGATCTTATAAATTAGTTGACGAGGATGCTTTCGAAGGGTCTTCTGAATTTTTTGTTGACATTATCACTTTTTCTTTGCCCTTTTCATGGTTTTTGTTTATGATCTTGTATTCTCCCATGAATATTGGTTTGAAGTCTAAGGAGCCCCAATCATCTTCTAGTAGTTTTGTCATTTCCTCAATGTGTTTTTCTTTGTCTTTCTATTGCTCGTGTTCCACTTGTGTAGTTGGTGTTAATGTTTTCAAAGGATTCTCTTTGTTTTTCTCAATGTTTAAACAACTATTTGGGTTAGGGTCAAATTTGAGTGTGTAAACTTTGTTGTTGTAAATATACTTCATTTTACGATGAACAGTAGAAGGAACTTCATTCCTTGCATGAATCCACAGTCTTCCTAAAAGAAGATTGTATGAAAGATCATGAGGCATAACATGGATCCGTGTTTCTAATGTGGCCTTTCCAACCATAATAGGCAAAGTGATCACAACAAGTGATTGTTTTCTTGCATTGTCAAATCCCTTAATAGATAAAGAATCAAGTTGAATTTTTTATTTATCCACACCAAGCCTATCCAAAAGGGTTACACTACAAAAATTAAGGGCTGATCCATTTTCAACAAGGGTTCACTTTATCCCTATCCTTTTATATCGAGCCATTATTATGAAAGCTTCATTTTGTTTTTGCACTTCCAAAGGAGGGAGCTCACTTTGGTGGAAAATAATGTCAACATTTATTTCTTGAATGAGGGCTGCTATGTCATTTGGTTGTGCATTAGAAGGGCTAGGAACTTGTTGTAAATCACTTTGAATCATGTTGTGATAATGAGGGGAGGCTTGAATAAGGTCCCATAATGATATCATAGTAGGAGTATTCTTTAGTTGTTCAACAAGATTTTACTCCTTTTCATTATGTGAAGGAAAATGAGGAGGACTGGATAGGATAGGGTTAGGCAATGGGATGGATGTTTTAGGTTTTTGTCTTGGTTGTGTATTTTTTCTTGCGTTATACATATGAGCAACAGTATTAGAACTCGACTGCTGCAAAACACTATTCTTAGGTGGGTAAAGGATAATTTTAGATTTGTTTTGAGTTTGTGGTCATTGTGAGGGTGGGTAGAGAATTAGAGGATTCTTAGGATGCCCCACAAGGTATGTATAAGGTCCATTAATCAAGGTGGGTCTAATAGAAAATTGTGCATTCATAACCTCAGTGGTTTTGGTTTGATGTATTTCTAATAAAGGGTAATCTAGTATCATATTTTCACCATAATCCAAGGAAGTCACATCACTATTATTGTCACTTTTTTGCACCATGATATCCTCCCTAGGAGGAGATTTTTTAGGAGAGCTACAAACCAAATGTTCTTGACATTCAAGGATTGTTTTTTTCCAAAATGAATTCATCACAAGTAGGGGGGATGATCAATGGTTGAATTGTCTTGTTTATCAGTGATGACATTCTCTTGTTTAATAATGTTTTTCCTAGGGGAAGAGAGACACATAAGATTCTCATGACTTTTATTTTCTAACATCAAAGTATCTTCTTCCCAACTAGGAGAAGAACAAGTGTGACTATCATGATCGTCCATTATAATTTCATTCCTTTGTCCCATAATGCCTTCCAAAATAGGATAGGTAAGGGATGGATCATAAAGAGGGTTGCTATAGACCTTAAAGGTTTGATCATCTAACACCAACATATCCTCATCATTTACAATCTCATACTATTCCACTAAATCATTCTCACAAGCAAAGGGAGAATGGAAATTAGGTAATGTGATATCTAGAAATGTGTCTATGATTTCATTCTCTTGTGCTATAATATCTTCCCAAAGGGGATGAGGAGAAGGTGTGCCGTAGAAAAAAGGACCCTTTGCTTAACATGAGAATAATTCATGATTAATTAGACTTAATGAGGCCTTAATCTAGTGTTGTGAGGAATTTTATGAATTCACACTAGGTCTTGGACCCTTGCAAACTAAATAAAATGCTTTTAATGACATCTTGTGAAGGTGTTGTGAGCTGTTGTAAGACATTTCTACATTATTCTAGACTCTATTAATTACAATTCACCTAAAAATCACATTTTTACTCATTAACAAGTCTTATTTTGAAGTGTTGTAAAGTCTTGTAACAAGCTTTCATGCTTTTCTAGGCACATCTTCACTATTTATCCCTTTTTCATCCTTTATTTGACCCCTTTATACTCTCATACATTTAATTAAGTGTATTTTTGAGTATTATTTTGACAAACAACATTAAATACAACATATTTCCTGACACACATTTTTAGGTCTTAGGTGGTACCCATTCACCATGGGTGGCGAATGAGTCCCCCTTGGCCCCAAGCTCAAAATATTTTAAATTTCCTTTTGGGATTTTATTCAAAAACACTTGATGTTAACCTGTGATAAGGTATGAATGGGTAACTAAGGCACAAGTGTGTATAAATAAGTTATTTTCACCTCATTTTGACATCTTCTAATCTCTCATCCATTTCTTATCTCTCATCATTCATTCATACACCAATATTTCATCTCAAGTCAAGCAAATTAGGGTTATAACATTACAAGTCTTTCAAGCTCAATTTTCAATCCTTCAAGGGCAGAATCTATATGTTATGTTGCAGAATTTCAAGATCAATCATCATGGAAAGGTAATCTATTCCATTATTGCATGCTTCATTCTTTTCTTTCATCATTTTGGTTTAATTACCTAAATAGGGTTTGACCAAGGCAAACCCCCATGCCTTAACAATCAACATTTTTCTTTCTCTTCCTGTGTGTTTGCAGATTTAGGTTCTTTGGAAGCTTGGAAATCATTGAAGATCAAGTTGCAAGGTTGTTAAAGTCCACTTCTCATTCAAAAAGTCAAAATATCAACAAAAAGTCACTTTCAGACCTAAATCCGACAATTTCAGAAGCAGACACCTATAGGAAGAAGTGCAAATCTAGCTCCACATAATCTACTCCTGAATTTGCAGATTCCTGTAGGTTTTGTAGACATAGAAAATATACAAATTGATATCGCACACTCGATACATCTTCTCATCTTGAATTATCCCTCTATCTAACCATTTAATCAAATAGCCTTATTTGATTAAAGTCATCATAATACCCCTTTTAATTAAATAAATCCCTCGATTTAATTAAAACATTATCTCTGTGTAATTAGCTAGGTCATTTCATTTTCCTATCTTTATTTAATTAAATAATCCATATTATTTGATTAAATCTCTACAGTTCATCTAATTAAATTAAATAAATCAAAATATTTATTTAAGTAGGTCTTAATCATTTTCATCTCTTTTTTATTTATTTCAACCCACAAATCTAAATCAAATAGTCAAATTACCTAGTCTCCTATTAAATTAATCAAATCCTAATTAATTTAATCCTAATCACTCAAATCCTCTAGATTTTGTAACTTGCACATGAAAATCAATTTAATTGATTTATAAATCATCTATTTTCATTCAAAAAAGGAATCAAAGATGGAATATTCCTCAAATTTGAAATCTCCACCCAAAAGGACTTATCCCTTCCAACAAAGCATTTAAAAATATCTTACATGTCCTTTTCTTGAGCCATGTACATTTGCTTCACCTTTCACCTCATCCTTAAAGCCATATTTTAAATTTGAATCTCCCCACTCTTTGCACATTCTTCAAAATGTGCTCATTCCTCAACCATTCACATGTTGACAAGTGGCATCATGTCATTGGCTTATCTTTTATCCCACATTCATCCTCTCTTTCAATATTCAACTCTTTCATTATATAAATAAGAGGCTAATCCTTCATTTGATCCATCCACAATTTGAGTAAACTTACTATGCTCAAATCATTAGCAATTTTCATCCATTATCATTGAGTTCATAGCTAGGTTATGCAAATTTTTCTATTGGAGCACTCATCAAGCATCAACAAAGTGGATCACTCTTCATCATACATCAATCTTGCATCATAGGAGTTGGGAAAGGGCCAATTTTCACATCAAATTGGAACCAATTCCCCCATGGGAGGAAGAGTTTGCAATGTTTTTCAATAGGATCTAGCTTATTTTCTTGTTCTTTTGTTTCATTCTTGCTTTGTTTCCTATTTAAAACCTTGCTAATGGATTTCATGGGGAATCCTTGTTCTTGCTTGAATTTTATCTTCTAATGTGTTCTTTTGTTGTGTTTTACAGGCATTAGGATTGGGGTTCGATATTTTAGAGCTAAAAGGAGGGCCTACCAAAAAATAAAATCACGTTTTTGAGAAAATTTCATAGTTTTTTATGTTTTTGGTGTTTACAGCAAACAAAACTACTCACAGTCTAGCGGTGCTATACAAAACTGCTCTAAACAGCAAACTGCACTGCTGGAATCAAACTGCACCACTCCAAAATTCAAACTGCACCACTGGAACTCCAACATCACCATATAGCGTCGCTATAGAGCGGCCATCACAGACATAACCATTTGACTTTCTTGCTTTTTCATGCAAACTTAAAATGGCCATATCTTGGTCATTTTTTGGTATTTTTTGAAGCTTTTTTTTTTGAAATGGGGTAGAATTTTATAATCTATCCAATGGTTTGGGTGTTTCTAAACTTTGATAGAGTTAAAATTTCCAAATTTTCACCTAAATTCAAATCACATTATAACTTGGTCTAAGTTTTAGGGTTTTTATGCTTAATGCTTCATCTAACCCCTATATCCTTTTGTTTCTTGATCTCATCTAACATTTTGAAAACTTTTGCAGGTTAGGAAATCAAAAAAGGGGAGGAGGAAACAAAAGCAAAGCCTCTTATGGCATCATTTCTCTATTGTATCAAGTGTCTTTAGACACTTTTGGAAGCAATTATAATTCCAAGTTTAAGGATTTTATTTCTTCAAGCTTTTAGGACTCAATAGATTTCAATTTGGGCTCTAAAAAGAACAAGAAAAAGGGATTAAAAAGAACCTTAGGAAAATTTACTAGATTTTGTTTAAGGTTACCAATTAAACAATCAAATCTCACACTTCTTTTGGTGCACTAAAAATAATTCACTTTTTCTTTGTGGACTTAAAATGAACAAGTGTTCTCGTTGTTTTGTAATTACTTACACAAAGTAATATCATCAAAAGACATATGTGATTCTCTTGCGCCTCACGGCAATCTTGAGAAGCAAAAGGCTTTTGGTGATATTAGGTTGTGTAAGTGATTTCCTCCACACTTAATTTTGGGAACTAAAATTGAACAAAGCTTGCAAGTGTGAGTTAGGTATATCACATGTGTTCTCCCTTTGTTTCTAAACAAAGGTTGATCGAACTACGGATGTGCTTGCTCACTATTGTTTACCTTTAGAGGGGCCTGCTTAAGAGACACATCCGAAAGGAGAACTCGAAGGTGACTCCAACCAGTTTTTCATTCGGGCTAGTATATAAATGGATAAGACTAAACTGTCAAGTCCTCATGGTATGTAGGCCTTAGCCGTACAATGTCTTTCAGAACAGGGTACTCCCATAAAAAGTATAAGAGCCCCTAGTAGGATTGATTAAAGACTTTAGTGGCTTGTTGGATGCTCGCAAGGTGCCATGTCCCCGATGTCCCGTCATTAAGAACCTTGTTTGTAGTAGCCAACCAGTTCATCCAACGAGTTTATCAAAGTGGTGCATTGGAACTTAGATTCCAAGAAGTTACTTGTCATGTTCGATCTTGGCTAAAGTATAAAGGTTAAAACTTCATTCTTAACATACCTTTATACTCTTTCCTTGGTTGCATGTAAATCATCTCTTCTACTACGAAGGGCATGAGGCAAGCCCACCAAGAAAAAAGTACCAATTGAGCTAGGATGTTATATTGCTTGTGAGTCAAAACACTTTGTTTGTTCGAAAGCATTTGGAAACAAACACTTAACATCATCACCAAAATTTCAAACCCTTTAGGAGGTAAATATAATTGACCAAATTCATGTGTTATTGCTTGACCTTGGGATTCACATCCTTAGAGATTTCTAAACACTTGAACTTACATCTAAATTTACCTACTAAAGATAAACAATAGGTAACCATTTCCTTGATTTCCTTGAATTCGACATAGCACTTTGTGGGATGAAAAGAAGTCAGGACATTGGACATTTAGTTTGAAAATCTAATCAAGAAAGTGTTTTTTGTAAAATCAATTCACTAATGAAGATGAAATCAATTGAACCACACACATGTGCTTGTGTATCTTTTGTCTTATGGTCTTTTGAGCAATCATTGATCTTTTGGTTTGAAGGGAAAAGCATGTTCTTCAAAACCTTGGCCTTGTAAACAAGTCCTTCTTAGGTTCATTTAGGATCAAAATCAAACACTTCATCCATTTCAAACATTTATCATCCCATCCCACAAGCAACATTAGAGCTTTGGAAGCATCATTATCTAGACTTGGGTACATCCTTAAACCAAATCAAAATCACCTTGTTTAATTAGGAGTATGGGAATGCATCATTTCTCATACCTCTAGTTAAATTAGCACACCTTTGAACAATTTTATCCTAAATATCACATCCAACATCTTAGGGTTTACAAGTTCATTATCCAATCAAAACCAATCAAAATCAAATCCTAAAGTCTAGCATTGATCCAAAGTTCCTAGGAAAAACAACACCCATATCATTCACCCCTTTCATCCTTCATCTCATCATTGGTCCTAAACACCTTAGAGGTCACTTTTGCAACAAGGTCAAAACACAAGAAGAACATGGAATATAAACTTGATCCATACATCATAAGTGGTCTAAACCAACCAAATTATCAAAGCCTTACAATGCCAATTTATTTTCAAAACTCACATTTATACAATCCATACATGGGATCATTATCTCCTACAAACCTCAATGGTACAACAAATGTGAGTATACCCAATATAAATGTTGAAACACCTTTTTTGATGGTAGATTTAAATCTAAGTCCAAACTTACAAATATATCAACCAAATACTCAATGCATGAGTCTTCAACAAAGCAACATTATCCCACCAAATCCATACATGCCAAGTGAGAATATACAAAATACAACTATACCAAACATGAACATTTCAAATCCACACTTGGTAAACTTTTGGATAGATATGTTTGCAAATCACACAAATGTTGTTCAAAATCCATCACACCAATATGTCCCCCTCGCCTTTCACAATGACCCATCATCATCATCATTTAATGCAACACCGGAAAACCTCTCTCCCCATGACCTCACAAGGAGAAGGTGACCTATTTGGACTAGGGGGAATTTTTGATCAAACATCATCATTTTCCCAAGGGAGCATGCCACTCACTCTCCCACCACTCCCACCCTTTCCATTAACATCTGTATCACCTCTTGGTTTGGGGCTACCATCGCTCATCCAAAACATCCCCCCAACCATCAATTAAGGCATCATACCAAATCCTCCCCCCTTTCCATCGATATCACAATAGATGGAAACCATCCCCATAGTACAATCAAACAACACATTGTCTATCATCTCTCAAAAAATGGTCTCTCAAGGACTAACCATATTGATCACACCATCCACCAACCAAATCCCAATCATCAATATGATAGTACCTCTTATCACCACAACAAGCACTATTCCAAAACCACCTCTGCCACCACCACCACCCAAACCAAACACATCAAGCCAATACAACATTGTGTTGCAAGCCACTCAACAAGCTGCTTATCAGAAGGCACTCCAACAAAACCAAAACCAACAAGTTGCACAACTAGCTACTCAGCACACTACACAAGCTACTGAATTTTCCCAAGCCACACTACAAGCCCAACAAGCACAAGCCCAATACCAATCCCAACAAGCAAATGTTGTTTAAAATCCCAACAAAATGTTAACAACTCCATGTATTGATCCAAGTGGACTGTCACATGATCAAAACTTATCCATCAATGAACACATGGAAGATGTTTCTACCTCATCTGAAGATCAAATCAACATACATCAAGAGTCACTTTTTGATCATGATAAGAATCCCTCAACAATATCTGACAATGATCTATTTCAAGGAGTGTTAACATTATTTGATCTTGTAATCAACAATCCATTGACCAATGATCATGTTGAAAATGTCTCTACATCACATAATAAGTTAGAGGACATATCTCAAAAATTTATTCTAAAGCATGATCAACATCTCTCACCAAAGTCTAGCAATGGTCCTTTCCAAGACATATTGACATCCTTCAACCTCATGATTGTTGATATTGAAGGAATCTTCAACTCAACACTTGATTCAAATTCACTCAAAGATCAAGAGGATATTGGGCCACTTCCTATTCCTAATGAAGATATCCAAGAACCCTTTGTAAGAAATTCATCCTTTGAAATTGACCCATGTCAAGAACTTGATCCAAAGCATGTCAAAAGCAAATTTTGAAATCATTCAAGATCAAGAATTTGTATCCCCATGTTACTACAATAATCTAATGGATACTCTCCTATCTATACAAGATGATCATATCCATATAGCACATACTCCATCTACCCATGAGATGCTTTCTATGGATGGACACGTCGATGATCTTCATTTAGAGTAGGATTTCATTACACAAAAAGAGCAAGTTATTGATTCCTACAGTCAAACTGAGTTTTCAACATCAGGATCAGATATATCCCAAATTCAAACAGAGGACATCATGTATGAAGATATCCAACATTATCCACTAAAAGAAATAGGTCAGACAAAATAGGACATTTTGGAGTTAGCAGAGTAGCAAATGGAAATAGCATCATCTACAGTGGTCACTTATCAGAGAAGGCTTACTGAACAAGACATATCAAAACAAGCAGAATCAAGGAACGAAGGTGCCACTACCACCATATTGGGGGCAACTATGTCTCAGGAAAACATCAACATAGGGAGCACGAAGAGTCCTTATGATGAAACTGATGCCAATACTAAAACTAGCCACATCATGAATCTTCATCCACCCATCACCCCATCCACGAATTGGGACCAACATCAAAAGAAATATTTGAATCAAAGCACAAGGAACCGTATTAAAGTAGAAGAAGCAAAGAAGCATAATGGGAAAATCAAATACAAGTGGATACCAAAGAATACAAAGAAAGATTATCCCTATCAAACTCCATTAGTCAACGAAACTATGGGGTAAAATAAGAAAGGGAAAATTATCCATCAAAGATGTCCACAAAATCAAAAGAAGGCTTCTCAAGCGACGTACAAAGTATATCAAGTAGTTGGTCCTAATTACATGTACACTTTTGTATCCACCCATCATTGCTCATCTTCCCAAGTTTGGAGAGTCAAAGGTTCCAAACTATCAACCAATCCATCTCCTATCCCTAAACACACTCCATCCACACCTCCCCACATGATATACGATTCTCACATTGACCATGTATTGGCAACAACCCTTTATCATAAGGATTCAGAAGGCACTCTATCACAATGTGCGCATAAAGACAAAGTCAACTCTAGTATCAATGAAGCAGATCAAGAATATCAAAACTTGTATTCAAGTGCACGTATCTTAGCAAAACAACTTCTTCAGGCAGGATATCGATGGCACATTATGATAGGGGCATCTACATCAACACCACTAGGTGGTTTAGAATGAGCTTAAAATCTTTTAGAAAAAATAAAAATATCAAAAATCCAAAAAAAATCAGAAAAAGGATTTAAAAAAGTAAAGAAAAAAATCATCCTCTAGTGAAAACCACTTCAGTGGCACTTTGAGTAGGTACCATGATGAAAACCTGACAAACAAGCATCATGTGTAGAATCGAGCATCTACGTGTGCTAGTTCAGGTGAAATCATCTTATTCCATCCATCTCATCCATAATAAATCCATTTCATCCATGAACCATTTATCCAATCCATCTACCTCCATAGTCCAAATTATCTTGATCTTGGTAAAAGTTTGGTGCACACTTTATGCTTGCTTATGGTAAACATCTTGACATGGGTCATTTTCATTGATTATATCCTACCCAACATTATTTGATCCATGAAGCATTATCCTAATGAGCATTCTTTATCTAAACACCTTATCTTATCACAAGATAATCCATATCCCTCCATCCATACACCTATCCAAACATCCACCCATGGTATTCCATACATTGCTAGACACTAGGGGCAGATATTTACATCTTGCTTTGGGAATAAATATTGATATATATCCTCCAACTTATGTGGTGATCTGAACATTGGCTAATGTAAAATCAAATTAGTCCACCACTTGTGAGAAAAAACCAAATCACTAGCCCATTTGACGAGAAGAAATTCCTTATCAAGCTTCATCTTTCATCGAACATCAATCCAAACAATTAATATCAGTTGCATCTAATTTGCACTTCAAATGTCACATCAAATCATCCAAAACAATTTATGTTTCAAACCAAGCTTCATCAATCCTAATCAATCAAATCCAATCAAAAAATCATCATCTTAGGATATCCTTGTGTTGTTTAACACTATCCTTGCATTGTTGTGTATCCTCAACAATGTTATCATCATCCATCCCTCATCATCTTGGGATATCCATCCTAATCCTTGTGTTGTGTAACACTATCCTTGCATTGTTGTGCATCCTCAACAATGTTATGATCATCAATTCATCGATCCAATCAATCAACCTTAGCTTGTTTTTCAAAAAAATCCCAAAACAGATCACTAAAATCATCACACACATCCATATCCAGATCATCAAAATCATGCAAAAAATCCAAAAACATTCATAAAAGCCAGAAAAAGTCAAAAACATGAAATTTGAACATCATCTCTGAGCTTAAATGTAGGCAAGGCTAGTCTTTGATTAGCCCCTGAGACAAAAAAATCCAAAAACATTCATAAAATCTCACAAAATCCAAAAACATAAAAAAATTGAAAAATCAAAAAACAATCATAAAATTAGAAAACCCAAAAAGATAGCCTCAAAACATTTCAAAACATCAAAAACATCCAAATATTTGAAAATCCATCCGTCCCATCTCTCTTTCACCCATAATAATCAATCATCCATAATAAATCAATCATCACACTCATCCTTTGGCAAAACAAACATAAACAACCACAACAATCAGCAAAAAGCAAGCTTCAAATGAAAAATCAAAATTGAAATAACAAACTTTTAAATGAAAAAAAAAACTCTTGATCATTTTCAAACTTGTTAGACAACCTTATATCAACAGCTTATCAAACAACTTATCAACCCATCATCATCATATACAATGCATGTCCTAAGTTATATCATTCTGACAATGGGCATCATTTTGGATATCACTTTGGATACTTATCCTAAGCAAAACACATCCCTTTGGTTGTAGGTATGAAGAACATTGACTTGTTTGTTTACTTGATCTTTTCTTTTGATTTATCTTATTGCACTCATTCCAATGACCTCTCGATGATTTCTAATCAAAACGATTTAGAGAGAAATGAATGGGGCAACGATCATTATATTTTGTTTGTTGTGCTTGTTGGACGTTCTTGTAATATAACCTTGATGAATACTTACTTTGTTAGGTGTGTATGGAAGGTGTTTTGGGAAGCTTGTTGACTATTTCATTGATGGGTTATACCTCTCTGTGTTTTGGTCCAAGATGTTTGAAACTTCGGAAGTGCATCCTAGCAAGGTTTCCATATGTCAGGTGTGAACAAGAATACTTCTATCTATTTGTCGAGTCAAAGTCCATCACACTAGGCACAACACCATCCTATTTCTTTATACCCTAATGCATCGTGCCTACGTGTGTTATTAAACATAAGGTAATTAGCCCTTTGAAAATCCCAACTCATCGGCAAGTAATCATCATCATCATCATCTCATGTCTTTGGAATATCTTCTTTTCTTCTATCTCTTGCTTTTTGCGCTAACATGTTACCATGACAGTTAATCATAAATCATCACTAATGCATCCATCTTGCATCCACAAACCATCAGCATATTGTATAATGCATAGCATACCATATAGAAAACATTAATCATACCACATGCATTCATCCCTATCATTGCATAATATAGATTGGTTATTCTAGGCATCTCATAAAGCATACATTTATTATCCACTACATAATCATAAAAGCATCATCATATCATATCATGTGCATCCATATCATCCATGCATCATCATATCATCCATGGCATATAAACATCGTAATCATCTCATCATTAATAATATAACTGTCATGGTACAAATTGAGATCAAGTGGGTGTAATATATCAAAATAGGCATGAGGCTACCCATGGTTGATGACTGTCTACATCATCAAATCTGTCTACATCAAATATTCGAGTTGAACTGATCTTGAACCTCTTTGTCAAGAGATTGACCGTCAAATCAAACCTCTTCACCCGATCTCTCGAGGGGGCAGTATATCGGCGTAATTCTTTTCGCTAGGGCAACAGTGGGGCATCCAAAAAAAATAGAGAATTTTTGAATTTTGATCATAGCAAGATTATTCTTTTAAACAACACAAGTGCATCGCTTCAAAGAGGGGCAAAATGTAGACATAGAAAATATACAAATTGATATCACACACTCGATGTTGATCTACTAACATCACCTCATCCTGAATTATCCCTCTATCTAATCATTTAATCAAATAGCCTTATTTGATTAAAGTCATCGTAATTCCCCTTTTAATTAAATAAAACCCTCGATTTAATTAAATCATTGTCTCTGTGTAATTAGCTAGGTTATTTCATTTTCCTATCTTTATTTAATTAAATAATCCATATTATTTAATTAAATCTCTAAAGTTCATCTAATTAAATTAAATAAATCAAGCATTTATCTAATTTAATCTAACATCACCCCCTTTGGTTAAATAAATCAAAATATTTATTTAAGTAGGTCTTAATCATTTTCATCTCTTTTTGATTTATTTCAACCCACAAATCTAAATCAAATAGTCAAATTACCTAATCTCCTCTTAAATTAATCAAAACCTAATTAATTTAATCCTAATCACTCAAATCCTCTAGATTTTGTAACTTGCACATGAAAATCAATTTAATTGATTTATAAATCATCTATTTTCATTCAAAAAAGGCATCAAAGATGGAATATTCCTCAAATTTGAAATCTCCCCCCAAAAGGACTTGTCCCTTCCAACAAAGCATTTAAAAATATCTTACATGTCCTTTTCTTGAGCCATGTGCATTTGCTTCACCTTTCACCTCATCCTTCAAGCCATATTTTGAATTTGAATCTACCCCCTCTTTGCACATTCTTCAAAATGTTCTCATTCCTCAACCATTCACATGTTGACAAGTGGCATCATGTCATTGGCTTATCTTTTATCCCACATTCATCCTCTCTTTCAATCTTCAACTCTTTCATTATATAAATAAGAGGCTAATCCTTCATTTGATCCATCCACAGTTTGAGTAAACTTACTATGCTCAAATCATTAGCAATTTTCATCCATTATCATTGAGTTCATAGCTAGGTTATTTAAATTTTTCTATTGGAGCACTCATCAAGCATCAACAAAGTGGATCACTCATCATACATCAATCTTGCATCATAGGAGTTGGGAAAGGGCCAATTTTCACATCAAATTGGCACCAATTCCCCAAATGGGATCAAGAGTTTGTATTGTTTTTCAATAGGATCTAGCTTATTTTCTTGTTCTTTTGTTTCATTCTTGCTTTGTTTCCTATTTCAAACCTTGCTAATGGATTTCATGGGGAATCCTTGTTCTTGCTTTCATTTTATCTTCTAATGTATTCTTTTGTTGTGTTTTGCAGGCATTAGGATTGGGGTTCGACAGGTTGACTAATTCACCACCCATGGTGAATGAGTCCCATCTATAGGCCTAAAAAGTGGTTTTGTCATAATTTGGCTCTCAATAGTCAGAAACCTACTTCCTAGACTTTTCATTAGAAGCAGGACTGCTTTGCCATGCATGGTGAATTAGTTCCAATGGCCATTAACAGTGACTTCTAGAACATTCCAAAACCTTCCAGCAATAGTAATCTGCCTCCAAGTGCACTTTTTTCAGTTTCATCAATTTCTGTTATCATTCATTTAAGTTTGTACTTCAATTGTTGCATTACACGTGTTTTCAAGCAAGTCATATTTCTTAGGTTTTGCATGTTTAATAAACCAATCTTATCAATTAGTTACACTTAGATCATCTTATTTAGTCACATAAGCATCATACATTACATAATTTGAGTGAATCCTTAGATTTTAGGTGTGGGATCTATCTCTTTCCATTAGGTGAAAGACCCTAATTGAGTAAAAGAGACGTAGTATTCCTAGTCCTTAAAATCTATGGTACATTTTGGTGAACTTGCTTTTCAAATTCTTTATTGACTAATTTGGAGTCTTTTCATCATCATAGATCTAGCTTGCAGTAGGGTTTGCATGATTCATTTGCATGCTAGGTGTTAAATTTTGGATTCATAAAAAATGCATTTAGGTTGCATTGTTGGCATCTAAATTTATTTCTACTCTCTGAAATTCTACATTTTTACTTTAGGTCTGCATCATAGGACTTAGAAAGCATCAAAATCAGTCACAAATTTCTAAATTTTTTGCAAAAATTCCATACTGGGACTCATTCGCCACCTTGGGCGAATCAGTCCCTTCTGACCCCTGAAACAACATTGTACAAAACTCAAAAAAATGTTTTTAGGCTTCTGTTTGGTGCCTTAACCTATATATATCATTTAGTTGCATTTTTGTAGCATGCATCTTGTTAAATCTTGCTTCAATTAGCTCATTTCATGCATTATTTAAATTCACTTTTTGCATTTACAACATTTCATTCTCAAATTGTTGCAAACAAACACTTAAACACTCAAAATTGCATTGCATTGCACTTTCTTTCATTTTAGCATGTTTTCTTTCAAAAGATATGTTCTTGGTTGGATTAAACATGGATTTTATACACATAATATCCTCTTTTGTGAGTTTTCTTTTGACTACCTTAATAGGGACTTTAAGAAACAATCCATTCCTACAATTCTTAATCTTACATTACCCATTGGTGAGAATGGGAATGTAGACAATCATAACACACATACTTTTTCTTCTTCTGATACCTCTCCTATTAGCGACAAAGGTATTTTGATGCAAGAAGTCACAAGCCTTGAAAGTCTTGATTGTCCATCTCCTTATTCCCCTTTGGATGATCTTACACAACAAGAACATTCAATCCTAGACACATTCCTCAGCATCACCTTACCAAGTCTTCATGGTCATGACAATCACTCTTGTCCATCTCCTAATACCCCTCCTCGATGTCAAGAGGATAGGTTGGTGTTAGAAGATACCCCTATTAAGAATCATGACACCCTTGAACTTCCATTCCCTAATGTCCCTATCCTATGGGAAGATCTATTTGACAACCATAGTGGTTCTTCTCTTGATACCTCCTCCACTTGTGATCAAGCTACTTTACAAACCTCAAACTTGAATGCACATATTACAAGATCTCCTTGTAGGGTAGATAACATGGGACAAGAGGATGAGCCTATGGACATTCATCATTCCCCTCCTCATAATCCCATCATTGATCATTCCCCTATTGGAAATGAAGTTATTGTGGAAGAACACAGGCTTACTTGTCAAGAACATGTGGCTTGTTGTTCTCCTAAATACTCTCCTCCTAGGGAGAATATCATGGCCTTGGACTATGGAAAACAAGTGGTTCTTGATTTCCCACACTTAGAGATACATCAAACCAAACCTTCCAAGGATATGAATGCACCATTGTTTATTCGATCTCCTTTGATCAATGGACCACATACATATCATGTAGGACATCTTAACAACCCTCTCATCCTTTACCCATCTTCATTCAATATCACACAACATACCCCTAACTCCTCCTTCACACCTAATTTCCTTGAACATCATCCTTCTCACAACATTCAAACTGTCATCTCACAAAATGCTCATGATTTGAATTCATTAGATTCTATACCTTCCTATAATGGAGAGAACAAAATCTCACAATCTAAACAGTCTTGTGTAAGTATGACATCCAATACTAAGCAAGATGTATCTTTGAAACAAATCACAATACCACCTTCTCCCCTTGATCAAGAAGGTATCTTGTCAAGACTCTTCCAAGATCACTTGATCATCCTCCCTCCAAGAACTCGAAAAAGATTCTATTCCAAGACTTCATTTTGTGGATATCATAGAGTTCATGTTCAAACCACTAATTAATGTAATGCCTTAAGTCATAAAATACAACATTTTTAGGAGTTTGGTATGCTTCCCTATGTGGGGGGGCCTCATTCCTCTAATTTCTATTGACTCTCACTCTAGCATGTATTTCATCAATCCTTTTGGCTCACTCTTGTCCTGCACTAAGTGGGGGCAAGGGCTTCGATAGCCTTGTCATCGTATGTTACTTTTGGTTGCCTTCTTGGGCTAGTCATTAAATTTTCATGAATACATAAGAGCAAGCTTGGGATGTGGACGATATGCCTTTAGTTGGCTCGCATATGACATACTTATCTCTCTCATGATGTAACTTATCGGAAACATATGAATTGGCATAGGGCTTTTCGAGTAAGCTCTCATGTCCTCTTCTTCTACTTTAAAGCAATTGCTCATAGTACGAGTGCTCGCAACCGCTTTAAAGTGGAGGCATACATCACCACTCATATTTCATTGTGCAATTTTCTTTTTCTTATGATTTCCTCTCTTGGAAGCGCTAGGTACAATGTTGCCCAGCATGAGATTATTTGCACTTATCCTCTCTTGGATACATTGAGCATGATGTTGCCTAAGATGAGACCTTGCACGAATTAATCAAAATCCCTTTGAACAATCCTTACATTATTTTGCACTAACAATGTCTATAAGTATCAAAATCATTTCTCCTTGTGGTGCCTTGTTAAAGTTATCAATGGATATAACTTTAATATGGCTGAGCGGGAAGCCCACCTAGTGGCATGAATTTTTCCCATAGCCACATTTGTGTTTTTGAGTGCATACCAACTAGCATATGTTTCTTACCTTTTTGGGATTTCTCACCCCATAGACAACTAGTTTCGTGGCCCTAGAGTGAGTATGTTGTGGCCTTCTCACAACGCAAATGACCCGAAGTTCTATGGCCCCAGAGTGAGTACATCTTTTTCACCTCGTCTTTCTTTCCAGATCTTTCCTTTGCATGATTTTTTATCTTGGGGACTTGACCTACGTGTGGATCTCTCTTGAATGTATACTTTAGTGTGAGTATGAAGCAAGTTCATCCTCTCACTAAGGTGGGGGTTGAATGTGTCGTAGAAAAAAGGACCCTTTGCTTGACATGAGAATAATTCATGATTAATTAGACTTAATGAGGCCTTAATCTAGTGTCATGAGGCATTTTATGCATCCACACTAGGTCTTGGACCCTTTCAAACTAAATAAAATGCTTTTAATGACATCTTGTGAAGGTGTTGTGAAGTGTTGCAAGACATTTCTACATTCTTCTAGACTATATTAATTACAATTCAGCTAAAAAACACCTTTTTACTCATCAACAAGTCCTATTTTGAAGTTTTTTAAAGTATTGTAACAAGCTTTCATGCTTTTCTAGGCACATCTTCACTATTTATCCCTTTTTCATGCTTTATTTGACCCCTTTATGCTCTCATGTTTAATTAAGTGTATTTTTGAGTATTATCCCGACAAATAACATTAAATACAACATATTTCTCGACACACATTTTTAGTTCCTAGGTGGGACCCATTCACCATGGGTGGCGAATGAGTCCCCCTTAGCGCCAAATTCAAAATATTTTAAATTTCCTTTCGGGATTTTATTCAAAAACACTTGATGCCAGCCTATGATGAGGTATGAACAAGTAACTAAGGCACAAGTGTATAAATAAGTGATTTTCACCTCATTTTGACATCTTCTAATCTCTTATCCATTTCTTATCTCTCATCATTCATTCATCCACCAATCTTTCATCTCAAGTCAAGCAACTTAGGGTTTTAACATTACAATTCTTTCAAGCTCAATTTTCAGACTTTCAAGGGAAGAATCTATATGTTATGTTGTATAATATCAAGATCAATCATCATGGCAAGGTAATCTATTCCATTATTGCATGCTTTGTTCCTTTCTTTCATCATTTTGGTTTAATTACCTAAACGGGGTTTGACCAAGGCAAACCCCCATGCCTTAACAATCAACATGTCTCTTTCTCTTCTTGTGTGTTTTAAGATTTAGGTCCTTTGGAAGCTTGGAAATCATTGAAGATCAAGTTGCAAGGTTGTTAAAGTCCTCTCCTCATTCAACAAGTCAAAATATCAACAAAAAGTCACTTTCAAACCTGAATCTGACAATTTCAAAAGCAAATACCTATAGGAAGTAGAAGCGTAGATCTAGCTCCACAAAATCTACTCTTGAATTGTAGATTCCTGTAGGTGGACTAATTCACCACCCATGGTGAATGAGTCCCATTTGTAGGCCTAAAAAGTGGTTTTGTTAGAATTCAACTCCTGACAATTAGAAACCTGTTTCCTAGACTTTTCATCAAGAGTATGATTGATTCGCCATGCATGGAAAATCAGTCCCAGTGGCCATTAATAGTGACTTTTGGAACATTATAGAACCTTCCAACAATAGTAATCTATCTCCAAGTGCACTCTATTTAGTTTCATCAATTTTTGTTATCATTCATTTAAGTTTCTACTTCAATTGTTGCATTACACAATGCATTTTCAAGAAAGTCATATTTCTTAGGTTTTGCATGTTTATTCAACCAAGATTATCAATTAGTTACACTTAGATCATATTATTCACTCACATAAACATCATACATTACATAATTTGAGTGAATCCTTAGATTTTAGGTGTGGGATCTATCTCTTTCCATTAGGTGAAAGACCCTAATTGAGTAAAAGAGATATAGTATTCCTAGTCCTTAAAATCTACGGTTCAGAAGGAGAAACAAGATCTTCATGATTCTCAATGAATGTGTCTTCTTTCACCAAGATACCTTTGTCACTAAAAGGAGAGGTATCGGGAGGAAAACTAAGATCGTCATGAATTTGCATGCTTGTATCCTCTCCTATCACATCATTCCCACAAGTAGGAGAGATAAGAGGGGTTGTAGGTTTAAGGAAGGCATTGACATTTCCACTCTCTTGCACTAAGAGACTCTCATAACTAGGGAATGTATTGAATGAATGAATAACATGCTTATTGACTAAATTTTTCTCTACAAACTTGGAAAAGATGGATACTAACATTTGTGAAAAGTAATCTACACAAACTTAAAATGGAAAGAGACTTAAAATGCAATGTAAAGACCTAGAATAAAGTGTGTAAATGCAATTTTCAAATTTGAAATATAAGATAATTTACTAATTATACTATGCCACAATTTGAAAATGAAATGTTGTAAATGCAAATTTGGAATTAATCAATGTATGAAATGAACCAATTTAAGCTAGATTTACTGAAATGTATGTAAAAGAAACTCAACCAACTAAAATAGATAACTAATGGCAGCAAACAAAAGTGCAGAAACAAGGTTTTTAATGTTGTAAAAGGTAGTTTCAAATCTGCAATGGGACTAAATCACTTAGAGGGGCGTATGAATCATAGTGAGGATTTTTTTCACAATTTTCAAAAAAATTAAATTAATTTTTATGCTTTTTGGTTTAAGTGATGTCTAAGCTAAGTGCAAATGCAAATTTTAGATGAAATTTAGTGATGCAAGATGCAAAAATGCAACCTATATGCATTTTCACTAATGCAAGATTTAGAAACCCTAGATGTCAATTAACTAATACAAAACCTAATGAAAAGCTAATGTAAGCAATATCTAAGACTTTAATGCACTCCAAATCAAAAAAGAAGGTATTCTAAATGCAAGTTCACCAAAATTTAAGATAGAAAATTGTCGTCGCCATGGTTTAGGACATAGGACAACAATCTTATATACTCCACATTCAAGGAAAACCCTAGGGATCTCAATCTAATGTTTACAAAGGAGAAAGAGATCTTGCAATAGGATTTCCTAGGGTCTAATTTATGATTACAAGAGGGGTTCAACACCAAACTAGGGCTTGGGAAGATCAATGAAATGTAAGATCTAATGTTTAAATCTAGTGATATATGAAACTTGAATGAATGGCCTAGAAATGCATATAAATGAGAGCAAAAGGCTGTAAAATCATAAGTGTGCACCTAGAAACCTGTAGAGGCTTGAATGAGGCCCTAAAATGCTGAAAATTTTGATTTTGAGGCTAACTAGGACTCATACACTAGTTTGGGCGATTTAGTCCCATAATAGGTTTTCTGCACCAAAACTTGAATTTGACAGTGTTGATTTTGAATCTTCTGAAACCCTAAAAAATTGGTTGTACTAGGACTCATACGCCCAAGGTGGCATATCAGTCCCATTGTTCTTTTTTGAAGGATTAAGACATGATTCTACTCTCCAATCTCTTATCTTTTTGCCACTCTATTTCCAGATTTGAAAACCTAATTTCGGACTTGTAAATGACTTTCTATGAAGATAGCAACCTTGCAAATGAGGAGACAATTCCAACAACTTCCTTCAAGCTTGTAACCTAATCTTCAAAGATCCTTCAAGCTCCAAGACACCTAGATCTACAATTACACATGTAGAGAGAGAAAAACTTGTTGATTTGTTAGTAAATGGGGGTTTTCCTTGGTCAAACCCCTTTTAGGTAATTAAACCAAATGATGAGACAATGAAATAAGGACATGAACATGAAACATGGAACTTGAAACATGAACATTGATACCTTGAATGATTTATTGTAAATCAGAAATCTAACATGAAGTGGCCATGAAGGATGTGGATCTAGATCTTGAAATAAGTATGGAACAATGCTTGATCTTGGATCTTGAATGCAACATCACAACACTAGCTCACCAACATGTTTGATGCTTGATAACCTTGACATGATGATGGATCTTAAATTGTTGCAACAATTGATGAAGAATTCTACCCTTCAATACCTTAGAAGTGATCTTGTAAACTCTCTTGATGCTTTTGTGAAGTCTTGGAATGTTTAACTCTTGAGTGCTTGACTTGATATCATGAAGGCTTAATGAAATAATGATTTGAGACCTTTTTTATATAGGAAATCCATCCAAGTTACTGTTTATTAGATCCCAAAGGCTGATATTCAAGAAATTTGAATTTAAAACCCCGATTTCCCACTTAAAACCCTAAAAAGGGGCCAAATGGGACTCATACACCATCTCTGGCATATGGGTCCCAAGGTGGCGTGTAATGTCCCCTTTTTCATGAGCATCAATTTTCAAAGGGTTTAGCCTATTCCTAACTCTCGTAGGCTAAGGAGCTTGGTTAGAGGGTCTTTTGGAGGCAGTTACCTAGTCAGCTAATGGTTTCTTTTTTCCTAGATTCAGTTGATTTGGAGAAATAAGGAGTTTTGTTGAGATATATTGTTTAATTATTATTAGAGGTAACTTTAATAATAATTATTATTTTAATATTATTTTATATTTGCACTTTATATTATAAAGTGATATTTTAATATTTGTAAAGTGCAAATAATAATATATTATTTTAAAAAGATTATTAAAGAATCTTCTAGAAGGGGTTGACCTCTCTTAGTGAAAAAGAATAAATAGAGGGCTAGACTTATTTTTTATCATCTAGGAATTGAAGATCGTATTTGATGTTTGTGGAGAAGCTTAGGGTTTCTGTAGATTTTCTATTTGGCCTTTGGGAACAAAACTCTCATTGGTTGAGTAACTTTGAGGCTATGAAACTATCAGCTGAGATTGTTTCTAGTCGTGGGCTTCATTTTAGAAGTTCAACTTGTGCTTTCATTGTAGCATTGAGAGGGGAAGATATTTTTTGTCTTTCTCATTGAGCTTCATATAAGCTTTTGTGGAGGTCGACTATATTCAAATTATTGTTCATGTGGCCTCATTTGGGTGTTGTTTCTTTGTGGGTATTTGAGCATTCATCTTGGGAGGAATTAGCAATCATTTTTGGAGTCTCTTGGAGGAGATATTAGCTTGCTAATAATTAATTCTAGAGGTCTGATATATTACTGCTAGGGTGTCATTGGAAAACATATTTTTGTTCATATCTTCACTTATAGGCCTCCTTTGGTTGTGGGTACATGAGCAATCAATGTTTATTGACAAGACAACCATTTCAAGGAAAAATTCGAGGAGCCTAGAGGTTGTATTTATTTTTTAAAAATATTGCTAGGCAAGCAAGGGTGACCTTCTTCAAGGAGGGCGATTTCTTGTGTAAAGGGCTTCAAAAATTCTATAAAAATTTAGAGATCATTGGCCTTGCATTTTCTATCATTTGCCATTTTCCTAATCAGGTTTTGAGCAATACTTATCATGTTTGCATTATTATTTCTGAGGACATAATTCCAAAAATTCATGGCAGCCTTTAGAGTATAAATGAGATCATTTAGTAATACATGAATCAGTTATCATTGAAGGTTGTAATTATGATTTTGAGGACAGTATTTCATATCAGCAATAAATAAGTTTTAGACTTGCACATTCTGAAGCATGCATGATAAGTGTTTGATGAAATGTCTAATTCAGATTTAAGATGTATTTTGATGCTTTAATGGTATATCATTGCTTGAAAATGTCTTCTAAATCAATTACAATCAGTTTATAGTTGAAATCAACTTGCATACAAAGTGTTTGACAATATTCCTTGAGTTCAATTCCATCTTTTTCACACATATATCAGCAATGGATATTACATGGTGTGTGGGTCCCACATAGCCTTTTTAGAGAGAGAAAGTGTTAGAAAGTTAAGAAATTAAGTCTATTTCTTGATCTTGTCAAGTTTTTCATTGAACTAAGCCTTGAGATGCATAATACAGGGTCTTAGGGGTCTATTAATGATGATATAAAGGTCATAAATGCAAGAGTGCCCAAAACTCAATGTGAAAGTGTAAATAAACATGCTTTACAACATCAAATTAAGGTAAACTTAGGTCTATTTAGCTTAAAAGGGCCCTAAATCCAATATGAATGTGTTCAAAATATTACAACACTAGATTAAGGAAACATTAGGTCCAAGGATCCTAAATTTAATGTGAAGGTGTAAATGAATACATTTTACAACACTAAATTAGGGAAGAGTTAGGTTTATTTAGCTTAAAAAGGGCCCAAAACCTAATGTGAATGTGTAAAAATCATCAGAACACTAGATCAAGGCAACCTTAAGTTCATTTTAACATTAATCATCCCCAAATCAAGCAAGAAAAAGGGATACTTTTTCCATTGTTACACAAATGTTTCGTAGTTTGAATAGCATTGTGAAATTTTTGTCTTTGGCAATAATATGCGAAAATATCAGTGTATTATGTTTTTGGCTTGAATAGGTGAATGGAAAACTATAAAATTGTGAATGGAATTGATTTTTTTAATATATGTTTTACAACATGAAACCCTTGCCATGAAGTGATAGTGCAATGTGTTTTTGGCTTGAATAGCTAAAATGTGGTAAATTGTTTAAACCCTTAGAATGGTAAAATGCAAATTTTGGGTTTCAATTTTGGGTGATATAAACCCTTTGAATGGAAACTTCCTCGCCAACAACCATATAGCCACTATTGTGTGCCTATAAAAAGCCTAGATACAAAACCCTAAAATGCAAGGACATTAAAATTGGTATACATACACACACACATACACACATACACATATAAATTGCAATATATACACATACACACATACACATATGTACATACATACATACATACACACATACACATACATAAAACTCATTTTAAGAACTATATGAAAATAGAGAAAAGATGCAAAGAAAGGAAGAATACAAATGGATTTTATTGGTGACTCCTTGAAGCATTATTGCTTCTCTTTAAAAACCCTTCAAAAATGGCATTGTAAACCTCCTCATAGACCTATAAAAGTAGGACAATGAAAGCCCTACTAATGTTGTGAATACAAAATTTTGAACAACATTCTTATATAGGAGCTAGATTGCATGTTTTAAATTGTTTTTTGGTTTAGTTCTCTATATACATAGTAGGATGGAAATCACTAAGGGTTTTTTCACCTTTTTTTACTATTGGCAGAGTTTACTAATGGCCTTGGCACAAACTTGGTCTATTTAGGCCATCCTTGGTAGAAAATAACTAATGACATTGCCACTCAAAAAGTGTATTGAGATGTTTTGTATCTTTGAAGTCTTAGAACCACATTATTAATGGCTTTTCCCTTGAATATGTGTGCCCAATTTCAAATGTTTGAACTATTACAAACATAAGTGGAAATCACATAAGCCTCTACCACTCTTTTAAGTTTTAGGTTGAACTTTTCATGGGTACAACAACCATACATGTGCACCCATTTTTACTTAAGTTCATTCAACCAAATTGTTATGTCAATCACTAATGGTTCCATCAACTAAAATACACACCAATTTGCTTATTGCCACTTTGACAAAAATCACTAATCGCCAACCCTTCAAAAAGTGCACCACTTTAACATTTCCTTGCCTAGACGAAAAAACATAATCCCTTTGCCAAATTTTATGCCTCTGAGCAGAGATATCATGTGGCAAAGCCACTCAAAAGGTACATCTAGTTTCAATTTTTTCATCCTTGTGCTAGATTTGGTGCACTTTGCTTAAGTTTCAACCACTTTTGAATGTGTTTGGAAAATATATTGCTAAGATAAACCAACCAAACATGCACTTCCTTTACTAATACTATTTCTCTCAAACCTTGTCATAGATCACTAATCCACTTGCCATTTTTACATATCTAGGCAGAGTTTGTGCCATCACAATTGTGTGCCTACATAATCTTGGATGGAATTCACTTAAGGTCAATTAGCACTTACGACCTTCAATTGAATTGTCATTTGTTTGTGAGGTTGCTCTAGCACTTTATCTTATGTCACTATCATAAGGATTTTCCATCATGATTCATAGCCCTTGAGTGGCTTTACCATTTTTAGTGTCCTAGCAAATAATTTTCCAAAACTCATTGCTCAGATAAAAAATATAGACCTACCAATGGTGTTTTTTGCCCCTAAACTCAGTTTTTCGACATTGCTCCCATAGAATAGTATAGTACCACTTCATGGCCAATAAACATACACAACCTACAAAAGCCTCTTCAAGCACACTCATAGGAATGGCCCTTGAACAAAGTCACCAGTATATGATCTACTAGGCATCTTCAACTCCCCAATATGGCATTCAACATTCTCTTCACAAATGATTAAGTATGGTCTAACATTAGAGCTAGGCTAGACATGGAACATATAAATATAATAATGTTCAGGTAGATTATAAAACTCATCCTTGGTCATTACAAATTATTCTAGATTAACATCATTTTCTAAGGTCAAGTAAACTTCAAACCCCTCATTAAATTCAAGTCATATGAGAAAATCACTAAATGCTAACATTTCAATATGAGTTGGCATTTTTATTTTATATCTGCTCCAGAAAACTCATCCTTAGTCATTAAAAATTCTTCTAGATTAAGATTATTTGCTAAGGTCAAGCATAAAACTTCAAACCCCTCATAAATTCAAGTCATATTCAATACAATCACTAAATTTTCTAACATTTCAATATCAGTTGGCATTTCTATTTTATATCTGCTCCAGAAAACTCATCCTTAGTCATTACAAATTCTTCTAGATTAATATCATCTACTAAGGTCATTCTTGAGGTATGTATTTGCAAAATATACCATTAGCAGGTAAGAATTAAGGGATTCTTACAGAAGCCCAAAATAAAACATAAGAATTGTTATACTGGTTGCTAAAAACAAACAAATTCAACTGTATATTTGATTAATTGACTCATTTATGTATGTTCAAATCTAGAAGATCTATACTCAACAAGATAATGAAAGACAACTTTTAGAGTTGAGTGTAGATTCAAAGAATATGCATATATAGTCATTCCACTAATGTAGCAATGTTGCTATAAGTACAACAGTGTTTGATTCTTAATTTCTCAAGCCTAAGCTTGTAGAATTTATGAAATAAGAAATTATACTATGATACTTGATTAGAAATTCAATAACAGAAAGAGAGGAAGAGAGAAGAATTAAGAACACTATATATTTATCCTACAAACCCTCTCAAGATAGAAAAAATAGATTGTGGTAGTAGCAATTTCTTACTACCTATATTATGTAGAAAATTTTCATATTCAACGAATCCACAAATGATAAGATAAAATATACCCCTTGTCCCATTCATCTAACCCTATTTGAACTTTAACCTTAGCCCTAAAATTAACTCTAACCTTATTTCAATCTTACTCAACCCTGATTGATCTCTAACCATTGTTGAACCTTAATTAAACCTTAATTAAATTGTAACACTTACCTAACCTAACTCTAAATAAATAACCCTAATCTTAACCTTGCATGTGTGTATGTGCGTACATATGTATATGCATGTATGTATGTACATGTATGCATGTGGACATGTGTGTATACATATGTGTATGTGTGTTTGTGTATGTGCATATGTGTATGTATATATGTATATATGTATATATGTATGTATGTATATATATGTGTATGTATATATATATGTATGTATATATATATGTACATGTACACATGTGTATGTATATATATATGTACATGTACACATGTGTATGTACATGTATGTAGTTACATATACATATATGTATATGTATGTATGTATGCATGCATATATGTGTATGTGTGTACATGTATGTATGTACATATGTGTAAATGTATGCATGTGTATATATATATGTATGTATGTATATATATACATGTACATATGTATATATGTACACTTGTATGTAGTTACATGTACATGTATGCATGTATGTATGTATGTATGCATATTTGTGTATGGGTGTATGTATGTATGTACATATGTGTACATGTATGTATGTATATGTATATATGTATGTATGTTTAATATATGTGTATGTGTGTATATTTGTACATGTACATACATATGTGTATGCATGTATGTATATATATGTACATGTATGCATACATGTGTATGTATGTATAAATATATGTATGTATATGTGCATGTACATATATATATTTATACATACATACACATATACATATATATACTTATGGCATACATGTATGTACATATATACACATGTTTATACATACACATACACACACACACATGTATGTACATACATGTATAACTACATATATATACATACATGTACATGTACACATTTATACATATATGTATATATACACATGTATATATATACATATTGAAACATATATGTACATATATACATGTATATCAAGTCTCTTTGGAGTTGTAATTTCTTATGTTGATCTAAGTTGTAGAAGGTTCTATTTCATAGATCTATAACTTTCTATCTCATTAGATAAAGTTGAAAATGTTTTAGTTTTGAAACTTGATAAATTTGTAATTTAAATATATGTTTTAGTTTTGAAATTTGATAAATTTGTTTAACATCATATATTTTGTGTTTAATGATATGCATATCTCTTTACTTATATACATATACATATATATATATATATCATGGTTGATGAGGGATCTCACCATTCTCCTCGTTCTAAGCAACATGGTCAAGTTAGATCAAATTTATATCAAGAGAGTATTGCTAGATTAGAAAATGCACTAATATGTTTATATCAAACAATTCACAACTCCCCTAATTTGGCTAATTAAGATAGATTAGTCAAAATTAGAGACAATATTTTACGAGTCATTGGGACAATTTGATCATTCAATCCTTATGATGATATCAACATTGAGTAGTTTTATTCATGTCTTGCTAGGAGTGTTACTAGCACAGAGAAATGGAGAGATGTTGGAAAATTACTTCCACAAGAAAATGTGTTTACCATGTTCCCTTTTTATAGATGAAAAAAAATAGAATTAGAGCATATATGGTGACGAGGTGTGTAGATGAGCTTGTTGCACCATTCATATATCCTAGATGGTTGGCAACTTATCATAGATGGCCTCACAATGATGATTTGCCATTATCTTTTTTTAAATAGTTATATGCATAGTTTCATTTACAGATAGATGTGGACTACACATCTTATCTTGAGCATGTTGGCCAAGGTAAAGTTTATTTTTCTAACAAACTTGAGTTTAGACATTGATATTTTCCACTGCCCATGAACAAGAGGGCATTAGTTGGCCCAAACCTTTTGGTTCTACCAAAACATTTAGAAGCAATAGGGGAATCAACAACATGCTCCACTAGATCCTAGATTTTTGATAGTATTGCCACTATTACGACGTAGATCGAACATATGTCATTTGATCGAGTTGGTAGATACTTATTACGACTGCAAATTAGCCTTCCTGCCACTAAGGCTATATCTACATCTTATGATCCATTTATTCATGTCAATCTCCCTACTCCTTCAGATGTTGACCATATGAGTGACATGACTTTGTGTGATTTGTGTAGAGTCTTTATTTTGGATTTATTATCAGCTTACTAGGCCATCAGTGAGGACCATGGGATCCCTCTTGACCATGTATAGGCCTTTTTTAGACATCAATATCCTAGTACACATATGAGCCATGGAGTGGAAACTTCAGAGGATATTCCAAAACAGCCTACAGGATCCCATACACATCATGTTTTTGTCAATCTTTTAGCTTGTCCAAGTCTTCAACATATTACAAATCACACTGAGGTTACTGGGGCACTTGATCTTGTCCATTGCACATATAGTTAGCTTCTTTTTGGCATTGATACTATACCAGAACTACAAATCCCCCTTTGGTGTCTTTGCATACTTGTGATATTAGTGGGATTGGTAGAGCCATCGAGGAGGCACGACAAGTACTTGAATAATTTGTATATATATAAAAATTGTGTTCTAAAAATTTATGTACATTACATATATTTTAAATAAAAATTATTTTAAAGTCTAGTTCTTTAACTCCTGATTGAAATCATGTATTTGAAATTTTTTGAAGCAGTATGGTGATTTTTCAAAGTTTGTAAATTTGGAGCATGATCAGGATCCCATGCATTATACAACTGAGGTACATTTAAATAATAAAAAATTAAATTACTTGATGTAAGTTTGAACACATTGAGCTTTTACATTGTAAGTTTTAGATAATTTTACATATATGTACACATACATGTATTAAAAATTAAATTACATGCATACTTGAACTTGTGCATGGCTTGGGACGAGGCAGAAGACAAGGATCAATACAACTTGGATCAGGGCGGGGATCCAAACAGCTTGGATTAGGAGATGGATCACGACAATCAAGATGAGGACATGGATCGAGGGAGAGATCGGGGCAAAGATCAGATGATTCTATTCATACCAGATATCCCTCTATTTGAATTGTTTTACATGTTTTATAGTATTATGGTTTGAGATCATATTATTATGTTGGAGACACTTTTTATGATTTACATCACATTACATACATTCATGTTTTATGGTACACACACTTGTTATGATTTACATCACATTCATACATTATTATGCTTTGAACACTTGTTACATCTATTTACATCGTGCATTATTATGGTTTTATTTATTTAGCAAGTTTGTACCTTTTCTTTTCCTTAAATATATTCTTGATCAAAATTAGAGTTACACATTAATTTTTTCTTTAAAGTTGAAATCTTGATTAATGTTGAAAACATCAATTTGATTAATTGTAAGCATTGAACCTTAGAAATAAAAATGTTGGACTATCTAATGGTTGCTCTTTGTAAATTTAAAAAGATGGATGTACAATTAATTATAAAAATGTATTTGTCTTTAAATAGGTCAAGAAATAGAAATAATTTGAATGCAAATATGTAAGTTCTAGGTCAATTCCTAAGAGATTCAATGTTATTTAAGTGGAACATAAAAATGCAATTGGAAATAGATGATAAGGAATTCTTAGCTAAATGTTCATTTTTAAAGTCACTCTATGTTAAATGTAAATTGCATATATGATGCTATATGAACTTAAGAATTCCATATTTAATCTAATACACATGAATTTGATTGTGCATGCAAAGAAAGTGATCTAGATAATGAGCTATAAGTGGAGTTGAATGTAAATGGAATCAAATCTATTCTTGAACTTAAGAATTCCATGGAACATTTATGCAATTGAAAATAGATGATTTAAGGAATTTTTAGGCAAAGTGAATTTTTAAAGTTGTACTAGATATTTTGTACTATATATGATGCACTATACTTGTGGAGTTGAACAAATGAAATGAAAGATTCTTGAACTTAAGAATTCCATGAAACATAAATTTATGCAAAATTGGAAATAGATGATAAATAGGAACTTTTGAACTAATGAAATCAAATATTCTAATGAACTTAAGAATTCCATGTCCAACATAAAAATGCAATTGGAATTAGATGATTTAAAGGAATTGGCAAAATGTGAACTTTTTAAAAGTCACTAGGTTTTGTAAATTGCATATATGATATAGCATATAAGTGGAGTTGAACAAATGAAATCAAAGATTTGAAAGTGAACTTAACAATTTAATGTCAAACATAAAAACGCAATTGGAATAGATGAATTAAAGGAATTTAAAGGAAAAATACACAAACTTTTTAAAATTCACTAGGTTTTGTAAATTGCATATATGATCTAGCATACAAGTGGAGTTGAACAAATGAAATCGAATATTTGAAAGCGAACTTAGTAATTCCATGTCAAACATAAAAATGCAATTGGAATAGATGATTTAAAGGAATTTAAAGGAAAAATGCATGGACTTTTTAAAAGTCACTAGGTTTTGTAAATTGCATATATGATCTAGCATATATGTGGAGTTGAACAAATGAAATTAAAGATTTGAAAGTGAACTTAACAATTCCATGTCAAACATAAAAATGCAATTGGAATAGATTATTTAAAGGAATTTAAAGGAAAAATGCACAAACTTTTTAAAAGTCACTAGGTTTTGTAAATTGCATATATGATCTAGCATATAAGTGGAGTTGAACAAATGAAATCGAAGATTTGAAAGTGAACTTAACAATTCCATGTCAAACATAAAAATGCAATTGTAATAGATGATTTAAAGGAATTTAAAGGAAAAATGCATAAACTTTTTAAAAGTCACTAGGTTTTGTAAATTGCATATATGATATAGCATATAAGTGGAGTTGAACAAATGAAATCAAAGATTTGAAAGTGAACTTAAAAATTCCATGTAAAACATAAAAATGCAATTGGAATGGATGATTTAAAGAAATTTAGGCAAAATGTGAACTTTTTAAAAGTCACTAAGTTTTGTAAATTGCATATATATGATCTAGCGTATAAGTGGAGTTGAACAAATGAAATCGAAGATTTGAAAGTGAACTTAACAATTCCATGTCAAACATAAAAATGCAATTGGAATGGATGATTTAAAGGAATTTGGGAAAAATGTGAACTTTTTAAAAGTCACTAGGTTTTGTAAATGGCATATATATGATCTAGCATATAAGTGGAGTTGAACAAATGAAATCAAAGATTCAAGTAAACTTAAAAATTCCATGTCCAACATAAAAATGCATTTGGAAATAGATGATTTAAAGGAATTTAGGCAAAATGTTCTAATATTTTTAAAGTCACTAGGTTTTGTATCAAGCATACATATGATCTAGCATATTTAAGTGGAGTTTCAAATGTAAATTATGAAATCAAAGATTCTTGAACTAAATTAAGAATTCCACATGCAACAAATTTAAATAGAATTGGAAATAAATGACCAAGCCTTCGAAAAAAACCCATTCTAAATCATGTCACATGTCGAATCAATATAGATATAGATAGATCTATAAAAAATTGAGTATATATATATCCAGTCATTCATGTACATATATCCAAAAAATAACTTAAAGCTCCTAGTTCATATAATATGGATCCTCTCTATCTTTAATTATCTCTAAAATCTTTTCATGATCTTCAATAGGCAACCTCCACTTTTATTTGGCACGTCCTCTTTTAGGTAAAATTTCTAAATTTATTTTTGTTGCTATAACTAAGTGACTATAATGTAGAACCTTTTATCCTAGCATATAATCAACAAATATAATACCATTTGTATCTATCTTTACTTGTTGATAATATGTGCTTTCAATAACGATTGATCCAATGGAATACTCTTGTCCATCACCATCTATCATCAATTCCACCAATTTTTTTTTGGTTGTGTACATCGTAGTAGATAGTAATCTACACCTTCCACAATGTCAAGATCTGCAACAACAATGAAAATACCTCCTATACACACACCATGTAAAGTTTGCAAAAGTTGTAAATATATTTTTGATAGATAAATTTATATATAAACATGCTTGAAACTTACTTACATAGAATATATAAATCAATTTTAAGTTAATCAATTTACATACCTGTAACAACTAAATTAGATACACATTCGTAATCAGTTGAATATAGAGGATTGTAGACATCGACATTGTCATTTTCTCCAAAAGGAGGCATTGATATTAATAATTTCATTTCCCATCATGAAACATACACATCTCTAATATTCTCACATTGAAAAATATTTGCATTGTCCTCAATGCAATCAACACAAAAATATGATTTTTCTCTCACATTAATTGCATAAGGCATTCTACCTCCCGTTGTCATGATTTGATGTAGACTTCTAATACCATTAATTGTTTGAGAATTATAAGGATTTAATTGATCAATATATGTAAATTACAAACATCCAAGTGATTAATTTAAGTGAATATATATATATATATATATATATTCAAATTTGAAAATTCAATTAAATCATGTAAACACACTTTGAAATTCAAATTTAACAAATTTTGACTAGATGTACCTATAACTTCCCAAAAATATTGTGTGTTGTATGTTGAGTCGCAAGCAGAAAAATGACTTTTGCACCATTCAACAATTTCATTTACATTATGTATGGCATTACTTGCAAGTACACATGTTGGAAAAAATTGTCACCTGCTACTTTCAAGGTTTAAGAATTTTAATTTAGTTTAAATATATCTATTTTTTTTTAATATCTCTAGATTCCATATATATATATGGTGAACTACCTACAAGTTCATGTTGACGAAGTGCACACTTCACACATGCTCCTACTCCATCATGCTCTCCTTTTCCATGTCCACTCTCATAAAAAATTCCACAAAAAATTGGTGTTGTGTCTAGCATGTTGATGGCTTAACTAAACAAAAGCTTTTGCAGACTTAAATTGTCCTATGAAGTTACAAATAATTACACGCAAACCAAATTAGCTTTAAAAAACTAGATATATATGTACATGTATGTATATATACACATGTATACATGTGTACACAACATATTATATATAAGTAATTGAAAAATTTAAGTCTCAAAGTTAAAAGTAAATAAATTTAAAATTTTAAAAAAATAATGTACTTACTAGCACATCCATCAGACCATATCCAGTGTTGTTCAACATTTATGCCATGTTGTCTCAGGTCTTCAAAACACATTCTAGAATAATGAGCTACATCGTTTCTATCATGACCCATATCATCACTGATATAAAAGTGGACCTATTTGATGATAATTCGATCATCTTTGTTACTTTGTATACCATCTACTTGAAACTCGGCATGCCTATAGCAAACTTGCACAAAGATTGCAAATTTCTTTGAATGATAATATTGACTTTGAATTTCAACTTGAAGATTAAATGTATAGTTCTCAGAGAAATCTACAATTCTAGAATACAACCTGGTGGAAAGAAATTCTTTGAATCACGAAATTTCTTAGCTTTCCATCTTGCACCATGACAATGTTGGATATGTGGATATATAATATTGCAAAATTTATTCACAAATTCATTGTAAGGAAATCCACTCTCTTTGAGAATAATTTTTTTGGCCTCAACTCCTGACTTCGTTAAGTATGTCTCATATTCAAATCTCTTCCAAATAACTTGCATTTCAATATTGTCAACTTGTAAAAGATTCTTCAAATTTCCACAAACATTACATATATGTTTTATACACTAAACATTGAATTCATCTGAATCTTTTGATTTTTCACATACAAGAGACTTCACAAATTGTGTTGTGCTTCAAGGGATGGCTATATTTTGATCAATTACTACTATAACTTTTTTATATGATTGTAGGTGTACATAAAATTCAACATGATTTCAACAACAAGTTTCATGTACTTTATTTATACGTACAAATGATGGTCCTAGTGTCTCAAACATCCTTTAACAAATCTTCACATTTGAAAATTCTTGCTTGAATGCTTCAAAAAGTTCACTTTGTGTTGTAGCTATAAAATGCTTTGGATGAGAATTTTTTGTACCATCTTCACCTATTATTTCTATAGTATCCCTTCTATTTTGGAAGAAACATGAGAGTGGTTGGTCCAATATTCAACCACCTATTTCTTTACATCTTCTAAAATTCTATCTTTTTGGGGAACCCTATAAATATTTACCCAATTTTTCTCAATTTTTTCATCTTTTTTATTTCTCTTTTCAATATACCTTTGAACAATTTTTCCTAGAAACATTTAGTAATTCAGAAATTTCTTGAACTTGTCTTCTATGTGATAATTTCTTACTAGAAATTACAGTCATCAGTGCTCTATGTGCAACACTTGGATCACTAGCTTGACTCTTGTTTTCAATACAATTCAATGCTTCTTGCAAGTTTTCAACAATTGTTTATTTTAATGAACCTAATGAATTTTTCCTATTATCAACCCCTAACAACCCCAAAACAGGGGTCATTTCTTTTTCGTATAAATAACTTTGCAACTAATTGTGTTCTTCCAATTAGAGATTTTTCTTCAAAAAACTCATCCCATATTCTTTTAGAGTGTAATTTTACTGTGCTTTTAGATAACATATATTCAAATGAAATATTATTGAAAAGAGAATCCTCATCCATCTCCATCAAATTTTCCATACAATAGAAAAAATTTCTATTACTAGATTCAGTTTGTTCTTGTACATATACATCGCCTTGGTCATCAACATTTTCTATGGGTTGTTCTTCAATAGATGTTCCTTAACCCACTTTTCTCTTCCTCTCTCTCTTATTCAATCATACTTCCTCGATCTATTCCTTGGATTTTCCATCACAAATTGCACTCAAAATTGAATTCACCTACATACAAATTTACACACATGCTTTCAATGAATGTACAGTTAATATTGCATGAATAGAACACTAAATAAATTGTTCATTTGTTAAATCCAAAGTAAAAAAAATATTCAAATTACAAACATATCATGAGCATATTTGGTATATATCACTTGAAAAAAGGTTCATCAATTAAAATTTCTTTAAATACATAAATTACAAACACATCATGAGCATATTTGGTATATATCACTTGAATATATTTAGCATGTAACTAGATGTATGTGCTAGATCATGATATCACTTACTAGATCACCACTAAATGTGCATCAATATGTGGATCTTTTAATAAAATGAGTACTATAAAACGTAGAAAGAGAAACATCATGAGCTCAATATATACCTAAATGTATGGATCACCAAGTATAATTTGTATGTAATCAATTCAAGTGAACCTAAGACATGTGCCAACCTAATGCAAGAGCATGGGAAAAATTGGACAACATTTAAAAAATTTAATTAATAATTAAAAAGGAAATGGACTTGGATAGAGGCTCAGTTAGTGTACATGCCATGTAGGTGAGGTTGAGAAAAAAATTTAAGGGAAAAAATATAAATTAATCATGCAAAGTATGAGTGTCTAGGGAAGGATGAGACAATCTTGATGAACTTTGAATCTAGCATGAAACTACTACTTCATCTCATTTGTTCAAATCTTGGATTCATGTGTACATTATTTCACACCTAGGGAGGTTGATGTAGGGGCAAAATAGGTTGGATAAACTGAACATTATATAAAAGGATCTAGGGTGAACACATGAGAGTATATCATGTTACAAGGAAGGAGTTAAATGCACAAGAATAAGGGATGGAACCCACACATGAGAAATAAATGAAAAGTAGAGAAGAGAAGAGGTACAAGGGAAAAAAATGATTGTGCACATGCATAAAGCTATTTTTCCCTATATGGGTAGGATAGTATAATGAAACTCGTGAGGGGGGAAAGGCATGATGCCTCTAATTTAAATATATCATAATAAAAGACTTATATGATATAAAAGAGAGAAAAAATGATATATCTCCTATGAAAAGGTATATAGTAATGAAAGCATAAGATTACAAAGGGGAAGGTATGATTCCTTAAATGCGAGGATGTGACAAATAAAATCACACTATGTTAAGGAGGAAGGATTAATGACCTAAAATGCAAGGATATGACCATATAAGTATAAGATGTAAAGGGATAGAGACATGATTCCCATAATATGAAGATGCAACATGATGAAGGTATAAGATGTAATGGAATGCATGATGCCCTCTACTCTATGTGGTAACTCTAAAAGTGTGACATGAACATATATAGGATCAAATAAAATAATCAATAGTCAAAGAATAATGTGGAAAAACATGAGAAAAGTATCGCAATATGCATGAAATGTAAGAATTAATGAGGCAACATGAGAAACCAAAATTATAAGGCAAGGATCATTAAATCCTAAGTACTAAACAAAAGTCTAATAAACATAAGCATGCAAAACATAAAATAGAAAAATAACATATGTAAAAGATAAGTCCAAGTTGGAAATAAAAGTAAAGGCAAAGGTAAATAAAACATAGGAATAAGGAGAATGTATACAAGGATAGGAGGAAATATTTCGAGAAAAGAAATTGGAAACTAAAATGACTCCAAGTAGGAAAGATAAGAATGTCCAACCAAATATAAAAGATAAAATAAGTGTGAAAATCACAACAAACAAGGTGTATTAAAAAATCTAAAATATAAAGAAATAAAAGGTATATGGAAGAATGGGTGAGGGGGGTCACAATATACATGACATAGAAAAAAATTAAAAAGTGAAAATGATACCAAGAAGTGACATAAAAATCATAATACATGTTTAAATTTGTTTGCATGTCAAAATGTAATATAAAAGGTGTCTTTGCATGATCCCCATGCTAACTAGCAATGTGAAAATGTTCTTTAGCCAAGAAAAAGAATGGAAGAACATAAAATTGGTGATCAATAATAATGAAATCTAAGAATTTAATTCATATATTTCATATTAGGTGGTTTCTCTTTGTCATGGGTAAGCTCGATATCATCATGTAATTTAAGAAAAGATGATGAAGCGTGAATGTGCATACATGATCTAGGCTAACAAAATAGATCATCAATTTACATATTCCAAGCATCATGAAAGGTATATATCTAAATGAATTTATTGATAGGTCTCACATGAGCTATGGGAGAATGGTGATCATGTGAAACATATCATAATGTATAAAATAAGGAAGGATATAAAAAGAACATGTAGTTGTATGGACATATCTAATCATCATGATATGTAGAAGGAATATCGTGTCATAAGATGCGGCAATTTCATGTATAAATTTAAGGGAGAAGTCGCTTTGAATCACATAATACATTTAATAATTATCTAAAACACACTAGGTGAAGTTAAACATATTTTTACAAATTTCATAGTACAAGTTTGTAAGTGCACTTGAATGATCCAAAATTGTGGGTCTTTGTGCATGTGTACACCATAAACTAATAACCCTAGTTCTCAACCATATTCAAATGAAAATTAGTGAAAACAAACTTCAAATGCACTAATGAAAAGAGTGACATAATCAATTATAAGTTGAAGATCAATGTACCTTCAAAAATAACTCTCCTATTGTCCAAATAATTTTTCTTTTATCGAAATAAGTCTTCTAAATTGTTGAAATAAACCTTATTTTGTCTAAATAAGTCTTCTAAATTGTCGAAATAAACATCCTTTTGTCGAAATAAGCCTTCCTTTTTCAAAATACATCTTCCTTTGGATTTTACTGAATTTTCTTGAGTTGAAAAAAAATTCTTGAGTAGGTTCTGATTGAGCATGTTCCGTTCAAGAGGGTTTCAACCGAAACCTGCTCGATCGAAAATGGCTCGGTCGAACATATCTAGTTGGCTACCTACTTGGCAACCAACTCACCTTTTTTCAGAGTTTTTTGAAACATTCAACTTTAATAGAGTATTTCTTCGGTCAAAATGTTTTTTCTACAAAAAAGAAAAATACCCTTTTGTAGAGCTCAGAGTGGTGAATCCAAATATGTAATTTTTTAAATATTTTGATTAGTTTTAATATATTTTATTTTTAAAATAATACAAGTAAGTTGCTAAATTTTAAAAAGAGGTTGATTAGAAATTTTTAAAAAATAGTAAAACATATTAATTTTAAAAAAATATATATGGTGCACTAGAGGAGAGAGTCCTCTTCAAAAGGGTATAATTTGTTTTTTGAAAATGATTAAAAAATAAACAATAGTTTTTTTTTTTTTTAAGCCACTTATAACTTTATTTAAATAAACAATAGTTGATATCCCATGAAAATTGTCAAATTCTAACAAGTTCGACTTTAAAACGTTACTATGAGAAAAATATACATCAAAATTTTATTTTTTTTCCATGCACTAGATATTCAAGTTACCTATTTGGAGAAAAAAAATTCAGGGAGAAATGAAGTTTTTTTCAATTTGTTTCTTAACATCTCATGAACATCACTTTTTCTAAAATTTTAGCATTCTAATGATAGCTTCTACCAACTATCATGGTATTGACAGGTGAATAACATGATAGTTGGTAGAAGATATCATGAGAATGCCTCAGGAATGATTGAGAAGGACGGTGAAGAGCAAGGTTCATAGAACATAGTCCTGGAGGGTTATGGGAGATCAAATATTTGAAATGCATAAAGGTATGGTGAAATCATTGGTAAGGGTTTACAAAATGATACCTTACAGGACATATAGAGTAGTCACTTTAAAAGAACCTAAGATGCATGATAGTGAGAAGAAAATAGTGATTTATGACTAAGATTTAGGATAGTGTCAATGAGAGTGGAAAGACTTAAGGTATGACATATAGTTGGAGAATCATAGAGCATCAACAACACAGTTCAAGGAGACAGTCTACAATCTAAGGTGAAAGGATTCAAGGTTGTAAAGAACAAAAGAATGGGTAAAAACATGGCAATATAAAAGCAGAAATGATAAGATATGTTAGAAAATGGTGAACGTTAAGTAAATATATGGGTGTGGTCGGATGAAAATACAAAGGAATAGAGAGTCTTGTGAGGTTGATAAGTGGTTTAAAATTTCCCTTGAAGGATTCTCATGGCCCGGGGGATGTAAAAGGCACTTTTGGCATTCATGAAGGAGGTTGGGTAGTTCAAAGGTCTTTATGAGCAATCAAAGATAGTTGCACACATGTCCTATTGTTATGCATAGAGCAATTGAGGCAGTTTGATGACTAGGGCAACAATTAGAGGGCTTCAAGGGGGTAGTTGCAGCATTCTTGACCACTTCCCAAGCATCTAGGAGCAAATAACAGTTGAAAGGGGTCAAACTTATCTTTTTCCAACACCACCAAGAGGTTTCAAGCATTCAAAACATGAGATAAAGACAGTTTCAAGCACCCAAAATGAAGGAAACTATCAACAACAGTTTTAAGAGTCATTTAATAGTATTTGATGTTGTCCTACATTCTCTCCAATGTAGGAAAGACAAAAAGCAAGCTTTATCTCATTTAGTTAGTTCTTTCACTTTTGAAAACAACATTGGAAACTAAAATGAGGTTTCTTTTTGTCTCTATTGTGTATTGTAACTCATATTTATAGTTTTTAGACTAAAAATAAACACTTTGTAATACATTATCAAGCAAAAGATACATATTTTTAGACTATGTATGGCTCTAAGAGCATCTTCTATCAATAAAGCAAGTATTTTGGCCTTCAAATTTTTTTTCTTGGTTGTGTGAGAGGTAATTGATGTTGTTTTTGTGTTTTTTACGTCCAAATCCTTGAATGAATGTCTTACTTCAACCATTTTCAAGCAGAAAAGATATATTTGAGTAGGTTATTATTTGTTTCATATTTCAAACAAATTTTAGTTGTGAAGATAAACACACTTTCTTCCTTCTAAACTGCAAGAAACACAAACCTTCCAATGAAACACTTATACAAAAACATATCAAACACTTTTGTTGTGCATAAGCAACTAAAATTGATTAGTTGTGTGTCAAAACAATAGTCCAAATTCTAAAATAAAAAAATAAAAATAAAAAACTCTTTTTTCGGTGCATCATCTCAATAGGAGCTTAGTTTTCATCATTTTCAAAGTTTTCCTTCTATCCCTTTTCTTAGCAAAGCAATAGTTTAAGTTAGGATAGGTGAGACACCAAGGGAATTAGAGCCCTTCTCTGGAGGTTCTTTTCCATTTAGGTGACCCATAGCCTAGAAAAGTCCCCACATGTGTTTCACCAATAAGCTAAGTTCTGCAACTTAGTAAGGGTGAAATATTGAGTGAGAACAGTTACTAAAAGAGAGCTTAACAATTTCATGATACTTTTTAGTTGAAATTAAAACACATGCAAACCTGATGGGAGCACACTTGAGATTATGTCATTTTTTTTACTATTTACAAAAACACGTCTTTGGATGTTGAAAATTATCTCCATGTTGTTATGTGGAGCTCGATCAGACTTGTTATATTTTGACCCCTTTACCTAGCGTGTTTTCCCCCCAAATAAATTAATGAGGGAATGCAAGGTGGGTGAAGCCCCTCTTGCAAGGTCTAGGGCTTATTATCCCCTAGTGGGAACCTAGGAGTGGAGCCCACAGTGGAGTTTTGGGGGTAATGCCCCCAACAGGGGTTATTGGGGGCATTGCCCCCGAAGCAAAAATTGAGTAATTTTATTAAAGGAATTTTGTTGCAAGTTTGAATTTGAATTTCTATTAAAAACAGTTATGTAACTGCCCAAAAACAAATAATTATTGGTTGCATGTTGGAAACCAAGGGTCACGAGTTGAACACCTGTAGGATGGCACGCATGGGAATGCAAATAGTCATGTGGTTATGAGTTTTGTTACTACAAGGCACTTGAAGCATGGGGAAGAAGTTGCAGGTCATGATTTAGTGATAGGAAAAAAATTGTAGGTTAAGCATTAGGTGCACATAGCACTATGCACGGATATACAAAGTACTGGAAATCGTGGATTCAATTGTTGCAAGTTGCAGCTATTGTTGCAAGTCATTGTAATGTACATTTTCTAGAATTTATTAATGTAATGGACTATTGTTTATGGATGTAGCCCAAGAATTGGGTGAACCATGTTAAAAACTTGTTGTCTTTCGCCTCTGTTATTTTTTGTGTATTATTCATTCCTTTGTTTCAATGTTTCATTGTGTGTGTGTAATATCTACATATAACTATTAATTTAAACCCTATGTTCCTACCTGCAATTCCTAACACTCCAAACCTTTGGGTTGGAATCCCAAGGAAAATCCAAGCCAAAGGCTTGAAAATTTCTAAAGAAAACAAAAATACAAGCACGTTATTGTTTGCTTTGAAAATTTCTCTTTCTCTTTCTCTTTATCTTTCTATTATGATGAAACTATATACATGAAATAAATATTTAAGTATAAGAAAGTAAATATCTATATATTAATTTATACTTTAAGTTATATTTCATGTATATAGTTTCAAGATATTTGAGAATGGTTTCAAATCTCTAGGAGTTATAATGTAGATTTTAGGTTTTGGAAGATCTTATAATTTTTTAGACTTAGTCAAATTTCAATAATCAACAGGTCAAATTTCAGTAATCAATAGGTTCCCATCATCTTGCTCTCTCTTTATCTCACACTATTTATATCCCAGGTTACACTTTAGACCTCTCTTAATCTCACCCTATCTCCATACGTTTCTCTACCTCTCTCTCCCCTGAGCTCAAGATCTCTCTCTCTCTCTCTCTCTCTCTCACACACACACACACACACACACACCCCTATCCCTCTCTAACTCTTCCTCCCCTCCCTTCTCTCTCACTTTCTCCTTTTCTCTCTACTTCACTCTATCTCACCACTCTCTCTACCTCTCTCCCTCCCTCCCTTCTCTCCTTTCCTCTTCACTTCTATCTATCCCACCTCTCTCTACCCTACTTTCTATGTCACCTCTCTCTTTCCCTTTCTCTCTCACCTATCCCTCTCCCATCTCCCTCCCTCCCTCCCCTTCTCTCTCTTTCTCATTATCTCCTTCCTTCTCTACTTATCTCTATCTCAACACTCTCTCACCATCTCTCCCTCCTTCCCTCTCTACTTCTCTTCATCTCACCTCTCTCTCCCTCTCATTCCCTCTCTACTTTTTTGTATCTCTCCTCCCCCTCTCTACCAACCTATCCCTCCCTCACTCTCTCCCACCCTCCCTCTCTCTACCTCTCTTCATCTCTACTTAGCTCAATCTCCACTCTCCACCCCTTCATTTGTCTCTCTCTCTTCAGGTAGAAAGAGGTAAGTAAAGAGAGAGAGAGAGGTAGTGAGAAAGAGACATTGAGATGTGATAAGCTCCATTAATAGTTGTTTTTCTCTTGTTTAGTTCATATCTTTTAGAAATTTTAAGTTGCTTATTTCATATACATTCATAAACTTTTATACCTTTTATATCCTTCATGCAACTTAAACTAGATTTTGATGGGTGGAAATATGATTATGATATGTTAATAATTACATGGTTAATTATGTGACTATGTATGGAATGAAGTATAGATCTATGTTTAATTTATGGTTATTAGTAGTGTGTATATGTTAGATGAACTAACTCCTTGTAGCCCAGAAGTTAGAGTGAACATATTGTAACCCGCAGCAACTGGGAAGTTCAACCCACAGCTAAAGGATCGTGAGTAGCAAGGGAGAGTCCAAATTGATGAACACACAATAGTTCTAGAATAAATGAAGGTGGTTGATGCAGGATTCGAATTGTGAGTCACCAAGACAATGAATAAACAAGACAAAGGAAGAAGGGGTCAATACCGTTGGGCTCAACATAGCAGTTTGACTATGTCTCTATCAAAACTATTTGAGCAAGAGCCTTGTTTCTATTTATCTTTTGTTCTTCCTTTTAGTTAAATTTCATGTTGGAAAAGACTCGTTCACCTCTTATTCATGAGGAGAGTGGACACTAGCATTTATTTTTTTGTTTCATTTTATGTAACTTTCAATCCGTATGCAAATAAATCTCCTCCCACACTTATATCTGGGGCTCGATGGTCGAGGAGTAAATGTAGTTGGAAATATAGTTAAAACTACAATTAAAGTGTATTCTCAGTTTTTATGTAAGTTTACTATTACAATGAATGTGAATTTTTTAATGAGAAATCTATTAAATGTAGAAGTTGATAATCCAACCTCACAGATCCCAATGAGCACCTACAAGCAAATAACTTGTCAGGAAAGGAGATCAAGAGACACAATAATGGTGCTCTGCAAACATGAAGCAAAAATGTATTACCCGAGAAGTTAATAATTACAAAGAGATCAATCCTTAAGAAAGGAGATCAAAACCCTAAAGGTGAGAACCCTAGGAAGAGGATTAAATTAGCATGTGACAAGTGTCAAGATCATAATGAACGAGACAACATAACTAATTTAATAATGCATAAATAAATATTCCTAAGTTTAGCTTAAATGAAATAAAGTAAAGGTGACTTAATTAATTAATCAACATGATTAAATTAATTAAGTAAACAACCTATTACTCTAACACCCCCCCTTAAGATAAACTTAGGGAGAAGCTAAGAAACTAAGGACAAAATGCATGAAAGCAAAGATGGGTCCCGACAACTAGGCCATATGAGGTACCCATGTACAAATGTAAAAGATCTCTCACAACAAGAGAAAAGGAGAAAACATCGTGGGAAAAACTCCTCTCCAAAAGAGAGAAATACAAGTGAAGGTCTAAGAAGCCTTCAAACAAGAGTGAAGGACGAAGAAGCCTCTAATCAAGAAGAAATTGTCCCAAAAGATAGGAACAGAGGATGAACATGGAAAACGCCACTGAAACATGAAGAAGCTACAAACATTGTCGTAGAATGACTGCTGAAATGTTGAAAGAAGGAATACAAGAGCATCCATATGGTAAGTTCTCCATCTCACCAAAATGCATGGGTAACCAACCGCTGCATCCGCCTAGTACATAGGAACAAATACTGTATACATAGCTCACTCCAATGCGAAACCAAAGAAGCATTAACACCAATAGTAGGAACCCCCCCATAATGCTGACAAGGGAGAGGTATGATAGGTACACTGAAATTGAATGCATGAAGAGGAACCAAGAACATTTGAAGGTGCAATCATGAAAGTACAAGCAGATAGAAAGGATGTGAAAACAAAAGTCACATACGCATGAGAAAGGTATGAAGGAAAAAAAAAGGAAAACATCAACCCCCATGGCACTTTATATCATAGTGCGAGTACAACAAGGCACAAAGTGATGTGCAAGAATCACAATACTACACATACAAAGCTGAGGCACTTTATTTTAGTGCATTTACAGATGATAAATACATGCAATGTGAGCCCATAAGGTCCAAAAAGGACAACAGCGGAGAAGAAATATTTTTGGAAAAAACCAAAAATTGAATCTAGAAACCACCTGAACACTGTGAAGAGCTCGGAACAAGCTTTCCGATGATTTCTCGTTTTCCCATTTTTGACATCGTATGCAAAAGTTATGTCGAAAACACTAAAGGCAACCCCAGAAAAGAAGATCTGACTTTAACTAGAAATAACAAGGACCTGAGAAAAAATCTCAAAAAATACCTACACCACTAGAAATTACTTTGAATCCTCCTTCTAATGATATCTCGTTTGCCCGATTTTGACACTATGGGCAAAAGTTATGGCCTCCGAAAGAAAACAACTCCCAAGGTGCAAAAAACACAGTTTGTGGCATTAAATTTGGCGGCCCTATGACTATCACAACAAAAATCCGCGCCTAAATTTGACAGCCAAATGGCCATCAATGCAATTGTACAATTGGACTTATTTTAGAAAAAAATGGGTTTTTTTTTTAAACAATAAAAAATTTACAATAATTTCTTTTGTATTAAAAAATAAATTTAAAAATATGGTGGGGGTCAGGCAGAGCCCACACCCCTTCCATTGTCATTGGCCGGTGGTATCAAGGCCACCGCTGGTGGCTTTAAGCCGTCGGTCGACAGGCTTAATAGCCACCGTCAATGGCAGGTATAGCCGCCCTGTAGGGCTTGCAATTTGCAAGTACCCTGCGGGTACGGACGTAATAAATCCGCCCTCTAATTTTAAAAAAAAACTTGGATAAAAAACCTACATGCCTTTCTAAAAGGATTTCAAAAAGAAATTTAAATTGATATTTTTTTGAAAAAAATTTTGAAAAAAATAATACATAGGGAAAAGAAAAAAAAATTAAAAAAATTGCCTCAGAATGTGTGCATGCGGTCGTACAACCCCTGTCAAGTAAAAAAAAATACCCGCAGAGGCTCCTGACTTAGAATTCGATGACTTGGTAGTTGATCTTAGGTTTTTTGGCTGCTACAGACGTAATGGTGAGGTCCGTTTGGGCTCAAAATGCCCCGAAAAATCAGGCACCTCTTGGATCTGGCAAAAAAATCCCTTTCTTCAAACCTTCATAGATCTGAAAAACGGAAGCCAATTTTGACAATACAAAGGTCAATCTTGACTATTCCGGAAACTTTGGATGTAATGGAGAGTTCTGATTTCACCCTGGATGCATTGGAAAAACTGTTTCAAGGCACGATCTCACAAAAAAGAACAAGAAGCTTGCAGATTTGGAGCTCTAATACCATGTAGAAGTTGATAATCCAACCTCACAAATCCCAATGAACACTTGCAAGCAAATAACCTGTCACCAAAGGAAATCAAGAGACACAATAATGGTGCTCTACAAACATGAAGAAAAAATACATTACCTAAGAAGTTAATAATTACAAAGAGATCAATCCTTAAGAAAGGAGATCAAAACCCTAAAGGTGAGAACCCTAGGAAGAGGATTAAATTAGCATGTGACAAGTGTCAAGATCATAATGAATGAGACAACATGACTAATTTAATAATGCATAAATAAAGATTCCTAAGTTTAGCATAAGTGAAATAAAGTAAAGGTGACTTAAATAATTAATCAACATGATTAAATTAATTAAGTAAACAACCTATTACTCTAACAAATTCTTGTTATATCATGATTGTTCAGTTTTCAATGCAATAAAGATTTTTTCAATCTACTGCTATGATTAGTTGACTCAATAGATTTGGTTTATCGCATGGGCACAATAGCTTGAGAAAGGACCACTCAAGGTAATGTCCACCCACTTCAATTTCTATTGTTATAATAAATGTTTTTATGTTGCATAATAGATTCATGATTGTATGCATGTTGTAACATTACTTTGAGTCAAGCCCCGAGGTAGTTAATTAGTTGAGTTGTGAAGAGTCAATAGTTAGTGGTATAGTTTATTATAGAGCTCAGTTTAGCAGTTATTTAGTTATAGTACTAAGTTGAGAGTACCCGTAGCATAGGTGCCAAATTAAGCTACTTACTTTGTTCTACAGTTTAAGCTTTATTTCCTTTTCAAGTATTATCTATTTTCATACACATGTGTAAACCACCTATACTTAATGGTATAGGAAATATAGAATCTCTAGATGCACATATAGTGCCAACATCATCAAAGGATTTACTTAGCCCTGGTTGATAATTAAATGGAGCCTTGTGAGGGTTTAGTGGATTATTCAACTAGGAACCACCTTTGAATTGTGTGTCTAAAACCAAGTTGACTGAGCATTAGTTGGGCCTTACAAGAGGTATGGAAGGAGGAAGAGGGGATATAGAGAGTAGATAGGGAAGGAGGGAGGGACATAGGGAGAGATAGAGAGGGAGAGGAGTGAGAAGTAGAGAAAAGATGGAGAAAGGGAGAGAGAGGTGAGATACAAAGAAGTAGAGAGGGAAGGAGTAAGGGAGAGAGAAATAAAGAGGGAATGAGGGAGGAAGAGAGAGAGGTGGGATAAAATAAGTAGAAAGGGATGGAGAGAGACAAAGAGAGACAGAGAGAAGGAGGGAGGGAGGGAGAGGTGAGATAGATAGAAGTAGAGAGGGAAGGAGAAAGTGAGAAATGAGTGAAATGAGAGGGAGGGAGGTAAAGGTATAGAGGGATAGGTGAGATAGAGAGAAATAGAGGGTGAAGGAGAGTGGGTGAGAGAAAAAAGTAGAGAGGGATAAGTGAGATAGAGAGAGAAGTAGAGAGAAAGGGAGAGATGGGTAAGGAGGAGGAGAAAGAGAGGTGAGATAGAGATGAGTAGAGAGGGAAGGAGAGAGAGCAAGAAAGAGAAAAATAGAGATAGAGAGAGGTAGGGAGGGAGGGAGGAAGGGAGAGGGAGGTGAGACAGAGAGGAGTAGAGAGGGAAGGAGAGAGAAAGTGAGAGATAGACAAAGAGAGAGGTGAGATAGAGATTAGAGAGGGAAGGAGAGAGATACATAGACAAAGACATATGTGAGATAGACAGAAGTAAAGAGGGAAGGAGAGAGCAAGAGAGAGAGGTGGGAGGAATGGAGAGAGAGGTAGAGAGGGATAGGTGATATAAATAGAAGTAGAGAGGAAAGGAGAGAGAAAGAGGGAGAGAGAGAAGGGGATTGAGAGGGAGGGAGATGTAGAGAGGGATAGGTGAGATAGAGATAAGTAGAGAGGGAAGGTGGGAGGGAGGAAGGAAGAAAGAGAAAGGTGATAAAGAGAGAAGTGTAGATGGAAGGAGGAAGGTGGAGAGATTGAGAAAGAGGGAGAGAGAGGCAAGGGGAGAGGGAGAGAGATGGAGGGAGGGAGGGAGGGAGAGAGAGAGGTGAGATAGAGATAAGTAAAGAGGGAATGAGAGAGTGAGAGAGAGGGAGGTTGGAGGGAGGGAGCTAGAGGTAGAGAGAATAGGTGATATAGAGAGAAGTAGAGAGGGAAGAAGAGAGTGATAAGGAGAGATAGTAGGGGGAGGGAGGGAAGGAGAGGTAGAGAGGGATAGGTAAGATAGAGAGAAGTAGAGAGGGGAGGTGGGAGGTAGGGAGGAAGAGAGAGAGAGAGAGAGAGAGAGAGAGAGAGAG
>VDFB02000003.1:142049512-142103462 GCA_007258455.2 Sequoia sempervirens | reverse complement strand
CTCCCATCTCCCTCCCTCCCTCCCCCTCTCTCTCTTTCTCATTCTCTCCTTCCCTCTCTACTTATCTCTATCTCAACACTCTCTCACCATCTCCCCCCCCTCTCTTCCTCCTTCCCTCTCTACTTCTCTTCATCTCACCTCTCTCTCCCTCTCATTCCCTCTCTACTTTTTTGTATCTCTCCTCTCCCTCTATACCTACCTCTCCCTCCCTCACTCTCTCCCACCCTCCCTTTCTCTACCTCTCTCCATGTCTACTTAGCTCTATCTCCACTCTCCATCCCTTCATCCATCTCTCTCTCTTTAGGTAGAAAGAGGTAAGTAAAGAGAGAGAGAGAGAGAGGTAGTGAGAAAGAGACATTGAGATGTGATGAGCCCCATTAATAGCTAGTTTTCTCTTGTTTAAAGTTCATATCTTTCAAAAAAATTAAGTTTCTTATTTCATATACATTTATAAACTTTTATACCTTCTATATCTTTCATGCAACTTAAACTAGATTTTGATGGGTGGAAATATGATTATGATATGTTAATAATCACATGGTTAATTATGTGACTATGTATGGAATGAAGTATGGATCTATGTTTAATTTATGGTTATTATTAGTGTGTATATGTTAGATGAACTAACTCCTTGTAGCCCCAAAAGTTGGAGTGAACATATTGTAACCTACAACAACTGGGAAGTTCAACTCACAGCTAAAGGATCATTAGTAGCAAGGGAGAGTCCAAATTGATGAACACACAATAGTTCTAGAATAATGAAGGTGGTTGATGAAGGATTCAAATTGTGAGTCACTAGGACAATGAATAAACAAGATAGAGGAAGAAGGGGTCAATACCATTGGGCTCAACATAGCAGTTTGACTATGTCTCTATCAAAACTATTTGAGCAAGAGCCTTGTTTCTATTTCTCTTTTGTTGTTCGTTTTAGTTAAATTTTCTGTTGGAAAAGACTTGTTCACCTCTTATTCATGAGGAGAGTGGACACTAGCATTTATTTTTTGGTTTCATTTTATGTAACTTTCAATCCTTGTGCAAATAAATCTCCTCCCACGCTTATATCTGGGGCTTGATGGTCATGGAGTAAATGTAGTTGGACATATAGTTAGAACTACAATTAAAGTGTATTCTCAATTTGTATGCAAGTTTACTATTACAATGAATGTGAATTTTTGAATGAGAAATATATTGGATGTAGAAGTTGATAATCCAACCTCACAGATTCCAATGAACACCTACAAGAAAATAACCTGTCACCAAAGGAGATCAAGAGACACAATAATGGTGCTATGCAAACATGAAGCAAAAATGCATTACCCAAGAAGTTAATAATTACAAAGAGATCAATCCTTAAGAAAGGAGATCAAAACCCTAAAGGTGAAAACCCTAGGAAGAGGATTAAATTAGCATGTGACAAGTGCCAAGATCATAATGAACAATACAACATGACTAATTTAATAATGCATAAATAAAGATTCCTAAGTTTAGCTTAAATGAAATAAAGTAAAGGTGACTTAATTAATTAATCAACATGATTAAATTAATTAAGTAAATAACCTATTACTCTAACACCCCCCCTTAAGATAAACTTAGGGAGAAGCTAAGAAACTAACGACAAAATGCATGAAAGCAAAGATGGGTCCCAACAACTATGCTAGATGAGGTACCCATGTACAAATGTAAAAGATCTCTCACAACAGGAGAAAAGGAGAAAACATTGTAGGAAAAACTCCTCTCCAAAAGAGAGAAATACAAGTTAAGGTATCAGAAGCCTTCAAACAATAGTGAAGGATGAAGAAGCCTCCAATCAAGAAGAAATTGTCCCAAAAGATAGGAACAAAGGATGAACATGGAAAACACCACTGAACCATGAAGAAGCTGCAAACATTGTTTTAGAATGACTATTGAAATGTTGAAAGAAGGCATGCAAGAGAATCCATATGGTAGTGCTCCATCTCACTGAAATGCATGGGTAACCAACCGCTACATCCGCCTAGTACATAGAAACAAATACTATATACATAGCTCACTCCAACACGAAACCAAAGAAGCATTAACACCAATAGTAGAAACCCCCCCATAATGCTGACAAGGGAGAGGTATGATAGGTACACTAAAATTTAATGCATGAAAGTAGTGCATGAAGAGGAACTAAGAACATCTAAAGGAGCAATCATGAAAGTACAAGCAAATAGAAAGGATGTGAAAACAAAAGTCACATATGCATGAGAAAGTTATGAAGGAAAAAAAAAGGCAAACATCAACCCCCATGGCACTTTATATCATAGTGCGAGTACAACAAGGCACAAAGTGATGTGCAAGAATCTCAATACGACACATACAAAGCTGAGACACTTTATTTTAGTGCGTTTACATATGATAAATACATGCAATGTGAGCTCATAAGGTCCAAAAAGGACAACAGCAGAGAAGAAGGATTTCTGGAAAAATCCAAAAATTGAATCTAGAAACCACCTACAACACTTTGAAGAGCTTGAAACAAGCTTTCTGACGATATCTTTTTTTCCCATTTTCGACATTGTATGCAAAAGTTATGCTGAAAACACTTAAGGCAACCCTAGAAAAGAAGATCAGAATTTAACTAGAAATAACAAGGACCTGAGAAAAAATCTTCAAAAAATACCTACACCACTAGAAATTACTCTGAATCCTCTTTCTAATGATATTTTTTTTCCCGATTTTGACACCGTGGGAAAAAGTTATGGCCTCTAGAAGAAAACAGCTCCCAAGGTGCAAAAAACACAATCTACGACATTAAATTTGATGGCCATATGACTGTCAAAGAAAAAATTTGAGCCTAAATTTGACAGCCAAATGGTTGTCAGCACAATTGCACAATTGGACTTATTTTAGAAAAAAATGTTTTTTAAAAAAAAAACAATAAAAAAATTACAATAATTTTTTTTGTATTAAATTTTTTTAAAAAAAAATATAGTGGGGCCAAGGCAGAGCCCACACCCCTTCCACTACCATTGGTTGGTGGCATTAAGGCCACTATCGGCAACTTTAAGCCTCCGGTCGGCAAGCTTAGTAGCCACTATCAGTGGCAGGTATAGCCTGCCTGCAGGGCTTGCAATTTGCAAGTACCCTACGGGTACGGATGCAATAAATCTGCCCTCTAAATTTTAAAAAAAAAATTAATTGATTTTTTATTGAAATTTTTTTGAAAAAAATAATACATAGGGAAAATATTTTTTTTTAATTTTTTTTTACCTCAAAATGTGTGCAGGAAGCCATACAACCCCTGTCAGGTAAAAAAAATTTGCCTCAGAGGCTCCCGACTTAGAATTCAATGATTTGTTAGTCAATCTTAAGTTTTTTGGCTGTTGCGGATGTAATGGTGAGGTCCATTTGGGCTCAAAATGCCCCAAAAAATTAGGCACCTCTTGGATCTAGCAAAAAAAACCTTTTCTTCAAACCTTCACAAATCTGACAAATGAAAGCCAATTTTGATAAAACAAAGGTCAATCTTAACTATTCTGGCAGCTTTGGATGTAATGGAGAGGTTTGATTTGACCTTGTATGCATTGGAAAAACTACTTGAAGGCATGATCTCACAAAAAAGAACAAGAAGCTTGCAAATTTGGAGCTTTGATACCTCACAGATCCCAATGAACACCTACAAGCAAATAACCTGTCACCAAAGGAAATCAAGAGACACAATAATGGTGCTCTGCAAACATGAAGCAAAAATGCATTACCCGAGAAGTTAATAATTACAAAGAGATCAATCCTTAAGAAAGGAGATAGAAACCCTAAAGGTGAGAACCCTAGGAAGAGGATTACATTAGCATGTGACAAGTGTCAAGATCATAATGAACGAGACAACATGACTAATTTAATAATGCATAAATAAAGATTCATAAATTTAGCTTAAGTGAAATAAAGTAAAGGTGATTTAATTAATTAATCAAAATGATTAAATTAATTAAGTAAACAACCTATTACTCTAACAGATTCTTGTTATATCATGATTGTTCAGTTTTCAATGCAATAAAGATGTTTTCAATCTGCTGCTATGATTAGTTGATTCAATAGATTTGGTTTATCACGTGGGCACAATAGCTTGTGAAAGGACCACTCAAGGTACTGTCCACCCACTTCAATTTCTATTGTTATAATAAGTGTTTTTATGTTGCATAATAGATTCATGATTGTATGCATGTTGTAACATTACTTTGAGTCAAGCCCTGGGGTAGTTAATTAGTTGAGTTGTGAAGAGTCAATGGTTAGTGGTATAGTTTATTATAGAGCTCAGTTTAGTAGTTAGTTAGTTATAGTACTAAGCTGAGAGTACTCGTAGCATAGGTGCCAAATTAAGATACTTACTTTGTTTTATAGTTTACGCTTTATTTCCTTTTCAAGTATTCTCTATTTTCATACACGTGTAAACCACCTATACTTAATGGTATAGGCAATATAGAATATCTAGATGCACATATAGTGCCAACATCATCAAAAATTTTACTTAGCCCCAGTTGATAATTAAATAGAGTCTTGCGAGGGTTTAGTGGACTGTTCAACTAGGAACCACCTTTGAATTTTGTCTAAAACCAAGTTGATTGAGCATTAGTTGGGCCTTACAAGAGGTATGGAAGGAGGAAGAGGGGATATAGAGAGTAGATAGGGAAGGAGGGAGGGACATAGGGAGAGATAGAGAGGGAGAGGAGTGAGAAGTAGAGAAAAGATGGAGAAAGAGAGAGAGAGAGAGAGAGGTGAGAGAAAAAAAAATGAGGGGGAAAATAAGTGAAGAAGAAGAGGTGGATGGAGAGGAGGGAGAAGGATGGAAGAGGAGAAGGAATGGAGGGAGGAAGGAGGATGGAGATCAGGAAATGAGGGATGAAGGAGGATGGAGGACAGAGAAGGGAGGGAGGGAGAGGAAAGGGAGAGAGATGAGACAAGAGGAGTAGAGAGGAATGGAAGGAGAGAGAGAAGTGAGAGAATGGAGAGAGGTGAGATAGAAGTAGAGAGGAAGAGAGAGAGAGAGAGAGGTGAGATAGAGATAAGTAAAGAGGGAATGAGAGAGTGAGAGAGAGAGAGGTTGGAGGGAGGGAGCTAGAGGTAGAGAGAATAGGTGATATAGAAAGAAGTAGAGAGGGAAGGAGAGAGTGATAAGGAGTGAGAGAAGGGGGAGGGAGGGAAGGAGAGGCAGAGAGGGATAGGTAAGATAGAGAGAAGTAGAGAGGGGAGGTGGGAGGGAGGAAGGAAGAGAGAGAGAGAGAGGGATGGATAGAAAGAGAGAGGAATGCATATTTGAATGGTAAGTTGTAGAATTGTGATTTATCATTTGTTTTTATACATTTTCCTTTACCCAACCTAGGGTAATCATCTTTATCCAACATAATCATAACTATTATGGGGATGGAAACACCAAAAGGGGGTTTGACTTTGGCAAGCCTCTATATGACAGAACCCTTCCTCTCTTCTCTTTCTTGCAAGTTACAAATATGAACTGGATTTGGAGAATATTTAAGACCTTGAATCAAGATCAAGCATACAAACACCTTGCTTCATCAAATTAGGGAAAAATCAATTATTTTTTGAATGACAAAGTTTTTGAAGTTGATTCCAACAAGAAGTACCTACATATTGCGATGATCATGTGCATGTCTTGAAATCCAAAAATTCCTAATCTTTATTCAAAGGTGCCCTCTCCCTTGTCCAACCAGTTTAGATTTAAATTTGAATGTCAAGCTCCTCAATTTTTTCGCTTTACTCATGTTTATTGTTTTTGTTTATCAATTCTAAGTAAAAGTAGAAACATGTGTCACACTTTAGGAATCGACTAATAAAAACAAAAATTCCCAACTTCGACCGCATAAAAAATGGTCTTTATGTTTTGAATTTCAAAATGTAAACTAACAAAATGTAAAACTCTTGATGAAGTTTATTCCTATAAATTTTTAAATTTTTAAAAATTGTTTTAGATTCTTTTACCAAATTTAAGAGCAGATTTTGTATTGCTAAAAAAATAAGGAAAAAGTGATGTTGAGTTGACGTCAAGAAAAAAATAGAAAATAATTTTATTTTCCCTAATGTAATGACTAGTGTAAAAAAATAATGTTTTTCAAGTGGAAGTGGGGAAATAACTCAACCCTAACTTTTCTTCATGTGTGCTCATTCCCAAGGTCTAGATCCAATCCTTAACTTATCCATCCGTCACCATGGTTTTAGATTCACAATTTGTTGAATTTACTTAGGTCATTTTTATGGCTTTTGGAATAAACCCAAATTTACAAATTTATTTTTTTTATTTTTTTGACCCAAATATTTTCTCCATTTAGCTATTACTAGCTACCCTAAAACATGAAATAATTGAATTACATGCTAGGTTGTTGTAATTCAAGAAAAATCTTAATTCTACTGGAACATCTAGCAAACATGTAACACACATCTAGTACCTAGTAATAAAACTTTTTTTACTCAACACATCATCATAAGAGTGGTGAAAGTTGTATTGACATCCTAGGGCATATTGCATGACTTCCTATTCTCACTGATCTTTGTTCAAAGCCATTAAATTAATATCCTATGGATTTGAAAAAAGGAATAAATATTCTCAATCTAGCAAACTCCTTTATTTGCATCACTATTCTTTTTCAAATTCTTAAAATTAAGGTGAGCATGTTTTAGACCTCAAACTTACAAAAATGCATGTCCACAACAAAAGCTCCTATTCATGTAAGAGGCTTGGATTCATAATTTGTGTGATCAATTTTGTAGTAGTGTAGCATAATTTTATTGTTATAGAAGTTACTTGAATAGTTCAACATTTTTTTTCATTAAATCGCATTCAATCTTCTAACAAGCCCTAATTATTTTGGCGCATGGGTGAATCAATCAAGAACATATAAAAAAGTCAAATCAATACTAATCCAAGAACTACACACCATTTACTTATTTATTTATCTTACATATGTATTTTAGCATATTATTCCAAATAATTACTATCCCAACTCTTTATTTTAAGGTTACTTGTTTATCAATAATAATTATTTGGATTATCTTAAAATATTTATATATAGATTAAAAAACCTGCAATATTATTGTAATGATAAAATTGGCAAAACCATGTCATTTCTCATTCGGTTTTATGTTTGTTTTGATGAAATATCTTAATACATTTAATTAGTGAGAAATGTTTCTTGTGTGAAGTTCAGCTCATTCCCCATCCTTGTATCCTTCCATGTATATACACATATTTTCATACATTTAACACCTAAATTATCCTTATATGCACACATAACTATATATTCGCCTTATTCTTACATTCATTGAACATTCACCTATACCCCTACCTCCATATAATTGTTAAGCAATTGGATTTGAGTATTTCATTGTCTAGGGTCATTTTTACAAGTGTATGGTCAACCCCCAAGTTATGAACCTGGCCCTTTCCTTTTCACAATTTAAAGTTCATATTTGGCTCATTTCCCCCCTCTTTTCATACCCCTAACTAAACACATGTTTGGACATTTGATGCTATGTTCTAATATTTAAAGGGATTTAATTGCATTCATTTATCATCCACACGCATTAAAGTGTCATCTCTCATTCCAGAGCCTTAAATAAGCAGTCAATAGTGTGTTTGGACTTGATGCACACTAAAAGGAATAAAAAGTCTACATACATCATCTTAGGGCCCTTGCTTGTTATCTTTGAATCTTTGTATACATTTCTAATAAATGGCCTAGAAAAAGTTGTCTCATTGTGATGAAACAACTCCTCTTTGAATGTATTTTTAAATATTGCTAGCCCTAAAGTTGTCAAGAGAAACATAACAAATAAAAATTGATTAGGCAAACAACAAAGAATAACTATACATGTGTAGAGTGAAGTCTAGAGTAATAGGATGAGTTCATGATCATAGATTTGACCAAGGCTATCAAACTCGATCCCAAACTATATAGAGGATAAACACAAAAGTTACAACATTCATCTAATTGAGAAAACACATTTTTAGAGTAGAGACAAAATATTCCAAAATAACTGACAATCATTCTTCTTTCCTTAAACTAAGTACCCCTATCTTATCCATTTATGATTAATTAAACTAAACTAATTTATGCATATTTATATACATTCTAATCATATTAACCTAAATTAACCCTTATGAAATCGCATTTTTTATTGAAATTATCAAATATTAAACTTTATTTTTTCTAACATATTTTATTTTCTAATTATTTGAGATATGGTACCCTCCATCATAGTTCAAAAAGTAATGCAATTAAATCATAATATACCATCATAATTTGACATGCTACCAAGAATACCTCTTACTTGTTTATGGATGAGCTAGAGGTGTTGCATAATGAATGGCTCACATGAAAACTTGCTAAAAGTTTTACAAATTGAGTCGGTTTGAATTTGTACAAATACTCAACAGTTGAATATGCTTAAGCCATAATTGTATTAAGATGGATGATTTTTGAAGAAATCTCAATACTTCACCCATGTAAACATCGCCTCAATACAAAAATACTTTGAAAATGAATTTAACTTTAAAAATTGAATCTTAATTAGTTGATAGACTTTAATTGTGAACTCACTAGTCTACAACAAATGCTAAACCTATCTCACACTCTGAAAACCAGTTTCATTCACCGTTTAACCATTTTCAAATACTGGGAATCTAGGAATCTGTTAGGTTGTTGCATTTAATTGCCGATAGACTATACTTTATGATAGCTTTCACGGGAACGTTCACTCAAGTGACACCTCATCATTTTTCGTGCCTTTTGCTACTTTCCCCGACGCTTTTGGTTTCCGCTCCTCCAAACTCGTCCTCGCTACACGCGCGTCTGCCATACTGTATTTGGGCTTCCAACCGTCAGATGGTAAACAGATAAGCCGATCTGAGCCCTCCATTCAAAAAATAGATGCTTGAAGTCATCTCCACCCTTGTTGCCACTGCTTGTGGGTTGGCCTTCTCATCCACCACAACATGGTTTCTACCCATTCTCTGCCATGTGATTTAGGAATAGCCATGGAAAACAATCAGGAGGATGGCCAAAGCTTTAGAAACTTTCAAGCAAATGCAATTGGTAGGTGTAAAGCCACAGTCCTCAACCTTTGCGAGCATCCTCCCTGGTTGTGCTGAAATGGGAGCTTTGGAAAAGGCTATGCACACCCATAACAGGTTAAGGATAGAGGAATTTTGTCAGCTGTTGCAGTTGCAACTGCCCTGTTTGACATGTATGCAAAATGTGGAAGCATAAACAAAGCACGCATACCATTTGACAAAATGCCTCTAAGAAATGTATTCTCATGAAATGCCCTGATTGCAAGATATTCACAAATGGATTAGTTGAAAAGGCTTTACAAACTTTCAAGCAATTGCAATTGGCAAGTGTAAAGCCAAATTTACAACCTTTGCCACAATCCTCGCAGTCTATGCCGAATAACTTAATTTACTCCAAAAACACATAATATTCAATTTGATTTAAGTAAATAAAATACAAACCATAAGACAAATCAATATGGAAAATTCACTTTTTTGCAAATAAAACACTTACCATAAAGCCAACCGCTATGGCAGACGGCAAGGAACCAAAATAAACCCAAATTGTGTCAGGTAAACCCAATTTTATGTACAAAATGCCAATTTCTCCCACTCCTGGGTACTCCCAGTTGATGTGCATATATAAGAATGACCACTGTGACAGGGTATGTCGCATATCTTTACCAAATCAAAGCCAACATAAAGTAACGTTTGTGTCAAAGCCAATCGATAGTATGTTCGGAAGGTACAAATTTATCCTAATCCAGAAAAGGAAATACTTAAGTTCTATGATGTCGCAGATTGCATCACCAATGTTAACCGAAATGGGGCCAAGCCGTTTTAATTTTAAATATCCACTAATTTATCTTTGCATGCATAGCGCATATCCTTCACTCTCCACGTTTTATGCATCTATCCTATGGCACCTCCGCTTGTCAGCCACTTGTTATTCATTTATTAGCCACCTGACAATGCATGCGGTTCACAAAAGTTGTGCTATTGTCTTGCCTATTCAAAATAAAGATAGGCCTTCGCATAATAAATTTTATTTAAAATAATAATAAAGTCATTCGAAAGCTTCCTTGTTCAGCAAGTTAACGTTTTGAAAGCTTCCTTGTTCAACAAAACCTTTTTCTATAATTACAATCGTCAAAATTTAGATTCTTGACTTCCCTCAAATTTTAAAGAATAATTGGGCAGATTTCACGAAGTCACATGTCGCTTTCTCACAATCGCACAAGCTTGCCCCCTTGTGGTCTCTACGAGTTTCTGAGATGAAGAAGCATTGCGGGGAATAACTTAATTGAGCTACCTAGGCTATGTGAACACAATAAGAAGCATATGTGGCATAAATAAATGAAGATTCATAGACACGTGTAAATCTTCTGTGTTCACAAGTTCCACCTACCGTTAGGGACAAGAGCTAATTGAAAAGAGAAATGTTGTGAGAAGAGGCCAACTGGAGCTATCAGGATAACAAGAGACAATTAGAAGTAATGAAGGGGCTTAGGACCTCAAGAAGGGTGAGAATTTGTCACCTTCCCGCATCCCTACAAGCTTTCCCCATGGGTAGAGTTTGGAACTTGCGAGGTAAGAAAAGGGTATGGGGTGAATAGGACTAGGCCATGTAGCACCAACTAGGATAAAATTGGGACCACTAACCTCATGTCCCCATGCGGCTGCTTAGCTTATTTTCATTAGCAGTCACTGCTCATTTTTTTTAGGAGAAATTTGTGGAGCTGGTGTCCCCATGTATATTTGATTTTGCTACTTATTTTTAAGCAGTCATTTTAAATTTTATTTTTTTAAATGTATATTTTTTAAATTGGTTTTTCCTCTATTAAAATAAGAACATAATTCAACTGTATATTCTTATACTTAATTATCATTCCTTGCCATTAATTTTTATGAACTGTATATTTTTATATTTAATTACAGTTTGTTGCTGTTAATTTTGACAAAAAAAATATTGACAGGGAATTCAAATCTGTTATTATTGACTAAGAATTAACAAATGAAGACATTCAGATCCATTATAATCAAATGTATATTTTCAATAAAATTGAAAAGTTAATTTTCTATATAAAAATATGTACCTTGCTGTTGCTCTGTAGTTGCACTGTATCACAATTTGCTGCTTGATAATTTAAATGAATGAACAGTATTATATTATTAATAATAATTTTTGTAGGGAAAATTCAGAGGGAAAATTTGGAGGGAGGAATTGGAGGTAAATAAAAAGAAGGGAAGGAAATTTTTTAAGCCACCTGGCATTTTTCACAATAAGCAGTTGCTGCTTATTTTCAGCCCCCCCTATTTTTTGACAGATTATTTTTATTTCCTAAGCAATAGCTGCTCCTTTAAAATAGGAAAAGATTCCAAATTATCCTTTCCCAAAAATCGAATTTATGCATGGGAACACTCCTGCTGCTTAAATTTAAGTAGAAAATAGAGTTAAGCAGCCGCATGGGGACATGAGGTAAGCAGGTGCAAGAGGAAATTACTTATGCACACAAGTTGTTTTAGGAGTTTCTAGGAAGCAAGACCAACAACATGGGGCCTTAAGCCAATATACAAATGAGAAGGGGTTAGTTACTAGCAATCGCACCTTGGTGTGCAATAAGAGGTGTAGATGTAGTACATGAGATCCATTGATAAATCATTTTTAAAATATTATTATTATTATTATTATTATATTTATTTTATTTTATTTTTTATTATATAATAATATTTATATATTTTTTATTTTATTTTATATATTAATTATTATATTCATTTTTATTTTATGTACATTATATTATACTCTAACATATTAACATACATATTTATATTTATAAATTAAATATTATCATATTAAACTTTAACATTTTTTATAAATTAATTTAATTTGATCTATATAGAAATATATTAATTATTAATTATAATAATTTCATATTTATATTTAATGTTTTGTATGATAGAATATAATGTATAATAATAATATAACCTATATATACTATTATATATAATAGTAAATATAATTATATTATATATAATTTAACTCTATTATATAAAATATAATATATAAAATATATTTTGTATTAAATAATAATATAATAATTATTAATTAGTAATTATAAAATATATATATTTAATATTTTTTTTAAAGAATATAATACATAATAATAATAAATAATATAATTACATATTTATAATTCTTTTTTATTATATAAAATATAAAATTAACATTATATATTAATTATGCTAATATATACTTAACTACGTGGGGTAAAGGATGCCATAACGTTAACACCTAAGTATGTTCATTATTAAGATCTTAGCCGTAATAAACATACTCTAACACCCTGGGCGAAACATTATTTTCAAGTTGTAGCTCACCAAATTGGAGGAGTGAAAGGTCAATACTAGCAAGGGAGAGTTTGGAGGAGGGGAAACCAATAGCGGCAGGGAAAGTAGTAAAAAGCGGTAAAAAAACAATTGATAAATTGGCAAAAAATGATGAACAGTTGAGATTCATTTAACTACCTTACAGAGCCTCTTGGGGATTTTCAACCGTTAGCAGACAAATTGAGTTCGGGAAACTCAAATAGGGACACGTCTATATAGAAGGATATAATTTGCAAAAACCAAACCAAAAACTCTCCCTAATTGACCTTCCACAACTCTTCAGCGTACCTATTGCACACCAAGGTGCCATTGCTAGTACTATGCTCGGTATCTCAAACTTATCCCTAGATCCAATATCTGTGGATTCTTGGGCAGCCTCTTCAACCATCTTGTCAATGCCACTCTTGCCCAAATATGAAACTGACAAATCTTTATCTATTTCATATTTATCAAGTGAATTCACAGGTGGGCGTGACTGAAGATCCATACCCATTTGGGACTTCACATGTGGGTGTCACTGAAAATCCAAAGCCCTTTGGGAATTCACAGGAGGGTGCGACTAAAAATCCAAAATCCCTTTGGGAATTCATAGGTGGGTGCAACTGAAAATCTAACCCCAATTTCTAGGACAAATTATTTTCCAAATTTGGGCCAAATGGTGATGGAGCAAAACTCAAACTCTGGACATGTGTGATCATAGGATTTGAAAACCAGAGCGGAGTTTCTAATAAATTTATCCATGTCTAATAAATTGTGCTTACAGCTAAAGCCAATGCTATTACAAGGATTACTTTTTTCACCATCTTCGACCACCCTTTTAAGTATTCCATGGCAATGAGTCCCCAGACACACAGCATAAAAAATAGCGAACAGAACCAAAAAAAGGATATGGTGAAAACAAAAATGAATAGAAATATAATTTTAAAATAAACAAATTAGAAATATTCACATTAGCACGTTGATTTACCAGTTAACTAACATTTGTTACCTATTAGCAATTAGTTGTACTAACTTTTCCAGTTAAGAAGTCATTTCTAGCAGGGGCAGATATGATCTGGGCAACTTCTGATGTGCTTATACACTCTTTCATGGGAGGCGACCTAACCCAGATTGATGGCGATTTAGGAGATTATTGTTGAAGGTTGCATGCTTCAACTACACCACTGTGAGAAATCAGAAAAATGATTGTCCTATATTGTAAGCATTAATTTATTTTATGGACGTAAGCATTGATTTGCCAATAAAGTGAAACTATGTATTCAAGAGAGTGTTCAAGTAATAGTTTTTTGTGGTGTGAGGGTTTAATTTTTGTTTCCAGTTTACCATACAATTTTGTCTCTTTGAATTCTAGGCAACAAGACCTTTCAGTGCATGGCTAGGACTTTCGACCATCTATAAAAGGACATATAGGGAGTGCATTGCAAATCATTAGAGGCTCATTGGAATGTGGTAAATAATCAAATTTAAAGGATAATTCACCTGTACAAAGAGTTTGCATCTTGGCAAGAGAAATTGAAACAACAAATTGTTGTATCCACTCACTGTACTTGTTGTTTTGAATCTTATTGATTTAGTAGATGAGAAATTGTCATTACCAACTGATATTTCCCCACCATGGGCTTTTCCGAGATGAATCTAGTATTTGAGTTTAAACTTGTGATATTTTATTCTACATTTATTTTTGTATTACACAATATTTCCTTACTCTAGATTGTCAATTGATTAATCAAGTAGCACAATATTAAAATTTCAGTGATTTCATAATTTCAGTATGTCATGAAGCCCTTTTTGAACCAAAATTTCAAATTAATGAATCTGCCCTTAAAAATCCGTTGATAAGTAGAAGCCCCTTTAGTGTCCCAAACCATCTCATGGGCTTTCCCTACTCTGCAAGGTTTTATACCTCATTGACACAAAGCCATTTGCATTGATCAAGTATCAAGCACTCTTTCAGTTTCAAATCTAAGAACAATCTGAGTACTATATAATTCTTATTCTAGTTTTGGATTTCTATTCTATTTTTTGTTGTAGCTAGTCTATCGACGTCTCCCTTGAACCCCCTATGGGTGCAAGTGCTAATATACCATTTGACATACTATTAATAAAAAAAAAAACAAAAAGAGAAAGAGAGAAGCTCTGACTTGTTTAGCCGATAGGCTATATATAGGGTGAGATTGTCGCCGTGAATTTGTCTCACATCGTGAATGTCTCACACCAGAATTTCTTTAACCAGGAAGTGTTGCCAAATGTGTTGTCAAATGACTGCAGTCGCCAAGAAAGCCACTGTAGGTAAGTTAAACAAGGTGTTGTTTTTAAACACCACTTTTCAGTGTTGTTGGTACCACATGCAGCCTCAACCTGCTATGCAGCTGTTGGTTGACCGCCTGGGAGCAGCTTCGTCATGGCTTAGGGTTAGTATAAGTTTTCTTGAGATGGGTTCGTGTTAGGTAAAAAGAATTTGTGTCATTTGGGTTTTGATCTACATCCTATCATGAAGTTGTTTCGATTTTCTAAAATTTGTCGACAAAATCTTGCAGAGGATATTGCAGTAGGAAGATCTTATGATGGATATTGCAGCAACAGAGGAAGAAATAGCCAGCTTGAGGGATGGTGTTGAACTAAAGCAACAACTGGAAAAGCAGTTATTCAGGAGTTTGAAGAAGAGGTAAGTTGTCCATGAACAACCCTTTCATCGACTTTGTATCAAATGGGTTGAAATTAGGTTTCCATTTTTGTAGGAACACAAATTCGTCTATGTGCTTCCAGTGCTCATAACTTAAGATTTTGTTCATTTCCTCTTTAGACTCGAAGACAATCACAAAGAACTGCCTAGGCATGAAGTTTAATACTGGATACAATTTCCAATTTTTGTTTACCCATGCAGTAATTTTGTAGCACGGTAGTCTTTTGCCCAGAAAGACATTGATAACTATTGTGTTTTCTAGTTCCAACGCATCCTTCCATAAAATATGAGCTAGGTCAATATATTATTCCTCTCTATGTTCACATTCGCTTTCATATGCATCAAAAGGTATATGCTTGGTTTTCTCTTCCCCTACATCACCAATTAAAATTTTGAGTTTAATGACTACATTGCGATGTTCTTTCACATGTGCCACTGTAGTTTCACTACATTCTTTCCGCACTCCTTTACCCACTGCCTGTGACAATCAATCCCAATCATATTAGACTTCAGTTATGACTTATTCATGTTATTCTACATTTATATTATATAATGAAAATGTCTTACACTATATCATCCTTTCAGTATGATCCAATCAGGCTGCTTGAAGGTGGTTTATGCTTCCATCTACCATGAAAAGTATTGAGGAAGGAATAAGAGTCTTCTATCTATATCATAGACAGTTAAGCCAAAAACAAAAAAAATAGTTGATTGCAGAACACATCTTCTCTATCTATCATAAAAAATTGATCATGCAGACAACACATAATTTACAAAAATAGGGCTTCCTTTCAACCAGCAAGGTTCTATAGCCATATCCATGATAAGGAGAACTGGAAAGAGAGAGAGAGAATTACTTGTAGATCCCTTTCAAGATCTATCACATGGGTTGCCACCAGATAGGGAACAAGAGCATATCGTTCAAGCTAGAAACCAGCACCAAATGGGATGCTATTACCCTTACTGAAATCCAAAGTTGTCTAAAGATGAAATTAAAATACAAAAACTACTACACATAGGACAGTAGTTACAAGGATGATGTCTCCCTAGTACATCAACTATAATAAAGCTAACCAGGAATATCAAAAATGTATTCTCTGTTTCATAGTAAGATCCATATAAATTCTTGTCACCAATATGGGACTTCCTCTTCCTTGGGTTGCTTTCTATGCCATCTTCATTTCTCACATTAATGCCTTATATGTTTGTTGTTGTTGGATTGAAGTCGTCTATCATCACAAAGAGATAGTTGACAACTTGACAATAATCCTACATCCAATCTGGTGTATGAGAAAGGAGCTAATATTTATTGGGGAAACAGAGCAACACACAAGAAAGAACCCTGATTTAAAGTGTATCTCTCAATCTCAAAGCTGAATCCTCCCAAACCCCTATTGACACCCAAATCCAAGCTTTGGGAAGGTCACCTTACGACCAAGGCAGCACATAGGATGAGGCAAAGGGAAACTTGGGCCATTGCATGAGAGTGGGTAACCTCTTCTTCTACTTTAGGCTCTGCTAGCCCAACGGGTTGTTCCTTGACTTCATTGACAGGTTAAATAAAATAAGTAACATTGACCAACAAAAATGTCTTTTCAGATGGGGCCTGATCAAAATAGTTTTGTCAATGGAATTTGAAAGATGAACACACATGAGAAGTCGGGAGCCTATGAGATGGTTTTTACTAGACCATTCCTTTCTTCTGTACTTTAGTATATTGAGTATATTGACATTCCTGCAATCACTATAATGCCTTCTTTTGGCATCCAATTACCTTCTCTCTAACTGCTTGACCTCCAGGCAAAGTTACAACTTTCTCTAGGCTTAAAGAAGAAACTTTATAGACCAAAATGTATAGAAAAATGTTGTAGATTGCTTCCTATTCCTCTACTTACATCAAGATGACACTGCTGCTTTATGTAGGTGGTGGTAAAGAAACCACTTCCTTGTGCAAGCCAAAATCGTTGGTTACATAGTCACTTGTTTTGGAAAAATGTTACTTTAACGAATTACAAAACAACCCTAATCGCTGGGAAACCACCATTGACATAAATGAGTCCACTACTTAGCTATTTCACAATTCCTTCAACTTGCGGAGTCTATAAATTTTGCATATGGACTCAAAATTTGGCACCCTTTTCTTTTTGAAAATGCATGAATTTTCAAGATGAATTCAAATATATAATAATATTCCACTTTAGATCTCTCCCTTACACTGTGTTTGCATCTTGCACCTTGCTGCTTATTTAATCTCTCCCCTGTAATATACAAAACTATATTGATCTTATAGTATGTAAGACGTTCAAATGTCTACTAGCTAACCCTCTTGCATCCTTGTATAGCTTTCTGGGCTTAGATGTAGTTTGTATCAAATTGGCACGGCTAGCTAGCATTCTAGCAATACCAACTGTGACATATTAATCAACAAATCTAGTAGTCAAACTATTAGAAATAGTCTAGTAGCCAATACACAAATATTCACATTGGTAAAAAACTCTGAGAAAGAAACAACAATCACCATCATTTTGATCTGCCCCAGTAACTATTATCTGCACCCATACCAGCATCATTCTCCAAGTCAGCAACATCAACACCTTTACCCTTATGAGCAGAATCAACATGATCCAAAGATAACTTAGGAACAACTGGATTGGATCAAATTGTGTGACGCAAGACCTCAATGCTCCAGAACTTAAAATTTGAGGTAAGATGATGTAGCAATATGGCATAGAGGGTGTATTTATATTCATACCCAAATTAAGATGAAAAAATCCCAATATCATTCTCAAATTCTCATATCCCTATTCAAAAATCCATATTAGTTGTGGGCATAAAGTTGTTGTTGCCACCACAGATAATCCACATGGAATGACAACACTTCAAGAGGAAAGATACGTATGATAAATCAATGTTCTGAATCTGCACCTAGATTGTTTTAGGCATTTGAGATTTATCTTTTGCTTTGGGTTCTTGTTAGCTCTATGCTAAGAGAAGACCACAACTTCATGCATAATTGATGCAATTATGTATCACATACAAATTCTAAGTTGTTAGCACTATAGAGATCATGTTGACTTGACCAAACTAATGCATTATAGCAAGCAAGACAAGAATCATAACTTATCAAAGACCATGATTTGAGACAGCCAATAAATGACCACAACTTCATGCATGAAAATTTAAAAGTTGTACAAGCTAAAGAATAAAACAAAATGAAACAAAGAACCATCTACAATGTCTTCGAAGAGAAGCCACCCCAAAATGAAAGTATGCTCAATCCTTTCTATTCTAGAAAAACTGTAAAGAATACAGGAATACAAACAATGTTGTAAAAAAAAATAAAAAACTTTGCATCTAAAATTTGGTGCATGTCAATGGATGTGACTGTGCTTATGTTGAATAGGCCCTGACTGGCACTAGGGACGAAGGTACTTCTATGGTAATTGTAGAGATTAAGACATCACAAGAAATCAGTGGAAAATTCATGTCTAGCCATAAATGGCCAAAACAAAGCACAATTCATTTGTCCACCAAAAAAAACAACTTTACTGATATTTATCATCAGATTGATAAGCCACTACCAAAATAACACCAACAAACAGACCATGACCAATGAATTCAGAGCATCATGAATCTCATGGTTGTATCACTTCTAAGCAATGGGAAGCATTGAGAGTGTTAATGCTTCCCATCAATCTATTTATGTGCTACTAACTTCTAAAATTTGTATTATTGCCTTTGGATGATTATTCCTTCTGGTGAAATCATTAAGACAAGATCAACACTATACAATGGAGACAATGAAATGTCGTGAAGGATGTAGAAAGACACTTTTTACAAGAGAAGATGTGCTTGAAATAAGCTTCAGGCCACAATGAAGGTAAATTGGTGATTCAAAAGAAATGAACAAGCTAGGTCTATATATGCTTGAAGGCACCAATTTTCTAAACAGTGGCCATTTGAGGAAGGTTCTTCAAAGGACATCTGGAATTGCATAAATTATCTATTCACCCTATCTTTACAAGATATAAGTATGTGTAAGATGCTGGACTAAGATCATTGAACATTTTCTATCAAAATAATAGATACTCAAAGAACAGTAGCTCAATTAACTTCACTAACAAAGAACCAAAAATCTAGTTAATTCCCCCATTCTACATTGAGGTTCTGAGAGAACAAATAGCTTGTCTGGCATTATGCCCACAGTTTTAGTTTGGAGCCATTGAAAGACATGACAAAAGGTTTGGATTGCATCGTGGCCAGACTATTAAAAGTTCAAAGCATCTTAGGGCAAGAGAGTGCACCAGCCAATATATCTGAAAATCTAGCTGCCACCGTCAAAAAAGAAAGACGACCCTTATGAGTCACAGAATTGACTTAGGTTCTTATTGTCCTTAGGTTATGATTTTGATTTCCACAAACTTACATTCCTTGCCCATGACTACATGATTTACTACCATGGACGTTATCATAGATAGAGGCTTAGTGCTAATATAAATCAGTTTTTATATCATTTTATGTATTTAGGTTATCTATTGTGCCCTCATTAGAGGCAATAGCTCGTGCGACTGCAAATACTACTTTGATTCCAGGCAAGCCAAAATCAGTCTCTGTCAGAAGGAGGTTTGTTTGTTTGACCATGACCACCACAACTGTAGACAAAAAAAGGTGGAGGTCTAAAGATTTGTATCAGATTGTTCCTTTGTTTGTTAGGAAAATTTTACCCACTCTTGTTAGGTATGGCTCTCAACTGTGCCTTTGACTAAAGACATAAGGTGCCCGTTTTATGTTTTGCAAGTTGCAACACTAAAAATACACCCCAGCTAGCAACGAGTTTTATAAATACTTGCATGTTCATTCTGTCACAGAGTAGAAAGGAAACAAAGTCAAGACATACTTTTCCATCAAGTTGTCTTTGATGAAGTATGATATTTAATAATCAATTTAATAGTTAATGAAATATCCTACTTGAATGAATTGTTTAATCATATACCCAGTTTCTCCAGGTTTAATGCATCCCCAAGTTAAATCTTGTAGTCTTAATCCCTCAAATTCTTCATGCTTTAGAGAACAATCACTCTATTAGCTGCAATAATATCCCATAACAATGCCTTGATGGAACTACTTGTATCTAATAACTAGTTAGCAATTACCAGTTGATGATTTCCTGGGTTTTAATATCCATTAAAGGAACCTATATCTATGATTCAGTCAGTGAGGGTGTTTGATTTTTCAACTCCTGCAAACAAGTAAACTTTAACTTTCTTTCATGGCATGAGATCATGCAAAATTGCCTTAACATCAACTGTTGAAGAAGTGACATGTTATCAACTTAACATCAACTATTCGAGAAGTGACAAGTTGTCAAACTATTTAGCTCAATAAAGTGAGTGTAATTTATATTCTAATGTCTGGAATTTAGAGTATACATGAGCCTTAGTCGTAGGCCTATACCAAACCAATAAAGGAGCAATTCATCAGTTATGGTTTAGATTGTGTTATACGAGGCATAAGTCCATGGAAGATATAGAAGACAATACTGATGTTTTTGTCTGGTCTTATGTTCAAGCAATTAATGGAAGATGGTGAATTTTTTAACATGAAACAGAACAAATCTCCATAGTTAGCAGTAACTAGTTGATAGTTAGTTATGAATCATAATTAATAAAAAAGAAATCACTAGCCTAATCGGACCGCTACAATGGAATATACTTGAGTAAGAATTGTTGTGCAATTTCATGCTGTTGTGCCCATGTGATTATGATCTTGTGATTTTCTTTTAATTTGAAAGAATAAGTTTTTGTTATATCATAATTGTTGCCAGATTTGAAATGTTGCCCTCTACGTGGCAGTCTTCTGTGAGCTAGAATGAGGGGAACAACTTCCAGCTGATTATGAAAATGAAGTTTTAGGACAGAAGGTTAAAGTATTGATATGATATGACAGTGGGTTAGAGTGCTAAAATAACATAATTCCTCACTTCTACGTGCATCTTCCTTCTTCTCTTCATTCAAAGTGTCTCATCGCTTCCAATAAGTAAAATTTGGTTGTCATACAAAGTGTCTTGTGGCTTCCAAATCAAAAAACTCTTGAGCATTAACAATACAAAATACCACTGTGTACAGATATTGGTAATTTTTTTCATATATTTATAATTTGTACAGTTTTTTATAATTTCTACAGGTATTTACTTTTTGTTTCAAAAACTCATAAAATTAATTTGCACATATTATACAGATTCTGTGAACTTCACTCCATTGTGTTTTACTTGTTATATCTATATGGAAGTAACAAGGGTTTTTTTGGTGATTCAGATAGCTGAGACCCTTCGAATGGCTCTAATTCGTGTTTATCAAGTTGCCACATTTTATTCAATGTTTAATAGATCAAAGGTAAGATATTGGTATTCTTAGACATTCAAATAGCTATTAGCTCTTACTTCTTGTTTTTCTAATAATGTAGAGTCATTTGATTATGCTTGGTGTATCTTAGATTCAAAGATTTTTCAGAGAAATCAGAGGGCTGTTCATTGCAATTCATTTTTGGTTACTTCCAATTATTGTTAACTTTTCTAAGAAATTGACATGCTTTTGAACAGGCTAATTTATTGATCCATCTTCATTGTATATTTTTTGTTGTCTGGTTGTTTCTCAGGGATGTTGTGTGCATTGTGAATGCTCCCATGATTACTGTTGCTGATTACACAAAGGGCTCAGAAGGATTTTCATACAACTATTATGTTGGTTTCTACATGCTATTATTTTACATGTGGAACTCTGTTTCTGTTTATTATGTTGGGAGAACAAATTTTGATATTAGGATCATGTAGATTAAATCTATCTCCAACCAAAGAAGATACAAAGGCTACATTATGATAATGTTGACATTCATTTTGTACACGAAGGATTCCTTTGAACCAAAAGCATTCCTTTGCAAAATTGTGGGAGATCACATATAAGATGTTTCATTTCAATAAAATGAAAAAATACTCCTCTGGACCATGAAAATTTATCCAGGGACTATATATATAAATATGTAATTACAATTCTAATGAGATGAATTTGACAAACTGTTCCAATATTATAGGTTTCACAATGTAGGATCTTTTTACTCAAACTCTTCTCTATTATAGCTGGATTTAGTATTCAGATTGTCATTTAATCCCTTGTTTCTTGTTTTAACATTCCATTCTCAGCAAACACAGGGACTATAATGTTTAGATATCAATAATGCTCAGCAAACTATAATAAACTATCGGCGTATTCCTTGCAGCTCCCCCGACTGCAAGTGCTAGTCTAGAAATAGGTAATGTGACACTAATGAAGGCAAACAAGTTGTCATTAGCATATTGACCATCTTCAGTTAAACCGGGGACAACAGAGATGTTATAGCGGCAAGGCATACAGAAATGGATTTTGACCGGCAAGTTGCAGAAAAATGGGGACTTAGTTGAAAGCGGGTGAAATTACAATTATAAATTATCGAAGAAATAAATTTAATATTCAACAAATTTCTTAGAAATGCCAAAATGTTCCATAAACAGGCAAGCAATTGCATGCGCTTTCCATCTTGGCTATGGTACTATTTAATCTTCAGTTGCAGAAAGTTTACGCTTTCACACGCTGAACATTCTCCAAAGTTTATATGTGCAGTGGGCACTAATTACAATATCCAGTGAAGCTTTTACCAACCACAAAAGTACTTTTTTGATTGATTGATTATGAATGCAGGCTTTCTTGTAACATATTTTCTGACATCCTAAACTGGAACCCAACATTCTTCAATACTGCCTATTATAAAAATGGTGATCATTTTTGTAAGATTGGACATCAACAGGAAAGAAGTGTTGGGGCTAAAGTGTGGACAGAGTATATGACAGCAAGGTTGAGGTGCACCTCCCACATCTGTAAACACAGGCCAGAAAGAAAATAAATTTCTTAGGTTAGGAGAGAGGATTCAGTAGTGAGCATGTTCTAATAGTTGTTATAGCATTTGTTGATATAATGTTCAATATTTTTAATAATATTAGATCAGTAGTTGTGACTTTAAAGTTTTTAGTATTAAAGATGACTATCCATAATTGAATGAATTGTATTCCTTAGATCTAAAAAGCAACAAATCATGTGATGCCACATTAGCGTGCCAATAAAACATGATTTAATGCACACGTATCAGTCTCACTTTTTCTAGGGCCTTTTTGGACACCTAGACAAAAAGCATGCTGATGTGACATCATATTTGATGTTGTGGCCTTGAAACCTTAGTTATAAAGAGGGGACTTGCCAAGTAAGTTGTAAAAGATTGGGAGTGATTTGAAATTTCCATGTAGGATTTTGAGAAGCATAAAGTTAGGGTACTCAACTTCCAGGTCCTCTCCCCTAGCATTTGCAAGTAATTGTTATATAGAAAGATTAGATGGTGTATTGATTTAGTGATAAGGGTTGTAATTCAATTTGTTGAATTTAATCACGAGGATGATTGTATTTTTTTGTGCAATTAAATTAGATTTTCTCTTGAATGACTTTGATTAAGTTTCCACACTTCATAATGTTGCTCAGATATTGTTTTTGGATTTGATTGTGTTGATGTTTTTTCCATCACTCTCTGATCCATCATCAAAATGATAGAGAATAGAAAAAAAAGGCATATAATTCATTGTTGAAAAACACTTCATAACTTTTAAATAATTATTATGAACAATTAATTTAACCTTCTCAATTTTTTTTATGATTCTTATAATGCTTCACAATATTTTACATGCAAAAGCCAAAAAGTCGAGAATAGGTGTATCATCTCATAGTGTCCACTTCGCCCTTAAGTATGAATTTAATGAATGGGGAGAATGCCTCCACATGCCTTTGAATATTATATTGTTGCACCATCTTCTTTACATAAATTTTGAATTGATATATTAAATATTTTGTTAAAGGGAGATGTAGAGATAAGAAGTGTATATTTTGTTTTTTAATTTAATTTTATACTTATTTTAGCAATTATAAATAATAAAAGTGTTTTGGAGTACTTTTATTCATTCAAAATTTTAAATTATCTTGAAAACAATTCATTTCAATTGAATTAGACTTTTCTTATTCTAAAAATCACATATTGATCTCATGATTTCTAAGCATTCTAAACATTAGTACTCACACTCACATCCCTTAGGACACTAGCACTTGTGCTTGTGTATCTATGTACACTAGTGGTCCCTTGCAATTTAAAGTCCCTTTTCCTAATTAATTGATATCTACCTTGCAAACCCTAATCTTAATATGTTTTGGAACAATACACATGTGCTCAAACATGTCTATTTATGAAAACTTTCTCAAAAAAATTAAAGTTTTTTTTCCTAATTAATGGCCATCTCCCTTGCAACCCTACGCCTAATATGTGATACAATAGTAAACTTGTGCTCAAATGTGTTTATTTAAGAAAACATTCCCAAAATGAAAAGGATCCATTGTATATTCACCTCTCCAACCATCAATATGTTTTCTTCTCCATCTAACACTTTCCTAGATTTTATACATAGAGTTTGTTGCACACACCACCATTACTACAACTCCATCAACACTCACAAGATCACAAGCTTCTTAATGTACACTAGGCACAATATTCTTTCCAAAAATGGATAGAATTTGTAACATGTTTTAAAAATAAGTATTACAAAAATAGGGGTGAAATTTTACAAGTGTTGGTGGTTTCAAATAGCATGTATAAAGGATGTGAGCACCTATGTGCAAGACACTAGTGTCCCAATAAACACTAATACACTAAAGGAAGAGACCACAAGACCTTAGGACACAAGTGCGTGAAGAGAGACACTACACTTGGCTATTGCTAGACAAAAAATTTTTCTAATCATGGTCTAACAATCAAGGACTTTCTCTAGTCAACAATGTAGTTATTTTCAATCATCTAAACAAACACACTTTCCCCACCCTCTTTCATTTACATGTTTTCTAATTATAGTTCAACCTCAAATCTCACAATTATTTACTTTGTTAAATCTAAAAGTGCTTTATTGTTTCTCTTTTTTATTCAAAATTAAATTAATAGGTTGATAAATGAAACTCTACGAATTAGAACTAAAGAATTTCATCATAGTTGTTTATTTTTATTTATAAGCGATAAATGGGGATATTCAAGATGAGATCTCTAAAGCTTATCTTTAGTACACAAGGATGGAGCTTTAATAACCTCTTTCCTTGAAGCTTCAATTCACTAGTACAATATGTATCTTCATTTTGCAGATGGGGTCATCCAACCACTTGGTTACACTAAGCTCCAATTTCTAGGTGAAGTTTGAGCATCTCTATGGAATAATAGAAAGTTTATTCACACCCCTTTCATGTAAAGGTTGGTCACCATATTCTTTGTGTGTATTATATTTATCAAATTGACCCCTATGACCTAAAACCAAGGATCATTTTGTTTCTACATGCTTTCCTTACTATAAGGTTAGAAGGCAATGATTTAGCATCTTCATTGAATCATATAACTCTCTCCAATCCTTCATGGCTTACAAGGATTATAGATTATTGGCTCTTTTCTTTTGTGAGATGTTTCATCTTCACCAATATTTTACCGAGACTTTTGTTCCAAAATGTTATACACTTGGAGGATCGCCTATTTTAGTCATCTAGTTTCTTTATTACCAATGGATAGGAAGTGACCTCATGTTAGGCTTGTAGATCACGTGACACAATATATTAAGTGTTGAGGGATATGATTTATTCTCATATGTTTTCCTAAGTGCATTTCCCTTATTTTTTTATTTTTTGAATATGTTGGGTTTATATTGCATTCCCTATTCTTTATTTTTCATTACACTTTTACAATCCCATTAACCAATTTTACCATTTTTTGGGCATTAATATTCTTACTACTACTATTATATTTATCAAATCAATGAGATAGTAAAATTTAAAGTTGGTATAAAGTCAAACCAAGGTTCACTCCCTTGAGTTAAAATAAGTCTATATGAGTATGCTAAATTACATGTCTAATATCTCCCACTTAAATTATCCTCCAATACAGTGATGATGACATATAATTATGTCACACAAAAGATGATGCATTCCAAACTTAAATAGTCATCTCAAATCAATTTCATAATTTCAAAATGGGTGTGTAATTTATTTGTTGTGTTGATGAAAGACCCTAGGGTTAACCAACCTTATTCAATGAGGCCACAAATAGGAGGAACTCATCCCCATTGTTAGAGGGATTTGAACATAGCACCATAAGTGCCTAAAATTTGTGCATCCAAATATTCTCATACCTTTGAGACATTTATCATCCGGCTTTAGTCTCAATTTGGACACTAATTTTAGCCAAGTAAAGATAGAGGGAGAACAACGAAATGCTCATTAAAAGTATGTGAGAAATGAATGAGTAGTTGGAACAAAGACATTCGTCTTAGAATTGGTCGATTGTGATTCCCCAAAATGGAGAGTATCTCTGAGATAGAAGTCCTCCCAAAAATAAAGAGACCTTCGATTAAAAGAGAAACTCAGCGAAGCCTCTGTTCCAAGATTGCATGAACTCCCCGAAGACCTTCTAACTCCCATCTTGGCTGTTTCAACTGTAAGCAGGGGAAAGTCTATCGCTGACAACTCCACTTTTGAATTAATTTCCCTTTTTTTTTTAAGCCTTATTTAAATTTTGATCGATGGCCTTTCAAATAAATTTATAATTGATCAGTGGTCTAAGGCTTATATCAATCATCATTAATTTAATATTAATTAGCCATGTTGCAATATATATATCAAGAATTATTCCTCTAAACTCTCAAGAGGATATTATTATTTAATATTTTATTTATATCAATTATTTTAATTTAATCTTAATAAACCTTTTAAAATCTCCTTAAAACGTGATTAATGATATTTATATATAAATATTTAAAATTGACTTGCTTAATCATTAAATATATTAAATTACTTATGGCCAAGGTAGTGACGTTGACATAACTGTCTTACACTGACTCAAGATCTGATGATAAAATTGATCCATTATTAACCACGTCCTCTCCCTGATGATATTTCCCTTTCCCTCGTTGCGTCGACAATTCCTGCATCCACTGACAAGGTTTATGGATTAGATCGTTCTCAACGGCTATGCATTTAAATTTAATCTCATGATCTTATTCAACTTCATGTGAATAATAAATTCACTGGCAAAATAAAGAGTTCGTTAACATTACAATTATGATTAAAAGAACAACTATTGCATTCTCAATGTCATAATCACATGAAAGTAGTTATTTGCAACTAATCATTGCATTCAAAATACCTAACCAACATATAGTCTCAGAGTGAGGGATGTAACAACATGACTTCCTATTGTCAAAAAGGAATAAATAAATTCTCAATCTAGAAAACTCCTTTATTTGCATCACTATTCTTTTGCAAATTCTAAAAATTAAGGTGAGCATATTTTAGACCTCAAACTTACAAAAATGCATGTCTACAACAAAAGCTCCTATTCATGTAAGAAGGTTGGATTCATAATTTGTGTGACCAATTATGTAGTAGTGTAGTATAATTTTATTGTTATAGAAGTTACTTGAATAGTTCAACAAATTTTTCATTAAATCACATTCAATCTTCTAACAAGCCCTAATTATTTTGGTGCATGGGTGAATCAATCAAGAACATATCAAAAAGTCAAATCAATACCAATCCAAGAACTAAACACCATTTATTTATTTATTTATCTTTCATATGTATTTTAGCATATTATTCCAAATAATTACTATCCCAACTCTTTATTTTAAGGTTACTTGTTTATCGATAATAATTATTTGGATTATCTTAAAATATTTATATATAGATTAAAAAACTTGCAATATTATTGTAATGATAAAATTTACAAAACCATGTCATTTCCCATTTGGTTTTATGTTTGTTATGATGAAATATCTTGATACATATAATTAGTGACAAATGTTTCCTGTGTGAAGTTCAACTCATTCTCCATCATTTTATCCTTCCATGTATATATGTGCATATCTTCATACATTTAACACCTAAATTATCCTTATATGCACACATAACTATATATATTTGCCTTATTCTTACATTAATTGAACATTCACCTATACCCCTACCTTCATATAATTGTTAGGCACTTGGATTTGAGTATTTCATTGTCTAGGGTCATTTTTAAAAGTGTATGGTCAACTACCAAGTTATGAACTAAACCCTTTCCTTTTCACAATTTAGAGTTCATATTTGGCTTGTTGCTCCGTCTTGTCTTACCCCTAACTAAACACATATTTGGTGACATTTGATGTTATGTGCTAATATTTAAGGGGATTTAATTGCATTCATTTATCATCCACACACATTAAAATGTCATCTCTCATTGTAAAGCCTTAAATGAGTAGTCAATAGTGTGTTTGGATTTGATGCACACTAAAAGGAGCAACAAATCTACATACATCATCTTAGGGCCCTTGCTTGTTATCTTTGAATCTTTGTACACATTTCTAATAGGTGACCTAGAAAAAGTTGTCTCCTTGTGATGAAACAACTCCTCTTCAAATGTATTTTTAAATATTGCTAGCCCTAAAGTTGGCAAAAGGAGCATAACAAACAAAATTTTATTAGGGAAGCAACATAGCATAACTATACATTGTGCAGGGTGAAGTCGGTGAAGTCTAGAATAGTAGGATGAGTTCATGATCACATATTTGACTAAGGATGTCAAACTGGACCCCAAACTATATAGAGGATAAACACAAAAGTTACAACATTCATCTAATTGAGAAAACGCGTTTTTAGAGCAAAGACACAAAATATTCCAAAATAACTGACAATCATTCTTATATCCTTAAACTAAGTATCCCTATCTTATCCATTTACTTTTTTAAAATAACCAATGTACTTATTTAAATTATCAATCACCTACTATGATTAATTAAACTAAACTAATTTATACATATTTATATACATTTTAATTATATTAACTTAAATTAACCCTTAGGAAACCATATTTTTTATTTTAATTACCAAATATAAAACTTTAATTTTTATAACATATTTTATTTTCTAACTATTTGAGATATGATCCCCTCCATCATAGTTCAAAACAATAATACAATTGAATCATAATATACCATCATAATTTGACATGCTATGAAGAATACCTCTTACTTGTATATGGATGAGCTAAAGGTGTTGCAATATGAATGGCTCATAAGACATGTAAACTTGTTAAAGATTTTATAAATTAAATTGACGTGATTTTGTTTGAAACTCCACAGTTATGTGTACTTAAGCCATAATTTTATTAAGATGAGTAATTTTCAGAGAAATCCCAATACTTCACCCATGTAAACAGCGCCTAGATACAAAACTACTTAACCACTACAAATAAATTATGAACATGAAATTGACATACTATTAAAAAAAATGCTCCTGCTTGTCTAGAAATAGGTAACGTGACATTGATGAAGGCGAACAAGTTGTCATTTGTCATTAGCATATTGACCATCTACACTTAAACCGGGGACAACATAGATGTTATAACGGCAGGGCATACAGAAATGGATTTTGTCTGGCAAGTTGCAGAAAAATGGGGACTTAGTTGAAAGCGGGTGAAATGACAATTATAAATTATCGAAGAAATAAATTTAATATTCAACAACTTTCTTGGAAATTGCAAAATGTTACAAAAACAGGCAAGCAATTGCGCACGCTTTCATCTTGGCAATGGTACTATTTAATCTTGAGTTGCAGAAAGTTTACGTTTTTACAGGCTGAACATTCTCCAAAGTTTATATGTGCAGTGGGCACAAATTACAATATCCAGTAAAGCTTTTAAAGTACTTTTTTGATTGATTATGAATGCAGGCTTTCTTGTAACGTATTTTCTGACATTCTGAACTGGAACCCAACATTCTTCAATACTATTATAAAAATGGTGATAATTCTTGAAAGATTGGACATCAACAGGAAAGAAGTGTTGGGGCAAAAGTGTATATGACAGCAAGCATCCAGGTAAGGTCCAGCTGCACCAACCCACATCTTAAAGCACAGGCTGGAAAGAAAATAAGTTTCTTAATGCATAAGTTGCATATGAATGAATGAAAGATTTTAATGACGTCCACGAGACTAAACAGTCTATGGGACCAAGAAACAAACTTAATTTTCTTTCATGCTCTTTTTTAAATCAGATCTCCTACTATTGATTTTGACAAGAAGACTAGCCGCTTGATTGATCTTATCCTCCTCGAATAACTGCTGCATATCGTCCATACACAAACTATTTGCATACTGTTTACGAATGTCTTCATACGCTGTGCATTCCATGAAGAAGTGTCGCTCCGTCCCAACCACCCCCTTATCGCAGAAAATGCAAGTTCTTTCTTCCCATGTTTCCTTAGGAGACTTCCATCTACCAGTCTCACATCTAAGATGATGCGATCCCGTCCTCAGTTGTGCAATTAACACCCTCGCTTTCCCTTTAATAGCAGCCCCTAAATACGTTTTTTAGCTGGTGTATCTGATTTGGTGACAAGGGTTGTAATTCAATTGATTGAATTTAATTTGGAAGATGATTGTATTTTTTTAGCTAGTGCAATTAAATTAGATTTGTTCTTGAATGACTTTGATCAATTGTATTCTCTTATTCATGATAGAAAAGAAAAACTTATAATTTCATTAATGATATCAAGTCTACACAATTCATAATGTTGATAAGTAGGAGGTATTTTCCACAGCGTGTCAAATGAATGGGGCTAAAGGGGCTCTATAATGAATGGTTCATAAGGCACAACACTTGCTGAAGGTTTTGCAAATGGGGTTGCAAGCTAAATGGTCTTAACCTTGGAGAAAACTATGTGGTTAAGCGCGCTTGAGTTGGAGTAATACTGGGATGGGTGACCTCCTAGGACGGCCCAGTGCTTCACCTCTGTGAGCATCACCTAGATGCAATGAGTGCTAAGTGGACCATTCATTATCATGAGAGATGGGTTCTTGTGAACCACTACTCATGAAACATGGGTCAATGAGTTTGACTCGAAAACTACACGGTTGAATCTTGATAGCAATATCATAATTCATAATGTTGTTCAAATAGTGTTTTTAGATTTGATTGTGTTGGTGTTTGTTTCCATCAACATTTGTGGATCACACTATATAATCTATCATCAGAATGATAGAGAGCAAAAGGAGAAAAAATAATTTATAATTTCATTGTGAAAAACACTTAATAATAATTATTAAGAAATTATTATGAATAGTCAATTAATTTAACTTTACTTCTTAAAAACATATCTACTTCCTTAAAAATTATTTAAACAGAAAACAACACAAGTTTTATAAACTTTATTTTTTAAATATATAATTTTTAAATTTCAATAATAAAAATTATTTAAATAAACTTCACACATTTTAATTCAAAACTTCTATTAATTTATAATTAAATATCATATTTAGTGACCCAAATACTAACGAATGGAAATCCTTTATTTTAAAATAAAATACATATTCAGGAAATGGAAAATGTTTTACAGCTCACACTACTCAAAACAATTGTTCCAAGAAAAGAATAATCAAAAAATAAAATAAAAGAATAATCTCCCAAATAACAATATTTTACATGCAAAAGAAAAAAAAGGTCTAACATAGGCGTATCATCTCATGATGTCCACTTTCACCCTTAAGTATGAATTTAATTTATAAATGGGGAGAATGCCTCCACATGCCTTCGAATATTATATTGCTGCACCATCTTCTTTACATACATTTTGAATTGATATATTAAATATTTTTCTTAAAGGAGATGTAGAGATAAGAAGGCTTAGGATCAACAAGTGTATTGTAATTATTGATTACTAAATAATACTTTGAGTTTCTTTGAAGTGTAGATTTTTCTCTTGAAAGGGTTTTCCCTACATAAATCATTGTGTTATGATATATTACTTTTTTATTTATTTCCTTGAGTGTATGAATAGTTTAATTTTCATGCATACCTCCTCCCATTAGTCTAGGAAGCATATTATCAATATTTGCTTCATTTAACCCCCTTTGCATGGCATTCCAATAATTTTAAATTTCAATTTAACAAAATAAATTGAGGAATGAATTGTTGTTCAAAAATGGGGTTGAATGCATGATGGTCTATGGGCAACAACACTTTTCCTCATCTATCATTTTCCTTTTCTTAAATGTCTAGCATGATTGGGATCTAGCTTAATCAACCAAGACATTTTTTTATTACATGTTCATATTATTTGTATATGACTGAAATGCCATTAAATTTTTAATTAAAAATTCCCCTATTATTGTTTTATTATAATTTTCTTTTCTTGTAATTTTCAACTTGGTTATACCAACAAAATATATGATGCAACACCATATTACATTTATCCCTTAATAATCCTAAAACTAGCTTAATATGCACTAAAACATTACTACAAGACAAAGGAAGTCATATTCTTATTTACCCACATTGATGAATAGTGTCATTTGATTAAGAACGATAATGGTCCTTAGATTGATCCATATACATAAACAAGATAATTACCTATGGATCACAAATTTGTTTCATTTTATGTTGTATGTGCCAGACTCATATCAATTTCTTGTCCTTAACACTACTACACTAAAACAATAATAATGATAGCATCATCATATCACATATTCCAATCATGCTTTAATCATAAATATAAAACAATTTAATTAATATTCTAAGTGTTTATAAATCAAGTTACAGTAATCATATCATAAAACACTTAAATAATAATAATTTTTGAAATATGTGAGTGATTATATTTAATAAAAATTTAAAAAATCCAAAAGATTTTGTGAACAAACTTAATTGTTAGAACTTTATTACCATTATAAATTATGCTTTAATATGTAATAAAACTTAATAAGTAAACATTAAAATGTGTACTTTTCTTTTTCAAATTTAATTAATTAAAAAAAGAAAGATAAACTCTTTAGCTCCCTATAAAACCCCTTAGACTATCGAAAGATAATTGATAGAATCTTATCATTATAAAAAGAAATACATTTATAAACATGAGGTCTTTACAATCAATATTAATCAATAAGACAAGTTTTTGGAAAAATTATGTATTTAGTTTGTATCAATAATTCAAAATACATTCTACATTATATTATCATGATAACAAATTATAAATAATGAGATTAAAAAGTTAATATCAATATAAATTATTAATGTTTAAGAAGTATATTGAATTATTGTAATTGTGCTTGACAAATCATACATTCTTCCATCTATCTTCCAAAAAATGTCACATAACATCACATTAAACTAATTATCTCATAAAACACTTAAATATCATAGCATTATCATATCACATATTCCAATCATGCTTCTAATCATAAATATAAACAAGTTAATTAATATTCTAGTTGTTTATAAATTAAGTTATAGTAATCATATCATAAAACACTTAAATAATAATAATTTTTGAAATATGTGAGTGATTATATTTAATAAAGATTTAAAAAATCAAAACAATTTGTGAACAAACTTAATTGTTGGAACTTTATTGCCATTATAAAGTATGCTTTAATATGTAATAAGACTTAATAAGTAAACATTCAAATGTGTACTTTTCTTTTTCAAACTTAATTAATTAAAAAAAGAAAGATAAACTCTTTAGTTCCCTATAAAAATCCTTAGACTATCGAAGATAATTGATAGAATCTTATTGTTATAAAAAGAAAATACATTTATAAACATGAGATCTTTACAATCAATATTAATCAATAAGATGAGTTTTTGGAAAAAATATGTATTTAGTTTGTATCAATATTTCAAAATACGTTCTATACTATATTATCATGATAAAAAATTATAAATAATGAGATTAAAAGTTAATATCAATATAAATTATTAATATTTAAGAAGCATATCAAATTACTTTAATTGTGCTCAACAAATCATGCATTCTTCCATCCATCTTAAAAAAAATGTCACATAATATCACATTAAACTAATTATCTCAAAAATTTATATTTATTTTCATAACACAAACGAAATCATAAACTTGATATAGAAAAAAAAAAACCCTTATAATCCTCCACCCTCAAATTAACTAAGCAATTAGATATACCTACCATATCAACATTATCTACACCCTCAAAACTTCAACCCAACTCCCAAAAACTAATCAAACATTTACACAGTAATCTCACAAGGATAAAATGTGATGACTATTTGTTACAAAAGTTTGAAAAGACATTCTCCTACAAGGCCAACTCATAATGACAAGAGTGATGAGAATAATGGGAACAAAGAGATGGAATGTACACATACATAAGACAAAATGCACAAAACCCAAAGTGCTCTTTAACCTTTTATTTCTGCCCCAACTGCAGAGGCAAAAGGCCCGCCAGCTTTCACTAGGTAAGTAGGTAAAAGGGTAACTTTTAACTATGGCTTATATTCAATATTTTTCCAATACATTAAAAATATGTTATTTTATCGATAATTTTGAAATTAAAAGATAAATTAAAAACAGAAGATGTATTTTACAATTAAAACGTTCAAAATGGGTAAGCAGATTTATTCTTTCCAAAATTTATATATTTAAAATTAATTTTTATTTTAAACTTTTGCATAAAAAAGTCACCATATATAAAATTTTACCCTCTGAGATTTTAATTACCATATCTGATTGAGCGTGCTTTCAACCTTGGTTGAGTAGGCTACTCGTTCAATCTCGCTTGCACAAAGTTAACCTTTTGACATGCTGAATATTCTTCAAGTTTCTTTAGGCACAATCTCCCAAACATTGATCAACTGACAGTAGAAGTTAAAACTAAGGAAGATTGGTCATTAATGGAGGCCTCTGCAAAACAACTGTCTGACGTCCTGGATCCATAATACTTTAATACAACTATATAATGGCATTACGAAAGATTCCATCAACAGAATAAAGAGTTGGGCCAGGCAGTGGTGGAAAGTACGTAGCATATGACAGCGGGCATCAGGTAAGGTTTTAACTGCCCAACGTACATCTGGACCATCTTCATGTGACCACAACTTTCATCTGCCTTTCTCTGGGCAGCCTTTTAGTCAGAAAAAATGTGTTGATACATAAAATTGTTCTTTGTTCTTTGTATAGAAATCTAACTCCATTCTTTAGTGCTAAAAATTCATGTTGGTATTCAAATATTCCAAACAATTAGCTGTTCCATTAAAATAGAAAAATGATTCTAGATTTTCCTTTTCCAATAATATAGATTTTCCTTTTCCGTTAAATTTTTTTGCATGAAAACACTTAAATTTAAATAGCTACGTCCGAACATAGAATAAATTATATTTATTTTGAATTATTTTTACAACTGTATCCTCCTATCTATGAAAAAAAACATACTTTCTAATTTCAATATTTAAATACTTATATACTTAGTAATTACAATTTGACTGACATAGCTTCTAATTTCATTATAAAAACCTCCTAAAAAACAGACTTCTAATTTCAATATTTAAACACATATATACTTAGTAATTACAACTTGACTGACATAGATTCTAATTTCATTATGAAAAATACTTAATAATATTTAAAGTCTAAAAGCTTTACAGCTAAGGCAACTCAAAACAAAAATTCTGCCAATAAAATAATAATCACCCATCTAATAATGAATGAAAATATTTTGCAACTTGCATGATTCTTATAATACAAAAACCAAAAAGTCAAAGCATCAGCCTATTATCTCATAATGACCACTTTCCGTAAGTATGAATTTAACTCATAAAGAGGAAGAATGTCTTCACACGCACTCGAATAGTTTTGTAAGGGGATGTAGAGATAAAAAAAAAATATATATTTTATATTTTTAATTTTATGTTGTGTTTATATTAGTAATTATTAGGTAGTAATAAATATATTTTGAATTTTTTTTATCATTTCAAAAATCAAAATCATTTTCAAAACATTTTATTTTATTTAAATTAGATTTTTTGTTTTAAAAATTATATTTTGTCTTTATGATTCGTTCTAGGTATTAGGATTTGTATTCATGTTTTTCAAAGTTCTAACATTTGTGCTTGTGTCTTTATATACATAAGTAGTCCCTTACAATTTTAAGTCCCTTTTTTCTTGCTTAATGGTCATCTCCTTTATGAACTCTAATTCTAGATGTTTTTCAAAAATGAAGTTGTGCTAAAATATGTCTATTTAAAAGCTTTCCCAAAATGGAAAGGATCCATAACTTATTCACCTCTCCACCCATCAATTTATTCTCTTCCTCATTTAGCACTTTCTTCTTTTAGATATAGAGCATCTTGTTGCACACAATGTACTATTAGTACAACTCCATCAACACTCAGGATCACATGCTCTAACTACTTCAATGTTAAAACATGCAAACTAGGAGATTGAGTGAGGAAAGATCCCATATCTATGCTAGATACAATATTCTTCCCCATATTTGACAAACTTTACAACAAATTAAAAATAAATACAACAATAGGGGTGAAATTTGACAAGTGTTGGTGGTTTCAAATAGCATGTATAGAGGATGTGAGCACCTACATGTAAGACACTAGTGCCACTAAAGAAAAAGAGTTGTGGGACCTTAGGGCATAAATGTGCAAAGAGGAACACTGGTGACTAGCACTAGACAAATAAGTTTTTTTGATCATAGTCGAATAGTTAGGGACTTGCTCTTGTCAACAATATAGTTATTTTCAATCATCTAAATAGATACACATTCCTTGTCCTCTTTCATCTAAATATTTTCTAATTATAGTTCAACCTCAACTCTCACAATCATTTACTTTGTCAAATCTAATAGTGGTTTATTGTTGATCTCTTTTAGTAAAGATTAAATTATCAGGTTGATAAATGCAACTCTAGTAATTAAAACTAAACAATTTCATAATAGTTGTTTATTTTTTTACAATAGATGAATAGAGGTATTCAAGATGAGCTATATTAATCTTATCTTTAGTACAAATAGATAGAGCCTTAGTAGCCTCTTTCCTTGAAACTCTAACACTACTACAATGTGTATCTTCATTTTAAGGATGAAATCATGCAACCACAATGTTGCACTAAGATCCAATTATTGAATGAAGTTTGGGAATCCCTTTGGAACAATACAAAGTTGTAGAGTAGAGGGATTCATCGCCCCCAAGGCTCCAAGTCATGGGAGAGCCTCAAGGAACGAACTACTCTAAACTACCTCAGATTGATCAATAGGTAAAGAAAGAAGAGACAAATTGAAAAAGGAAGGGCAAACAAAACTATGTTTCCCTTCTACTAATGACAGGGATTTTCAGTAACTAGGTGAGTAGACTGCAAGAGTCTCAATCTGTGAATCAGAAAATTCTCTATTTGAGGAAAACAATGCAAAAACTAAAATTTAGTGCATTGCATTGGATTCTCAGGGATGCATTGGCCTCTTATATAGAAGGAGGGTCATATGACAATTAAATACACACAAGGTCAACTAATAACCCGAATAGTGGAGTTTCGTAATTTAACATTTTAATAGGAAAATGTAGAAATAAGTAGTACAACAAGAAGAATACTTATAAAACTATTCTAATGATGAAATGATAAAGAAAGGGAGAGAGAACCAAGTTACAGATGGTTTGATTCTCCAGCTCTAGCTCCAAGTACACGAACCTACACCTACACACACATAAACAAAACAAATGTTGGTTGTGTTTTGAGGTTTGCCTCAATCAAACCCTTGTTTTGGTGTTCCCACCTCCACTGATAGCCATATATGGAATGATATAGAGAAAAATGGTAAAGGTGAGATGGAAATGACACAATAAAAGTAGAGAGAAATGCCAACTTGAATGCTACTCTACAAGACGATATATGCAATCAAATGAAAATACACAATTTTACCTCCCTTGCTATAAGTGCTCAAGGCCAATAAAGGAAGGAAGAGAATGACACCAACATTCCAAGGAGGTAGAGCTTCATAAATCTACAGTGACGATGGTGTTGAAGTAAGAAGACGTAGTAGAGACTAAGTAGAAAGATGGTAGCAACAAGATAGAGTGAAGAAAGAATGATCAAGAAGTGTCAGAAGAGTGAGATTGAGCTTCAAAGTGAATGAATTGAATAGAGGGTGTAAGAGAGTGAAAAAATTAAGTTTGAATGGATAAAATGGAGGCAAAGAGTCAGTTTGTCAGTCAAGAGTCGATAAGAGACGTTACTTCCATAAGCAATCAAGAAGTGAAACATTTCTACGGATTCTAGAGGCATGAATATGTCAGAACCACAATGTGGCACATGGACGTCTGCACGACATGCACACATCCCCAACAAATATTCCTGCACCAATGCTAAACGATAGGGACACGCGGGAAAATCAAAATGAAGGCTTTTGCATCATTGGACTTGTAAAGCTAAGGTAAGGGTAAATTAATGGGAAATTTTCCTAGGTGCAAATTTATGCCATTGCAAAAGTTTATTCACAACCCCTTCACATAGAGATTGATCATTATATTCCTAGTGTGCATTGTATTTGTCAAATTGACCAATAGGACCTAAAATCAAGAATAATTTATTCTTGCATGTTTTCCTTACTATGAGATTATAAGGTGATGATTTAGCCTCCTTGGAGAATCACTCTCTCCAAGCCTTCATTACTTACAAGAATCATAGTTTATTAGCTACTTTCTTTTGTGAGATGTTTGATCTTCACCAATGTTTTACCAAACACTTTTGTTCCTTCATGTTATACACTTGAAGGATTGCTTATTTCATTCACCTTGTTTCTTTTTCAGTATTAAGTGGGAAGTGGCCTCATGTTAAGCTTATAGATCATATAACACGATATGTTAGGTGTTGAAGGATATGATTTATTCTTGTATATTTTATCTTGAGTCCATGCCCTTATTTATTTTTGTTCTTTTTATAATATGTTGAAGTTGCACTTGCACTCCCCATTCTTTCTTTTCCATTATACTTTTACAATCTCATGAACTATTTTTAGCCTTTTGTGGGTATTAATATCTTTACTACTATTATTGTATTTATCAAAGTAATAAGGTAGTGAAATTTAAAATTAGTATAAAGTCACACAATGTACATACTTCCTCAAATTAAAATAATTCTATTAGGGCACAATAATTCTTACAAATTCTCTCCCACCCAAATTATCCTCCAATAAAGTGATTATGACTTGTTTATGTCACACGAAAGGCGGTGCATTCCCAACTTAAAGAGTCCTCTAGAATCAATTTCATACTTTCAAAATGGGTATCTAATTTATTTATTTTGTATTTTTTATGGGAATCAAAATCATTTCAGAGAGGAAAAATGTAGATAGCTAAATTGATCTCATCCTAATGACACATCTAACATGACCACTTTCGCCACCACATTAATCCTATTGTAACCGCACTCATACCCCTCTCCACCAATTAATTAGATAAATATATTTATTTATTTAATTAGAATTAACCTCCTAACATTCCCTCCATCATCAAATTAATTAAATAAATCACATTTATTTAATTAAAATAATTTACCACATCCCTCTCCACTAATTAAATAAATAATTTATTATTTGATTAATTAGCCTAAGAAAACCCCAAATACTAGTCTAATCCCCACTAATAGGAAAATCATGTCACAACTATAATAATAAAAAATGTATACATATCAGCAAACTAAAATGGGGTCAATCCTAAATCCTAGCCATCAAATCAATCAAACAAACCCTAACCACCCATTTCCATCCACCTTCTATCCAAATCCAAACTAACTCTTAATCCCAACCCTTTGTACAACAATTATCAAAATTTAATTTCCCCTTACTCTCAAGTTCAAATTCAAAATTCCCCTGATTCAATCGTAGCCATCTATTTTTAATCAATCTTGACCCTCCATTTATCCTCATCAAATATATAAATCTCTCATTCCTCAAACCATTTCTAAGGGTTGGAATTGGATGCATGATAAGGTCATGTTGTTGGGATGAGTAACTACATCAACTCTCAACAATAAGTAACCATCTTGAGCACATCACATGGTCATCAAGGTTTGTGTTGGTGAAAATCTTGTTCCCTTTCACTATTTGGTTACATTCCATTTCTTAATCAAAGGTGTATCTAGGTGTAGAATAATATCTGTTTGTACATTGTTCTCTATTATTTTGTTTAGTTTTATTTTTGCAAATACATCACCTCATTATTGTAGGAAGAATATCATGCACCTCTACTTCCTTTCACTTTTTTTGCATGTCATTCCAATAAATTCAAATATCAATTTAACAAAAGAAATCAAGGAACAAATTGTTGTTATGAAATGGAGTTGTGTGCATGATGGTCCATGGCCAACAATACACTCCCTTATCTTTTCTTTTCCTTTTTCCAAATGCACATATTAACGTGATTAGGACTTGGCTTAATCAACCAAGCAAGTTTTTTTTTTGCATGTTCACATTATTTGTGTATGACAAAAATATCATCAAATTTTTAATGAAAAATCCCCCTATCACTTTTTTCTTTCTTTTAAAGTTTTCAACTTGGTTAGACTAAAACAATAAACAATGCAATACTATATTGCATTTGTCCTTTAATAATCCTAAAACTAGCTTAATCAACACTTAAAACATTACTATCAAGATAAGGGAATCCACGTTCCTATTTACCCACACATTGATGAATAATGTCATTTGAATAGGAACAATAACTTGAATTCTTAGATTGATCCATGTGCATAAATAAGATAGTTACTTATATGTTACAAATTGAGTAGTTTGATATCAATTCTTTGTCCTTGGCACTACTACACTATGACCATTCTCTCAAATGTTACCCTCCATATAATTAGGAAACGTGCTCCTTACAAAACACATAAAAATATAAATAATTAGTAACTATTATAATCTTTTGCAATGATTTATGGATTTGATTGTGTTATTTTTTTTGCATCAACGTTTCGGATCACACTCCGTGATCCATCATCAGGATGAAAGTAAGGAGCCAAAGGAGAAAAATGATAAGTTGTAGACCAAGAACTGCCTAAGCAAGCTTAAGCGGGTAAATGGTAAAAACCATTTACTCTAACAAATATAATAAGGGAATACATGCCTACAAAGAAAGAACTTTATAAATATATGTATACATAATTTTATAAGTATGCTATACAACCTAATAAGCAAAGGCAAGAAAAATACACAAGAAAAAAATAATAAGAATAGATAGAAAATAAAATAAAGGGAGCAAACGGGGAGAACGAACAATACAATAAAAATTAAGAACCTAAATCTATTAACAAACAAATACAAAAAACAAGCAAAAAAACAATTAGAAGTATGAAAAAGAGGTTAAAAGTGAGACAAGGATAGAAAACAAAAAAGAAAAAAGAAAAATAATTACAAGAACAAGAATCACACAATTACAAAAAAAGTAAATGAGTAGACAAAAACCAAATACAAGGTAAAATAAAGGAGACTAAAGACAAAAACAATACAAAGAAATTGAACAAATTCAATATAAAATCATATTAAAAATAAACAATAATAATGATAGCATCATCATATCACATGTTCTAATCATACATGTGAAATTATTTAATTATTATTCTAGTCATTTATAAAACATTTAAATAATAATTGAAATATGTGAGATTATAATTTTTAAGGATTTAAGAAATCCAAAAGAATATGTGAACATACTAAATAAATACTATTAGAACCTTGATTACCACTTAAATTATGTTTTACAATGTAATAAAACTTAATTGACAAACTTTTATAAATGTTAAGATGTATACTTTTCTTTTTCAAATTTAACTAATTAAAAAAAGGGTAAGACAAACTCTTTAACTCCCTAAGAAAAATCTGGAGATCATGAGAAGAAATCTAATATAACTTTATTGCTATAAAGAAAAAAATGATTTATCCATATGAAATCATCACAATCAATATTAATAAATAAATTAAGTTGTTGAAAAATTATATATTTAATTTGCATCAACATTTCAAAATATATAATATAATCTATTATCAAAATATTGAAAATAATAATAATAAAATTAAAAAAATCAGCCCGAACGGGTAGTAGAACTGGCTTGGGCAATGGGTTCGCTCCCCATTAGTCTTGAGCTCGACTTTGCTCCAGGGTTTAAGAGGTGAGACTTCTTGCGGGTGAAAGATCTCACCCTAACTCGCTTCAAATACCCAAAAAATATCAAAAAGAAAATAATAATAATAATAATAAATCAAAATCAATATCAATTATTAATATTAAGAAGCTCCTTTAAATTGTTCCCAACAAATTATACATCCTTACCTATATCTGTAAAGAAGATATGACAATTGAAACCTGGTCGAACGAAAATTAGGGGAGTCCAATAATTCAAACCTAAAGTACATGCTTGTAAATACTTAACGCCAACCAATCAATAATTCCCAAAAACTAATTAAACATTTATACTTTAATAGTGTTGATTAACCTCACAATGGATAAAATTTGACTGTCCAGAAATCAACTCATAATGACAAAAGTGATGAGAATATTGGGAACATAGAGACGGAATGTACACAAACATAAGACAAAATGCACAATAACCAAAGTGCTTTTTAACCTTTATTTCTGCCAGAATCTGAGATTTAATCTTTTCATTAGTTAAGTGGGTAAAAAGGTTACTTTTAATTATGGCTTATATTCAATATTTTTCCAATACATTAAAAATATGTTAATTTATATATAATTTAGAAATTAAATAAAATGATATAAATCAGTTGTTATAAAAAGCTGTGCGGAAATAGCAAATGTACCGTCACCAAATATAGATTTTTACCCGTTGATATTATGATTAACATACCAGATTGGGCGTGCCTTCAACCTTGGTTGGGTACTCGTTAAATCTGGCTGGCAGAAAGTTAACCCTTTTGACGCGCTGAATATTCTTGGGGCTTTTTTTGGCACAATCTCCAAAGCATCGATCAACGACAGTAAAGGTTAAGAGTGGGGAAGATTGGTCATTAATGGAGGCATTAGTAGAACACGGCCTGACGTCCTAGATCCAATGTTCTTTAATACAATAATGTAATGGCGTTAATATTTGAAAGATTCCATCAATAGGAGAAAGAGTTGGGCCAAGAAGTGGTGCAAAATGTGGACAAACAGCATATGACAGCGAGCATCCAGGTAAGGTTTAGCTGCCCCACCTATCTGGACCATAATCATGTGGGCACAACTTTCATCTGCCCTCTTTAGTCAAAAGAAATTTGTTGATGCATAAGGTCGCAGGACAAAATTTCCCAAGAAAATTTTGTATGGATCGAACCCGGAGGTTGTGACATGCAGAAGAGCATTAATCTCGCAAGTTCTGAATTCTATAGTGCTGAAAAATTCATGTTGGCACTCAAATAGGCCGTTCAGGCCCTCAGAAATTGGTTATGGCGGTCGCGAGATGTTGAGCAGAGTCATTTCAATTGTGGTTGTCCCTAAAATATTTAGTTCAAGATTGTGGGTGTCTGTGTATTGTGATTGTGGTCTGTCAGTAGCCCTGAAATATAGATCATGTTGCCAATCATATGGATTGTCATTCCGGGTAGTCATTTAATCTGAATATGGTTATGGAAAAGTCCTGAATCTCAGGCCAATCAATTGCAAGACCGTTATTTGTAGACTTCGCAATTTGGTTATGGTATTGGGAAGTCCTCAATCTGGGGAATTGGGCAGGCTGTCAGAGTGGGTGAGTTGTCAGAGTGAGTATTCCTCAAAGTTATCTGTAAGCTGCAGAATACATTGATTACCTTGGATCTGTTTTAGGAGACTCTTTTTGCTGGATTCCACATAACCCTTAGGTGGATTTATACAGCCACAATGAAGGGGTTATTGGTGAGCCACAAGAATGCTAAAGGACTAAGCAAGGGTGGACAGGCAAACAGGTCGGCTACCATTACAGTATGTTTTATGTGCTCTTTAGTCTTGATACTTGGGATTTTCTTCACACAATGGACACAAATTTTCTTCACACAATGGACACAAATTTTCTTCAAGGCTCCTGGTGACTCTGCTGCTCAAGAGGTGGTTTTCAGAGACAGTGATCTTCTTTCAGATTTTGGCTCTCTGGGAGTTCCTTGGTGTATGTACCCTACCTAGAATTCTCACTTAACTATGAAATTTTATATCAATGAATTTTACTTTTGTAGCATCTATCTAAATTTCTTGGTTTAGTGCACTAAAAGATTTAGAATATTAATCTTGTCTTCAAATATTTGACTCATCCACAATTACGACCTGGGCTGTTCATTTTAATTTATTAAATTTGAAAATGATGGCCAATTATCCCTTATTGGCTAAAGGCAGGTCAAGACGTGGATCCACTGTGAATTGGACAAGAGATGACCTTCTGCATGCGTTGAAAGAATTTGTACCCATCTACCATACGAGACCTATAAAAAATAACATGTTTGGTATGGGTTTTGATCACAGTTTTGGTCTCTGGTTCATTACAAGGTGGTTAAATCCAGATTTGATGATAGAAAGCGGTGCTTTCAAAGGTCATTCTACATGGGTGTTGAGGCAAGCCATGCCCAACAAGCCTATAATATCAATTACCCCTCGCCATCCTGAAAAGTATTTGAAGAAAGGGCCTGCATATGTAGATCCCAATTGCAGATATTATTCCGGGAAACAGTTTATTGATTTTGGAAGTATTCAATGGAAATCAGTAATGGAGGAATATGGAATTTCAGACCAGAGCAAGGTGGTTGTTTTTTTTGATGATCATCAAAATGAACTTAAAAGGTAAGGCCTTGAATTCTTACCAATGAAGAACAACTCTTCAAATAATCACTTGTTAGTATAGTTGTCTTTCGTTATTTGCACATGTGGACTGTATCCAAAGATTATGGCTGACTGACTACCATGTTTTGTTTAAAAACGTGGTAGCTGCAAGCTAGACTGCATTGTTTTAAGTGCTGGTTTTGACCTGTGACATGACAATGACCTCTGCTCTTTTCAATTGATAAGGTGCTATTTTGTGCAACTTCAGGCTGAAGCAAGCTCTGAGGGCAGGATTTAGGCACCTGATATTTGAGGATAACTATGATACTGGTGCTGGAGATCATTACTCTCTCCGTCAAATATGTGATCAATCTCACATTAAAGGTATGCCTCTTTTACCTACCGAGAGATGATAATTTTACTTTATATGTAGTTGATTTAAATCTGTATCTGGTAATAATTCTGTGTCAGGTCTATACTGCAAGTCTTTTATTGACCTTGGATAGATTATCCCACAATGTGCGGTGTTAATTAGTCACAGGGAACTCCTTGGAAGAGATTGTCAATTAGTAATAGTTATAGTAGAAGTCCATAGCAGAAACAGAAATCATTAAATCTTTTAGGATGCAGTGAATTTTCAGTGGAGTGTTCCACGGGGACGCGTACCCCCCAAGAATCCTTGCGTTTCCTAGAGGGGGACGTCTCAAAGACTTGGGGACTTGGGGACTTGGGGGGAGAACGTCCCCCCACCAACCCACCACCAATGACACCATTCCACCACCAATGTCGCTGTCTCCAAGACACCGCTAGGACTTTGAGGATGTTGGAGTGTCCTCAAGACGTCTAGGGGACTCCAAGTTGTCTCCAAGATGTATAATTCTTATACATCTTTTTATAACTTTTTTTTCAAGTACTATATATATTTCAGCACCTGCTGCCCCCTTGCTGCCGTCCCCAAACTTAGACCCCCGCGTCCCCACGTCCCCGAAACATGTCCCCTACCATCCCTCTGTTCCCGTCCCCGAAACCCTGTGGAACACTGATTTTCACAAATAAATCTAATTTACAGAGGACACAGACCCTTCTGTAATTCATTTAGCCTAAAATAATTGAACGGTGTACAATGTAGTTGTAAATAATTAATAAATAAAGAGACATGCATTCATCCTTCACAATTATGTATACATTGATCAGTTAGGCACCATGCAAATTTCTTGCTATAATTGAACTCTTCAATGTTATGTTTCACTGTAACATTTTAGATGGTGGACATAGCTGCAATGAAGATAGCGATGAAGCCAGGATTAGAGCCACAAGGAAGCAATTTTGGGAGAAGGCCTTAGACATCAAAGAGCTCTGTGGCTCAGGGGATGCCTGGTGGGGTGTCAGAGGACACGCGAGAGACAACTTCAATCATAGCTTTGAGATAATCTCTCATACAGAGCATGTCGAGAATAGCAAGTTTGTTGAATCTGTGCTGGACCTCTACTGGGAGCTTCCACCTGTTGCTGGACCATCCCTCACCCAGCAAACTAGATACGACCCTGCCCGTTCCTCTCAATCTATTGTTCCAGATGATGAAAGATATTTGTTTGGAAAACTTGGACTGAGCAGTCTGAACAACAGTGTGTTTAATGGATACACACAGATGGTTTATGTTCAAATATCAGAATAATCCAAGCAGCAAGGAAGCAAAATCAAGTCAATATTTTTTGTCTGGCATGATGGTTGTGCTAGATGTATTTTTTATCAATAATTTGGGGGAATAACCATTATGAACATGCGTTTATATATACCCCTGTTTTGCAAAGCCTTCAATACAAAATGCAGTCACTATAAACAAGTCACTTGCCAAAGCAGGAATCCAAGTTCTGAGAGTTTTGTAGAAATTAGCTTTTGCTGAAGCATAGAAGCAGTAGTTCAGAATTTGAAATGAAAATAGCAGCTATCATGTTCCTATGGCTGTCTAATTTTTTATTTGTGATTAAAGGATCTTTTGATGCAAGGAAAATGTTACCAGCATCTCGTTAAGCTCATTGAATTCACTTCATAATGGTTCTTATTCATTGGAAAATTTGAAATTGACTTGGGCACATCTACATACGCATCTCTGTTTGTTCCTCTGATCTTTTTTGTGATACAATTATATTATTTTTGTAATAGCGTGTCTTATAGGGTATCCATACAATCCTTTATACCTGGAACAAGAATGAAAGTTTGGGTTTAGCCTTTACATGCACAGATTTTTATTTAGCAATTCAGTTATGTTTACATCTTGGCATCTAGCTGGTGTCGACTGACTTTGAAGTGTGAATTACATTAAATTTTGAAATTAATTTATCTGTCTCATATAATAATATACCATTCTCTCAACAGAACTTTTTTTTAATCTCCTAGCAGTTGATTTCATAAGAGATTCATCATAAAGGTAAAAAACCAGAGGTATACAATTTTACTCGGTTGGGGGATTCCCATATGCCAAATTGGTATTTGGCTTGGTCAGGACCTAAAAAACAACAGTTACTTTTTAGTTTTTGTATGCCCAGTTTATAGGGTTAAGATTTATTGTTATATGGTGCACTGCTGATTGGATGAATTCACTGAATTTTGCATTAGCAGTGAATGGTAATACCTGCTTTCGCCTTTCTGATGCATTAGCACCTATCTACGAGATCCATTATGCTGCAGCATTCTTGTATGATTTTAGTAGTAATGAATTTTTAGTAGTCTGTTAGCTTTTCTTGTTCGCTCCAGGCATATCTTGAGAAAACCTTGCCAGTGGTCATTAAGTTTCTTTGGCCTTCCTGATGCCTCTATTTCTGGGACTAATATAAACATACTGCAGTGCCTTGGCATTCACATTGTCACAAATTGTTAGGGGATTCATGTAAAAACAGCTATCATATGTATTTTTGGAGTTGTTTTCTTTCCTGCAAATCATGTAAGACAGAAATTTTCAAGAGCTAGCCATAAAGGCCATGGAACAAACTGGAACAAAAACCAACCATACGTTAAAGAAAATTGGTAGTTGTTGAAAGGCTTTATGTCAAATTTCGAATCTCATGATTTGAGTTTCTATCAGACCTATGATGTGAATATGACCTGAATTTCCTCACATAAAATAACCTGACTTGAAAATTTGCTGCTCTATTAGAAATGGCTTAAGACATCACCAAGTCTGTATAACTATACATATAATCAGATACAGAAGCCATAAGCTAGTTCTGATTTTATTAACTTTTGATTCTACCTAATCTAAAAATGCAGAAAGTATTAAAATGGTGCATAATATCAAGGACTGTTAGGATGGGTATACAGGCTGGCAACGAGCATGCCAATAGAGAATAATTTTATATTCCTCTGATTTCAAAATTGACATTTTTAGTTTCTAACAAATATTTAATAGTTTTTTTTTAAATTATATATATTTTTTTCAAAAAGGTCTATATTGGCTGCCAGGGTTTGATTTGTTCACTTCCATTATTCACATTAGTAGATAAACAAATAAAACATAGTTGCCGGGAGATGCAGGGTACTGGCACTGGTAAATTAGGGTATGTGAGTTAAATGAATAAGGAGATGGCTATTTTATATGTAAATGATTCACTGGAAATTTCAGATACGGAGACTGGTATGTTGTCTATGTTCCTGTAATGGAGTTTCCTAGCAACTATAAAATAAAAAACAAAAAATAATGCAGATTAATCAGCAAGGTAGGTTAAGCTTGAACATTGATTGATTGAATCATTAGCATGAAAACTAAGCGTTGAATGAATAAATTAATTAGATTATAGTCTCATGGAGTGGGTTATCTAAAATTTGGTAGTATGTACAATTGATAAGTTTTAGGAGTTTTTACAATCAAGTAATCTTATAGAATTTACAGGACCATGTAATGCTAAATATAGAAGTTCAAATATTTTTAGAAAATTGATGTTCCATGACTCTTTATAGGATAATTAATTAAAAAAAAAATAGAAATGTTGTCAAATGACATTATATGATAGACAAACTCTTAAATTGGTGGAAAATCTTAACTGCTTTAAAAATACCTACTAAAAATCTAAAATCTAAAAAGTAGACTCATAATTATCAAGATTCAATTTCAATTTATCTAATAATAATTTTTTCTCCTGTCATAAAATTTCTCACTCAAATCCTTAAACCCTTTAATATCTTAATTGCAAAATTAATTATCTTAATCCATACCTATATTTTGAGAACCTAAGGAGAGTTTCTGGATTCAAGTACAAATATGTTCAATATAGTAAAAGATAAGTGTGCCAAAGAGAATAATAGAGAAGAGATGAGGATGCAGACATTTTCAACATATAAACATAAATTTTCAAGTTAAAAGAGATCTCTACAATTATTTTTAATAAATTGTAACATATAAACATATGATGGATTGTCATTTGAGTCTTCTTGTATTTTTTCTATCAAGAGACTGGAACACAAATATGTTCAATGTAGTAAAAGATTAGGATGCCAAAGAGAATGGGAGAGAAGAGGAGAAGAGGATGACATAGATTCTCAACGTATAAACATAAAATTTTAAGTTGAAAAAGATCTCTACAATTTCTTTGTAATAAATTGTAGCATATAAACATTTGGTAGATTGTCATTTGAGTCTACTTGTATTTTTCGTATCATCATATTGGAGCACAAATATGTTAAGTATAGTAAAGACAAGTGTGCCTAAGAGAATGGTAGAGAAGAAAATAAGAGGATGATAGATTCTTGACGTACAAACATAAATTACCTGGTTAAAAGAGATCTCTACAATTTGTTTTTAATAAAGTGCAGCATATAAACATTTGACAGATTGTCATTTAAATCTTTTTGTATTTTGTATTTTTCTTTTTAATCTCTATGTATATAAAATTTCAACATTTGAAAATGAAATAATTGTATATTTTCTTTTTAAAACCCAAGTATTATCTTACAAATAAAGTTTGAATTTTACATTGTGATAATTAAATTATTTTGAAATTCATTATGTAAATATTGAAAATTTATCTTCTCCTTTTTTATTCATATGTATATACAAATATTATGAATACACCTATCTAAAAAATGTAAGAGAGATCAATTTCAAAAATCATTGTGTAAATATTGAAAATTTATCTTTCTCATTTTTTATTCATATGGATATACAAATATTTTGAATACATTTATCTAAAAAATGTAAGAGATATCAATTTTAAGCTATTTTATTCTACTTTACAATTATTTTACATAGATGAATATATGTATTTTGTTTTTTATCCACATAGATTTGTATTTGAAAGGCTATTTATTTGGTAATACACTTATTTGACTTTATAATATAATTTTTCATTTTTCTTTTGGAAAGCTATCTTTATTATTTCCATAATTTTTTTCATATATATATATATAATATGCACATTATAATTAGTTGATAAGCTACATATAGTGTGAGTTTTGAGTCTCAAACAAGTCTCATGCTTGCAAACAATCGTTGAGTTGTCAAAAACAAGCCTCAACTGTTATTAAATGGTAAATCCGCTACCATTTAATGGTAAAAGCTTCTAAAATATCAGGTGAAAGCCTAGGAAATCTCACTTATCATGTAAACTCCAAATAAATATTGATTTTCCAACTAGATGAAAACATTCTATTTCCATTTGCAGTGTTTTTGCCAATTTGATGGCAACTTTCCTTTTTCATTTGCATTGCTTTATGTTTTAGATTTGCATGCAAATATTTCAAAATAAGATAATACCCAATTTTTTAAAGGAAAAAATCTGAAATTCTCTAAGTTTATTTCATTCCATTATTTAACACTTATTATTGATTATTTAATCCAATCACATGCAAAAAAAACTTGCAACAAAGTGCATTCATATGCACCCATGCACAAACACATACTCTCTATCATATTAACATACATATAATTTTCTATCAACATAATCTTTGAACCTTCTTTAAATACAAATGTTAGTTATACTTTTTTTAATAAAATATGTGATTTATATTTTAGCTTTATGTACATAATTATTACACAAACCTTAAGTGAAAAGAATCTTATTATCCCTTAATTAATTTGAAATATATGCATTCAAGAGATTAATGATTCATCAATATTAAAAGAAATGAAAAATGAAAAGTTTTGGGTAGAAAAAATAACTAAATTTAGATGGTGCTTGAATTCATAATGAAAAGTTTTGGTTAGAAAAAATAAACTAAATTTAGGTGGTGCTTGAATTCATATGCTAGATATGTTATGGGAGATATAGAAAATAATTCTTATTTAAGGCCTCACATAATTTAAACATGAAAATGGATGATGAAGCAGAGAGATTATTCTTGTTGGATTGGAGATGACTTTTTTGGCTGGGTTCTATGATTTCATTGTGGAGGCAAGTCATAGGTTGTAATAAAAGCTCTATGAAAATAAGTCATTGCTATCATAGACATTTATTTAAAATTAGAAAAAGTTCAAGTGGACAATAATTAAATAAATTAAAGAACTTATTTAATTATAAGAGGACATTTGAAATTAATGACATATTTATTTAAATAATCAGGTAGACATAGTGGATGAGTAATAATTAAATAAATTTAAGAATTTATTTAATTATAGAGAGACATTAGAAAATTAGCGACACATTTAGTCATGAGGAATAAAAGACATGAATTAATTAAATAATCAAGAATTATTTAATTAATAGTTGAAATCATACTATAGGATATAATTAAATATTTTAATTATGTTGAGAAGAAATATGGAAAAAATAAAGTTCGTAGGCCTAGGTCAATTTTATGGGTCTACATATTGTATCGAATATTAATAGGTCAATCTTTTGGTGCAAAAACAACCATTTGTGCAACAAAGTGAAGGTGTTCTCCATGGCTATGTTTAGGAAAGGGGTGCTATATCATGCTTATGATGGATGAGATTCACTCCTAAGGGAAATGGGTATTATTAGCTAGCGAGTGTTTGTGAATATATGAATTGTAGGTTGTTGGCTCTATGGATGCTTTAATTGATTTTTTTTTATGTAGCTCAGTGTTGGTATGGATTGCTATTAATTTATATTATGCCTAGCTTCACTTGTGATGGTTTTTTATGCTAGTTTCTTTTTACGTTTTTATGTTTTTTCATATTTTTGTACATATTTAATGTCTCTAATTTGGCTTGTTACACCATGTTTTAGGCTATTTATATAGGTTTATAGTTATGTATGTAGTGGTTTATATGTCATGCTTTGGACTAAATTCCTTGAATGGAAACCCAAAATATTATAAAAAAAGTTGGTAATAAATATTAAAATTAGGATCTTGAAAGTGCTAGAACTAGATGCTATACACATTGTGAGTTTGAGGTCTAGATAAATTATTTAATATTTGTATAATATTATATTATAAATAATGTGTCCACATGGAAAAGGGTGCCCCACATAGAATTTATTAAGGTTTCATTGTTGACACTCTTTGTCATGTGCCATTTGTCTTATGACATTTACAAGAAGTTGTTGAACATGGGGTTACGAGGTGGATTATGACTAGCATCTTTGATTGACTATTAGCCTAGATTGTTTTATAAGTGGACTTCCTAGTCCACGATTCTTCTAAAAACCTATCTCACACTAGGATACCATTTGACAAGGCCGAAAATAGCTTGTTGTTGCACTGGTGTCGTTACTATTTCTGCTCATAGTTAATATTTTCATTTGAAAAGCTAGAAAAATCTTGTCTCAAGCTCAATATTCTAGGAGCTCTAAAATCCTGATATCTTTAGATCTACTTTATGTTTATTGTGAGTAGATTGAAGTAGCATTGTTCACATATTTGTTAACGAAGAAAAATATCATTGCTTTGAATGCATTAATGTTTATAGATTTCATTTAGGGTAAGTGCATGGATCTGTGACACAATTTTGGCTCTTAAGATGCCACTTTTTTTTTTTTAAATCAACAAAATTTGATTTGCACAAGAAAATGAAGATAGTTGCGCTCAAAATTTCAAGATGTTGCAAGAACAAAAGTTGAAGTGCTTCAAGTCTAGTTTCTAAGCTACTATTTTTTTTGAAATTAAAGAAGATTAAGGGTCTCAAAAAAGGGGAGGCCCAAAATAGGTCTTATTTTTATAAAAAAAACCAGCATAGCGCCTGAGGGCTCCCCCATTTTTTATTAACTTTTTTTTTAGAATTTAAAAAATCCCAATGGTGAGAAATTAGCTAACACCATGTAGTTTATCCTCGTTCTTTCGAATAATTTTTTTAATGAATATATAATATTTCATGAATTTTCAAAGTGGACACATTCTGAAAAGCTAAAATTTGAGCGTACTCCCCCCTAAATTTTTTGAAAACTAATCGATTTTTTTTTTCATCATGTGTAGAATGGAGTCTAGTTTCAAAAAATGTAATTTGTTTCACATTTCAATAAACGAGTAAAAATCTATCCTAAAACTAGCACATGTTGGTTTTTGACCAAAAACGGAGGCATTTACAATAGAAGCTATGGTCAAAACCTTAACTGAATCAAAACAAAAAAATAATTATATATTTAGATAGCTAAGAGAGAGGTTAACATTATCATGATTTATTTATAAACTTGCATTGAAAGACGTGCAAATATGATGGGGAGCATAGATGAAAATATGAGGAAATTTAGCAAATCATGTCAATTAACACGTCCAAAGCAAGTCATTTGGCAAGCACCAAATTTGGCGCTTGCAAAATTACCTACTTTGAACAAAATGTAACTTTCCCCTCTCTTTGGTCAACCACTCTGATAATGTTGAGAGTGCACAACTTATGATCGTAGATGGATAGTTGAGGTTTTACCTTTCATACGCTTTCTACCTCATTACCCTAACTGGATAACACTCTATCCCTCTAAAGTCTCCCTCTCTCTCTTAGGTCTCACTCCCCCTCATGCTATTGACTACTCTCTCTCACTCCAAATCCCTCTCACAGGTCTCGTTCCCTCCCACCCTACCTAGATAAATCTATCTCACTCCAACCCCCTTTCTCACTCTCCCTTTGTCTCTCCCCCTCTGGTCTTTTTGTCTCTCTCACTCCATCTCCCTCTCTTAGGTCATTATCTTTCTCTATCTCTCTCTCTCAAGTCTCTCCCTCTCTTAGGTCTCTCACTCACTCCCTCTATCTCTCTCCC
>VDFB02000003.1:141873798-142042620 GCA_007258455.2 Sequoia sempervirens | reverse complement strand
AATTTATAGTTTAAAGCTAGAAGGTGTAGGGTTGAGAGAGAGATAGAGGGTGGGTTGAGGGTTTAAGGGTTTAAGGGTTGAGGGTTGAGGGTTGAGGGTAGAGGGTAGAGGGTAGAGAGAGAGAGAGGGTTGAGGGTTTTAGGTTTGAGGGTAGAGGGTAGAGGGTTAAGGGTAGAGGGTAGAGGGTTGAGAGTTGAGGGTAGAGGGTTGAGGGTTGAAGGTTAAGGGTAGATGGTAGAGGGTTTAAGGGTTTAGGGTTTAAGGGTTCACGGTTCACAGTTTAAGGGTTGAGGGTTTAGGGTTGAGGGTTTAAGGGTTAGGGGTTTTAGGGTTTAGGGTTTAAAGGGATTTTTAAGGTTTAAGGGTTGATGGTTGAGGTAGAGGGTAGAGAGAGAGTAGAGGGTTGAGGTTTTAGGGTAGAGGGTAGAGGTAGGGTTAAGGGTTAGGGTAGAGGGTTGAGGGTTGGTTTGGGTAGATGGTAGAGGGTTTGTTTAGGGTTTAGGCTTTTAGGGTTTGTTTACAGTTTAAGGTTAAGGAGTTTAGGGTAGAGGTTTAAGGCTAGAAGGGTTTAAAGGTTTAGAGAGTTTAGCAGTTTTAGGGTTTAAGGGTTGAGGGTTGAGGGTAGAGGGTGTAGGGTTGAGAGAGAGAGGGGGTTCGGGGTTTACAATTCTGATTTAAGGGTAGAGGGTGTAGAGGCTGAGAGAGAGAGAGAGACGAGGGGGCTGAGGGTTTTAGGGTTTTAGGGTTTACGGTTTAAGGGTAGAGGGTAGAGGGTTTAAGGTTCAGGGTTTAAGGGTTTAAGGGTTTAAGGGTCAAGGGTTGAGGGTAGAGGGTAGAGAGAGACATAGAGAGAGGGTTGAGGGTTTTAGGGTTGAGAGTAGAGGGTAGAGGGTAGAGGGCTGAGGGTACAGGGTACAGGGTTGAGGTTTTAAGGTTTACGGTTTAAGGGTAGAGAGTGTAGTGTTGAGAGATATATAGATGGGGGGTTGATAGTTTAAGGGTTTACAGTTTACGATTTAAGGGTAGAGGGTGTAGGGTTGAGAAAGAGAGAGGGTTGAGGGTAGAAGGTAAAGGGTTTAAGGGTTTATGATTTATCATTTAAGGGTAGAGGGTAGAGGGTAGAGGGTAAACAAATCTCTCACTCCAACCCCTCTCTCGTTGTTAGGTCTTTCCCCCCACCCTAATTGGATAACTCTCTATCCCTCTCAAGTCTCTATCGCTCTCAGGTCTCAGTCCCTACCACACTACTTAAACTAATCTCTCTCACTCATATCCCCTCTCCCTCTATCTCAAATCTCACTCCCTTCCTCTTTATATTGTGAAATCATTTCAAAGCAACACATTTGGCGCTCTCCAAATCTAACGAGCGCCAAATTTGGTGCTCTCCAAATCTGGCGAGTGCCAAATGTGTTTTACCTTGAAATAGTAAAATAGGGGTTGACTTGTGATTTGGGCCCACATGCTTCTACATTTTTCTAGTTTAGTGCTTTATCCAACACAAAAATGCCCTTTTTATGCAATTGACTCCTTGTTGTACCAATCTATGCTTGATCCATCACCTTTTTACCACCAATTTGCATGTTAAACAACGTAGATGAAGACATTTTGAAGTTTCTACATCATTTTACATTATCTCAGGTAATATATTCATTTTGGTAATATTGAAATGTTTATATTTAGTATGTTTGTTTTTTTTTGACAATAATCTAAATTCCTTTCATGATTTTATTAATCATAACAATTGGACATAGAATTCAACATTGAATTAAATGAGAGTTGCATAAAAAAGATTAATTTTTATGAGTTTGAAGAAAAAAATGACATAATTTAGATGAATTCTTGTTTAAACTTATATAAACGACATCAACTTAACACAAATTTTATTATGAATTCTATTTGCATTGCTTATAGTAGTCCATTTCAAGCATGGCTAGTGGAATTCAACCTATTTCATTTTAGGTAGATGTTAATATTCAGTTTTTTGTTTTATTTTAACAATTTATAGACCATTCATTTGATGATTTTATTAATCTTCATTGTTACACACAGAATTCAACATTAAATTAGATGGATGTTGCATGTAAAAGTTTAATTTTTAGGATTTTGAAGATATAAAATGGAAAACATGACATAATAGATTCAAATTCATTATTATTGATGGTTGTGGGAAATTTTTTATTTTCAACTAATTTGGAAAACCTAAGAGCTTTCATCAATGTTAATGCAAGTTTCCATTATTTTTTTTGTGCCATAGAAATCTCACCTTCATCATGTGCTTAGACAATTTCAAGTGACTCAAGACAATCGGTTTGATGCAAGTTTCCATTCATTCATACCATTTACCGTTCTAAGAAAAAAAGGGAAAATAAGCACAAGATTCTCTAGTTTCCAAAGGTGGTAGCAACTTATACCTTGGGGTTTGACACAAGTCTTTTCTCCTAAGAACTTTTCCACACTCCAAATACTCCCCTCAAACCCTTCTTAACATTGATCAACACTTACATGAAGCAATTTTGTACAAATGTCTCAATGTACTAGGTTTTACATGTAATATAGTTGCAAAAAGAAACAAACTATCCTCAATAACTCACACAAAATGATGATTTAGCAACCCTCATTTTGTCAGCACATGCATATAGGCCTACAAAAAATTAGTGCCAAGTTTCATATATTTTCCCTAGATGCATCAAAAGTTGTGGGTTTTTTAAAGCTCACTATAAACCCAGGTTGGGGACAACAATGTTTTATAAGATATGCAATGTTTGATAAGTCACATTAGTTATGCAATGTAAAGTAGTGCTTTGAGTTTTAAAGATATGTAATGCAATGGAACCAACAATATCAATATGTTTCATAAAATGCTTGGTGTGTTTCATAAAATGCAATGTAATTAGCAATATGGATATGTTTGAAAAAATGCATTACAAGTACTTTACTTGTGGTATGGAGGAGATGTATGTATGAAAAATGTTGTAGCATAGACATGTTTGATAATTCCAAATAGCTCGCTTCCTTCTTTCATAAAATACTTTGGTGTGTTCAATAAAATGTAATGCAATCAGCGTTATCAATATGTTTAATAAAATGCATTACTTTTGTTCTATGTGTGTTTGTGAACATCTAGCATTCAATGTCATGCCGAGGAAACGACCAAAGCCTCTAACACCAGAAGAATGTGCAGTAAAAAATGCAAGGAGAAGAGAATAAAAAATTGCAGCTTGTGAAGCAAATGAATTGCAACTCATACAGCTAGAAATTCCCGTGCAATCTAAGAGAGATGTCCAATTGGCAAAAAAAAGGGCACAAATGAACAAAGTTCATTGAAGGACACAAATGGATCCCCAAGTTGGAGGCACGTCATCAACCATAGGTAAATTTCAATGCACAACACTAGTTGAAGACACACCAACAACAACATGTGGTCTTCCAAGTACATCAGAAATCACATCTATAGTTGAAGACACACCATCAACAACATTGCGTTTCGAAAGTACATCAACAAACACACCTCTATTTGAAGTCACTCCACAAATGACATCTCAAGTTAGAGGCACAACATCGTTTACATGTCAATCTCAAGGTATGTCATCAATTGCACCTCTAATTCAAGGTACACGATCTATCCCCGATGTTGTTGACATTCGTAATGTTGACACAAATTTACAAATTTGAGAACTCCTAGAGTTTTGCATAGAAAACCTAGATTTTTTATTGATATTGATTCTAATGTTTTGAAATGGATGTCTGGTAAGATTCCAAAATGTACATGTCAAAGATATGCACATAGGATATAGAGTTTATTTTTTTAGAAGCTAAGTGAGGGTGGAAGATGCCAACTATTTTTTGAAATGATGAGGCAACTCAAATTTAGGCCTACCATGAAGGCTCTTGGGCTGAGAGTTTCAAATGACTCAAGTGAAAACTCCATTGTAAAGAACTTGATGAGTGCATACAAGAGCATGGGTTCTACCTCATGCATGAAGGATAGTTGTGCCACATGACATGTGATGACAAAAACACTGTTAAGCAGTCAAACAAGGAACAAGGTGAACCTTACAAAGACAAGTAAGTATTTGAAAATAAATCGGTCATCTCTAATGGGAGACAAAGGAAGGCATGAAAGATTGGAGGATCCAAATAGCAATGAGTTATGGGCATTCTCAGGTAGAGTTCCACAGAAAGATAAAAGAATTTCTCAAGGCTTGAGATCTTTAATAGTAGATTATTGGAAGGATAACACAAGGACCTCTCCTAATCAAAGAGATGTTGTAAGAAGGAGAATTGGTAGTGAAATATATGAGCCACATCCAAAGCATTATTTGGATACCACTCAAACCCAATTTTTTGTTGATTTTGTACAAAAGTTTCCTAAAATTAAAATATGTCAAAGGTATTTTGAAATGCTAAATCCTTTTTATGTCAAAATAAATCACACACGCACTACTTGTTGTTGTAGAGTACATATTGATTTTTCTAACCATTATGATGTTTATTGACGTATATGTGTAGGTATGCATACTGACAATGTTTTGCAAGAATGTAACATAAGGCCTCCACCTAAATCCTCAAGGAAATTCTTATCTTCCATTTTATGTGAAAGAGAGGATGGTCAAATTTTTTACAAGTCATATTTGGATGGCACATGTGATCATTGTGGTGGCATGCAACATTTTCTAATTTTCCAACACATGGCTAGTACACACACAATTGGAGACAAAATTGTCGAATTTGGAAAATACAAGACAGTGGCCTACAATCTAAAAGATGGGAAAGAAGAAAAGAAGTGTAAATTGGTTAGTGATAAGATTCGAGTGTATCACTTTATGGACATTTTATGTGATCAAGTGGTCTATGAGTATGCAAGGCATACACATAGAGCTCAATGGTTGGAATCACTGTTCAAGTTATGCAAGGACACGTTTCCATTTCATAGCATCATTTCAATTGACGAATTCGCAGAGAACTAAACACTACAACTACAAAACGAGGTGCAATCATAGTACTACAAATCCATGCAAGTTGCTATATTTGTGCATATAGCATTCATTCATACAAATGATAGTACATAGGATAACAAGAAATTATTGAGGGAGTATCACTTTTGCATCAGTGATGATCACACACATTCTACCAAGTTTGTGCAAGGTTGATTTCAAATGTTCTATGATGATCTAGTTAGCAGGGGTATATCATTCAGTCAACATATCATATGGTTAGATAACTATACATCACAATTCAAGAATGCCAGAATGTTTTACTGGTTGAGTAGGATGCATAGGATCAGTGGTGTTCAGCATATGTGGAACTTCTTAGAGGTCGGGCATGGAAAGGGGGAGCATGATGGAGCAGGTGCATGTATCAAAATATCCCTAGCACGAGAAGAGTTAAAGTACAAAGGTAGTGTAAAGTTGACAGATGCAAGATCAATTGTCGAGTGGTGCAATCATGAAATGGGTCTAGGTAGTGAAGGTAATTCTTTAGTTCATAGATTTTTTCATTTAGTAGATGATACTAACATTGAAAAATATGAGGATTGTTGTACACTAACAGGATCGAGCGAGCTACACTCTTTTAGAAGATCCAATGCAAGTACATGGACTATCCATACACAGAAGATGGTATGATTTTGTTCTGCACTTCAAGCATGGAATGATTGCGAATCAAAAAAGTGGATTGACGAATGGTCTGTAAGAAGTCTAACCCTACTTGACACTTATCAGCTCCCAAAGGCTCTATAAATCATGGAGATGTAATCATCCATTGACTTTGATCATGTATCGGACCTAGTAGAACTAGATAATATATCTTACTTATAGGTTTTATTTTGATGTTCATTAAACAAATCTAACAAGATGAACATATCAATGCAGGGCACATTTATGCAGTGATTGTAGATGAAGACAATGAAGAGGGTACAAATTATTACCTATTTCATTGTATCGAGGCCAAAAAGAAATTGGAGGCCCCAGTTATAGATGGAGAAAACATAGAATATCCTACAAGTTCGGTGGTTGTTACTGGAACATGGCTTAGAAATTACCCATTTAAGAATGTTGCAGTTGGTTTTTTGAGGACTTCAACACGCATTGAAAGATTCTTCAATACTCGAACCTTGTTGTCACCACCAATGTTCATTTGATCAAATATAAGGATAGACCTGTGAACAAGAACTTGTGGAAAGTGTGTGAGTCTAACCACGAGGCAATACTTGACACAATAAAGAGTAGAGCAGACCTGGATGGTTCCCTAGACTGATTTTTAAGTATGCACATTGAATTTGTAAAGTCATGTTATTGATCACTGCTTTCTTTTCAAGCATTTAAGTTTGATTGTACAAGGGTTTGTAAAATTGCACTATTATTAATTTGCAAAATGATGATTATATATCACTCTCTATTGACCACCTTTAAGTTTGCATTCTCTATTGGTGTTTGATGTCATATGCATTTAGGACTGTCATTGATGCATTTGTGACTATAGGTTGTACTTAAGTTTGTCAACTTAAGAAAAGAGCAACATTGGTTGTTAGTGCAAGTGTTCAGTAGTATGAGAAAATCTGAAACAATGTCTTATATTCTGCAAAGGCATATTTTCTTGCTCTTCTATAAACCCTATAACTCCTTCCATCATTATTATTTGCATCAAAAGGCTGTGAACTCACCCCATTTCTATGAGGCATACACTACACCTACATTGTCAAGCCCACTGAATTGACACTCACTAGCTTGCCAATTCGACAGGGTTGACAAGGTAGGGGCAGCGTATGTCTCATAGAAATGGGGTGTCAAGGCGATTTACATCATCGTGACACCCCATTTCTACGAGGCATACACTGCCCCTACCTTTTCAACCCTATGAAATTGGAACTCACTAGCTTGACAATTCGGTAGGGTTGACAAGGTAGGGGCAACGTATGCCTCATAGAAATGGGGTGTCACAATGATTTACATCATCATGACACCCCATTTCTATGAGGCATACGCTGCCCCTACCTTGTAAACCTAATGTAGAGCAGGAAGGGAATCTTTCAACAATCACAATTCACCGTGTTTCAAACATCTTTCCCTTCTTCAAAACCCTATCTTGACACATTTTCACAATTCTTGCTTATTCTCCTTGTAGCATATCAAATAGTGTAAATTGACCATATCTTTTAGAGAAGGCCTCAAACCCAAAAAATCTTCACCTTCCTAAATACCCTTTATCCTCTATTTTAACATATCCAATTTTTGCATATACTTGTTTTAGACCTTCCTTCCTTAAAAATGATTGTCTCACTGCCCCTTAAGCCAAATATGCAACTTTATCAAAGCAACTTTGTGAAGTTCTTCATCCAAACTCCCAAACTCAATTCCATCACTCTCAATAGGTCTCAAATGGACTAGAACAACAATTTTTGGCCAAAGAAACACTGACTCATTCATCAAACCCCAAAACCCTTGCTTTAAGCTTATTTGTACTTGTTCAAGGAGGGTTTATTGAAACTACAACCCCCAATCCATCTCTCTACAAACCAAGGCTTCAAACACATCCAATATTCCCTGCACAAGTTTTTCCCACCATTACTTGACCAATTCCAAAGGCCTTTATATAAACTTTAACATTGAAACCTACCCTAAAGTACCCATATCCCTTCTTCAAAACCATATCTTGGCTCATTTTCACAATTCTTGCTTATTCTCCTTGTAGCATATCAAATAGTGTAAATTGGCCATATCTTTTAGAGAAGGCCTCAAACCAAAACACTCTTCACCTTTCTAAGTACCCTTTATCCTCTATTTTAACATATCCAATTTATACATATACTTGTTTCAAGCCTTTTGTCCTTAAAAATGACTATCTCGCTGCCCCTTAAGCCAAATAGGCCACTTTATCAAAGCAACTTTGTGAAGTTTTTCATCCAAACTCCTAAACACAATTCCATCACTCTCAACATGTCTCAAATGGACTGAAACGATAATTTTTGGCCAAAGAAACACTCACTCATTCATCAAACCCCAAAACCCTTGCTTTAGGCTTATTTGTACATTTTCAAGGAGGGTTTATTGAAACTACAACCCCCAAGCCTTCTCACTGCAAACCAAGGTTTCAAACACATCCAATATTCCCTACACAAGTTTTTCCCACCATTACTTGACCAATTCCAAAGGCCTTTATACAAACCCAAGCATCTAGCCATCTAATTAAGCCAAAAACTCCTGAAATTATGACTAGGGTAGCATCAAAACTCCTTCAAACTCTACTCCCTACTCCAAAATCCATCTGACCATCATCAATAGCTTCATCAATCTCATATCCATAGCTTGCATTGTAGAAACAATTCACATTATGGTGCAAGGAACCATAGGTTCGATGATGTAAAAGAAGGTTAGGTGTTAAGATTTGTTTGGTTTTGTTTTAATCTGATGTAATAAGGTCTTTTAAGACCACTTTTCATGTTTTTTCATGTTTTTGACTCACTTGGTAATAAGTTGTGAACAATTGTCATTTTGCAAAAAAAGTTGCAAAAAGTTGCTATGCAACTTTTCATTTTTGATGTAAAGGGAAGTTGAATGGTCATGTGTTAGTTTTTGGTGGGAAATGGTTGGAAAGGCTTTGTAATGTCTTTAAAAGCCTATGTGAATGTTGGGACAAGTTGTTGATGATGTAAAATTTAAAATTTGAAATAACAAAGCACTGTTTTCCTGTGCTTAGAAGCAAAACTTTCTGCTCTAGGGTTGTGTATGGCCTGGTACAGCCTTGAAGTGAACATTGATGCATTGGGATTGATGTAGGGATGAATTAGCTTGTATTTTAATCTTGTGGCATCTAATTTCATAAAGGTTTGTGAGAGTTAGAGTGTTTTTTCTCAAAATTGTCCTGAAACCTTGGTTTTGAGGGTTTGAAAGGAGAAAAATGAGTTTTTAACTCATTCCACCAGTGTAATGGTTTGATAATCAGTGGAATGAGTGTAGATGGGTAGGGATTTGGGTCCATGAAGTGGCAGTAGCAGCGGATGGTGGTAAGTGTGAGTTTGTTGATGCCCTAGGTGGTGAAACTTCATGTTTTTGGTGTAAAAGGTGCATAAAAGCAGGGTTTTGTAGAAAAAAGGTGATTGGAACCCATTCTAGTTGATGGAATTTGTATTTCCAAACCCCATATGACATGTGGATGGATTTTGAATGTATATTTGAGGGTTGGAGATGGTAGAACCAATAGTTTCCTAGCAGAAACAAGCCTAACTAGGCCTTGCCAAAATGAGACAGCCAATTTTAGAGGCTTAAGTTACAAAACAACCCAACCTGATGATTATATATTAATATCAATATAGCATCAAGTCTATTCAAATAAATAATGTAATGAGATTTACTCAAATTTTGAAATTTATTGCTGCCCTCAAACATTTGTAATTCATGCAATGTAATCCCTTAACAGTTCAAATTGCAAAAGGGTAGCAATCTTTGACGACTTGTTACCCGAATACCATGTCAGTTACAAACATTCCATCTAAGGCATTGGGATAATTTAGGACATCTCTACAATAACCTCTCTCAGTTTTTGTTATCTCAGAGTTGTTTTTCTGTGGTGTCCAATTTAGACTTGATGGAAAAAGTGTCAATTACAAGCAATGTAAAGCTACAAACTAGTGCAACTTTTGTTATGCAACTCATGTGGCCAAACGAACTGTTCCAACACATCCAGATGGGTATGTTTATGGTAGGAATGGTCCTCTTTTACACCCAAACATGCCAAATCTTTTTGAGGTATGTTCAACCGACTCGATCCCTTAAGGGTCCAAAGTGCAAAAGGGTAGAAATCTTTGATGGGTTATTACTCGGTAACCACTACACTTACAAACTTTCCACCTGAGCATGCAAGATCACATTGGGCCCCTCTACAATAAACACTTTTGGTTTTTGTTATCTCAGAGTCATTTTTTATGGTGTGCAATTTTCACTTGATAGAAAAAGTGTCAAATGCAAGTAGTTGAAAGTTGCAAAGTGGTGTAACTTTCATTCTGCAACTTGTGTGACCAAATGAACTATTTCAACGCATCTAGATGAGTACGTTTACGCTATGAATGGTACTCTTTCACACCCAACCAAACTGAATTATTTTGAGCTACATTCAACTAACTGAATCCCTTAAGAGTCTGAAGTGCAAAATGACTGCAAACTTCAGCATATTGTTACTTGGACACCATGATGCTAAAAACTTCTTGTCTGAGCTTGTGGGATCGTGTTGGGCCCCTCTACAATAATATATCTCATTTTTTGTTATCTTAGAGTCAGTTTTTTGTGGTATCTAGTTTTCACTTGATAGAAAAAGTGTCAAATGCAAGTAGTTAAAAGTTACAAAGTGGTGCAAATTTTATTTTGCAACTTGTGTGATCAAATGAACTACCCTGACGTGTCTGAGTGGGTATATTTAATCTAGGATTGGTCCTCTTCACACCCAAACATGTCGAATTGCTCTAAGCTACATTCAACCAGCTGAATCCCTTAAGAGTCTCAAGTGCAAAATGACTGCAAACTTCAGTACATTGTTACTCGGACACCATGATGCTTAGAAACTTCTCATTTGAGCCTATGGAATCAGGTTGGGACCCTCTATAATAACCTCTCTAGGTTTTTGTTATCTCGGTGTCATTTTTTTGTGGTGTCTAATTTTTACTTGATGGAAAAGGTGTCAAATGCAAGTAGTTGAAAGTTGCAAAGTGGTGCAATTTTCATTCTGCAACTCGTATGACCAAACAAACTCTTCTGATGCTTCTGAGTGGATACGTTTACGCTAGGCATGGTCCTCTTTCACACCCAAACACGCCAAATTGCTTCGAGCTACGTTCAACTGGTTGAATCCCTTAAGAGTTTGAAATGCAAATTAGATGCAAACTTCAACATGTTACTTAGACACCGTGATTCTTAGAAAATTCTGGTCTAAGCCTATGGGATCATGTTGCACCCCTCTACAATAACCTCTCATTTTTTGCTATCTTGGAGGTATTTTCCCGTGGTGGTGACTTTTCACTTGGGGAAAAATTTGTCAAATGCAAGTAATGCAAAGTTGCAAAGTGGTGCAACTTTCATTCTACAACTCATGTGACCAAATGAATTGTTCCAACACATCCAAGTGGGTATGTTTATGCTAGGAATGGTTCTCTTTCACACCCAAACACGCGAATCACTCTGAGCTACATTCAACCGATTGAATCCCTTAAGGGTCTGAAGTGCAAAATGGATGCAATCTTCAACATGTTGTTACTCGGACACCATGATACTTGAAAACTTCTCGTCTAAGCCTATGGAATTGTGTTGGGACCCTCTACAATAACCTCTCTCAGTTTTTATTATCTCAGAGTCATTTTTTCGTGGTGTCCAATTTTCACTTGATGTAAAAAGTGTCAAAAGCAAGTAGTTGAAAGTTGTAAAGTGGTGCAACTTTTGTTCTACAACTTGTGTGACCAAATGAACTATTCTGACGCATCTAGGTGGGTACATTTACACTAGGCATGGTCCTTTTTCACACCCAAACATGCCAAATCACTCTGAGCTACGTTCAATCGGCTGAATCCCTTAAGAGTCTGAAGTGAAAATTGGTTGCAAACTTTAGCATGCTGTTACTCAGACACCATGATGCTTAGAAACTTATCATCTGAGCCTATGGAATTGCGTTGGGCCCTTGTACAATAATATCTCTCATTTTTCACTATCTCAGAGGCATTTTCTCGTGGTGGTGACTTTTCACTTGGGGAAAAAGTTGTCAAATGCAAGTAGGGCAAAGTTGCAAAGTGGTGCAACTTTCGTTCTGCAACTCATGTGACCAAACAAATTGTTCCAACACATTCAAGTAGGTACGTTTATGATAGGAATGGTCCTCTTTCACACCCAAACATGCCAAATCGCTCCGATCTACATTCAACTGCCAGAATCCCTTAAGAGTCTAAATTACAGTTGTTGTCACCAAATAGTGCACCCTTGTTGAGATGCAAAACTTAGCCTACTAGTGAAACATTGGATTGAAATATTCAATATCCATGACGTATGGTTTGATGCCATATGCTAATTTTTGTTTGAAGAAAAACCATGAGACCGTCTAGCTTGTTACTTACTATTATGTTGATTTCCGTGTGAAGAAAAACCATGAGACCATAGACAAGGCAGTGAACTATTTGAAAAAATGGCTTAAAGAAATGTGGTCTCATGCTAATGGAATAGCATGACGAATTCCAAGACAAGCAAATTGCTATGGATTGTCGTGGCATTCCATCAACGTGAGACCACATTTCTTTGAGGTAATTTTTCAACTAGCTCATTGCCTTGTCTATGCTATTGCTTACTATTATGCTTTGATAGATTTTTTCCAAGCATCCATAGCTTGTTTGAGATCACCTATTTTAGGATTTTAGCCATAGCAACAAGGCAGTGAACTATTTGATAAAATGCTTTGGTAGACATGTATGAAAAACATGGTAGCATAGACAAGGCAGTGAACTTTTTGAAAAAAGCCTCAAAGAAATGTGGTCTCATGGTGTCATGGAATGCCATGATGAATTCCATGACAAGAGAATTGCTATGGATTCTCATGGAATTCCATCACCACGAGACCACATTTCTTTGAGGAATTTTTTCAATTAGTTCACTACCTTGTCTATGCTACTACTTACTATTATGCTTTGATAGATTTTTTCCAAACATCCATCGCTTGTCTGAAAGCACTTGTTGTAGGATCTTAGCCATAGTAGCGAGAAAATGAACTATTTGATAATTTTTTTTGGTAGACATGTATGAAAAATGTGGTAGCATAGACAAGGTAGTAATCTATTTGAAAAAATTCCACAAAGAAATGTGGTCTCATGGTGATGGAATGTCATGACAATCGAGGGAATTTTCTTGTCATGGCATTCCATCACCATGAGACCACATTTCTTTGAGGCATTTTTTCAAATAGTTTGATACCTTTTCTATGATATTGGTCACTATTACGCTTTGATAGATTTTTTCCAAGCATCCATAGCTTGTTCGAAAGCACCTGTTTTAGACTTTTAGCCATAGCAACAAGGCAATGAATTGATTGATAAAATGCTTTGGTAGACATGTATGAAAGATGTGGTAGCATAGACAAGGTAGTGAACTATTTGAAAAAAATACCTCAAAGAAATGTGGTTTCTTGGTGATGGAATGCCATGACAAACACATTGAGACCACATTTCTTTGAGGATTTTTTTCAAATAGTTCACTGCCTTGTCTATGCTATTGCTTATTATTATGCTTTGATCTATTTTTTCCAAGCATCCATAGCTTGTTTGGAAGCACCTATTTTAGGCTTTTAGCCATAACAGTAAGGCATTGAACTGTTTGATAAAATGTTTTGGTAAACATGTACGAAAAATGTGGTAGCATAGACAAGGCAGTGAATTGTTTGAAAAATGCCTCAAAGAAACATGGTCTCATGATGATGGAATTCCATGACAATCCATAGCAATTTTTTTGTCATGGAATTCCATCACCATGAGAGCACATTTCTTTGAGGCATTTTTTCCAAGCAGTTCATCGCCTTGTCTATACTATTGCTTGCTATTATGCTTTTGATAGATTTTTTCCAAGCATCCATAACTTGTTTGAAAGCACTTATTTTAGGCTTTCAGCCATAGCAACAAGGCAATGAATTGTTTGAAAAAATTCTTTGGTAGACATGTATGAAAAATGTGGTAACATAGACAAGGCAGCGAACTATTTGAAAAAATACCTCAAAGAAATTTGGTCTCATAGAATGCCATGATAAGAAAATGCAATTGGAAGTTGCTCCTAGTTATTAGTTATGCAATGTGAAGTAATTGCATAATTGCTTAGGTTGACTTTGTAAAACCTATATTGTAATTGAAATTTCGTCATCTATCATCATCTAGTTATTAGTTATGCAATGTGAAGTAATGCTTTGAGTTTGAAAGATGTGCAATGCAATGTAATCAATGATATGAATATAAACTACAAAATTCTATTTTTTACAACTCATTAGTTAAATTTTTTTATTTTATTTTCTCTCTATATCTCTATGCTATGGAAATACCTTTCAATTTCAAAAAAAATAGTTTTTATCTCTTCTACAATTTTTTATGTTTTTTAAAATCTGATTTTTCCCCAATTTTTTCTCGATTTTTTAAAAAACTCTTATACTTTTGGTTTGCTGATTTTTTCCCCAAATTTTTTTTGCTACTATGCATTGGAAGCATGAAGCATACACATGAATACACACAATATACGTGAATTATAAACATGAATAAGTGAAGCATACATGTGAATAAGTGAGGAACAAGTAATTGAAGCATTGCAAAGGATACAAACCACCAAGAATGGAGCTTATTTACACAATATGCATTAGATGGAGCTTATTGAGCAATCGATAGTAATTAATTAAGCATTAGATGTAAACAAAATCCATGCCTACAACATTCAAGCATACAATTTACACAATATGCATGATAACATCATTCAAGAATGATCGTAGAAAAATAAGATACAATGATATATATTGATAAAAGTATATACAGTATATCCAAAAATTCCATACATGCTTAGTAGAAAAGAGCCATATGTCCACACAAAATGTCACATATATATCGATAGTACAAAATATATATTCCAAAGTGCCTCATAGGCATGCAACAAACGACCCAAATACATAGTCATTTCCTTCTAGGGGAAGGAAAAAGATCCCGTGCTACCTTAGAAATTTGGCTAGATGGAGTGCCTGTTGGTTCTCTTATCTTTCGAACACGCTCACTAGACCTCCTCTCTAGATTCCTCTGCAGCTGCATCTGACACAATAAAAGGTATAGATGCTAATACATAGAAATTGAATTATGGAATGACATATAATAAAATATAGTCACTTACCGCAAAAAAATAGTCATTATGCACATTTACAACATTACCACATCTACGATCTGGAGTGACACCCACCTATAGCAACCATCAAGATAGAAATTAAAATACATAAAAGTATCATGAAAATTTTCTATAATAGACCATAAAAGAGAAAATATAATGTCAAATCGACTAATCTGTTGCATACCTCTATTAGTGGATTAGAACTGGCTATTGTTGTAGCAACTCCACAGTCCATCGTGCCACCAACATCACCAAGGCTATCTAATGTCAACAACTACAAATGAAACAACATATCTAACAGTAATATAAAGAAGTTCAGGTAGTCCCTTTATAACTATCATAAATGAAAGAGTAAATGGTTGGCCTTAGTTGAGACTACAATATAGTGCTTATAGATCACTGAATGGTGAAAGTACTAAGTCCACTGGGATAGTCCAAACTCTTGCAAATGCCAAAGTTTAGTGCTCATTGAGATTCATATTACATATGTTGATGAACTAATGTTAATGAGGGCATGCTGTCAACATAGCGATAATGCCACAATGAATTTCATATGAATGAATTGAGGATTACTATGTTAGTATCATATTTCAAAGGGATAATGGAACATACAATGAATTAGGACATGTGTAGGGTTTTAATATAGCACATGAAGTTGGTTGTTGAGGTATGCAACAGTAATGGAGAAGACAACTTTGGTCAATAATAAGTGGAAGGAAATATTTCTTCTAACGGTGTATATGATAAAATTTGGATAGAGGTGCTATAGCATAGAAGGGATAAAGAGACAAGACCAATAGGGGATAATGGAACATATGGTGTTCAATAATAGAGGGTACAATGGGATGGGAGTTGAATGAGATAATGGAAAATGGGATGGACTATAATAGATTAATGGAATGGGCTAGGATGGGATAACAAAATATAGCATGAACTATTAGAGGTTAATGGGATGGGATTAGGAGGGAATAAAGGAACATAGGGTGAATTAGGGAAAGATAGTGGGACAATACCAAGAGGGGATAATGGAACATAAGGTGAAATAAGAGAGGGTAATGGGATGGGAATAGAGGGATTACATGACATAATAACCTGGCCAAAATAACCCTAGACAGAATAACCCGATCACAATAACCCAGGGACAAAATAACCCAGGGTCATAATAACCCAAGCCAAAATAACCCATGGTCAGAATAACCCATGGACAAAATATCCCCATAAGAATATAGAGAAAGGAAAACAAAATTTATAAATTACATGTATGTTGCTTAAAAAGCTTTATTATTCAAATTTTCAATTAAAGTGTCAAATTATGAGTGATGCCTCTTATATAATCTAAAATGTTATAGTTGTCATAATCATCAACCAATCTTTTTAGTCTGTCTTTGAGTTCATAGTATTTTTTTCCTTCTTGGTTGCTTTGTGTATCCAACCATATATTTCTTTATTCTATTCTCTTGGAGACTCTGTTCTTTTTTCATTGCTTTGATGAATTTCTAGACTGAGTTGTGCGATGCTTGAAGCAATTCACTAAGTCCTTTGTGCCATCCCTCAATAGTATTATTGGTTATGGGAAGATCATCTTGAGTAGCTAAATAGAAATTCCACATTGTGATTGGAAACTTGGGCAATCATCTGTTGCCCCTTCTGGTTAGTCTGCGAATCCATGTGTCTTCAAAATAATCAATTATGGGTTGTAGAGTCTCCTCATTTTCTATCTAATAAGGAGATTGTTGAAGTGTTTCAAATGCATCAATTACATCTACCTGAGGCACGAAATCTAATGTAGAAAGTTTCTTGATCTCATATGCAAATACTTCATCGACACTGTAACATGTTTGTAAACCTTCTTCTTGAACTTTCCTCCACAAGCATTGAGAGAAATGGAAAAAACATCCCCGAATAGTGGCATTTGGAAAAAATTTCAGAAATAGCTCCCATGAAACCTAATTCAAAATCAATAAATATAGTTTTTGGGTTTAGATCAAGTTGAAGTTGTTTTAATTCTGCAAGTACTTGTGTATAAGTGGTTCTTTTTTTGTTGCTCATAAGAATATAAGTGAGTGGAAATATTGCATCAATTTTAAAGCCAAGAATCATGTACAACTATTGAAAAATACTTGGCACTATTTTAAATGTATTGTCACTAAACCAATTTTCAAATTATTTTAGTAATTGCAAATTATGTGTGGTGGTGAATATTAAAAAATGATTCTCATCATTACTATCATGAAAAAAAACTTTTTCCCTCTATTGGTAATTGTATATTCAACTGGTAAAGATAAGATCTGATGATTTCTCCTCTTCTTATCACTCTACACACTCTTACATCTTCTCCCCTTCTTCCTTTCTTTACTTCTCTTAATTCTACCACTTTATATATCTTCTTAATGCCTTTTCATTTATATATTTTCATAATAACTCTTAATCAACTTATTCCCACGAAATTGCCTTTATTTGTATAATTATTTACCATTTTATAGGTTATTTAAGCATATTAAAGGTGTTTTAAGGCTATTTTAGGGGTATATAATGGATATATAGTCTAAAAATGACCTAAATAGCCTCTATGGTGCCTCACAATAATATTTATAATTTATTTTATGTCATTTCTAGTCTACTAGCTTGATCTAAAATGACCATGGGTTATTCTGTCCATGGGTTATTTTGACCACGAGTTATTTCTCCATGGGTTATTATGACCCTGGGTTATTTTGTCCTTGGTTTATTTTGGTCGGGTTATTTTGTCCAGGGTTATTTTGGTCAGGTTATTATGTCTTGATACCGAATAGAGGGGGTTAATGGAACATAGGATGGACTACTATAGATTGATGGGATGGGCTAGGATGGGATAACAAAATATAGGGTGGAAAATTAGAGGTTAATGGGATGTGATTAGTAGGGAATAATGCAACATAGGGTGAAATAGGAGGTGTCTAGGGTTTGACTATAGTACATGAAATGCAAACTTTACCTGTGTGTAGTAATAATGGAGAAGAGTTATCTAGAATGAAACATGGATAAAGATGGTATAACATAGAATGGATAAAGGAATACAGGGTGGAACATAGGGGATCATGGAATATCTAGGGTGAAATAATAATGGGTACAATAATATGGGAGTAGAAGGGCATAATGACATATAGGATGGACTAGAAGATATTAGTGGTATGGGCTAGCCAGGATCATGGAAAATAGGGTGAACTATTAAATGTTAATGGGATGGGATTAGGAAGGAATAAAGGAACAAAAAGTGAATTAGGAGAAGATAATGTGACACGGTCAAGGAATACACATGCAATGTTTGTGTTTCTCATCAATTTTTTAGATTTGTATACACAAAATTACGAAAACTAGGTAACATTGTTTTACAACACCATTAATGAATAAAGGCTACCTGAGTGTAAGTTGTTTGAGGAAATGAATTGTGAGGCATGGAGGTCGAAGGTCCACGAGGAAACTATTTGAAATCCAAAGCATGTTATGAGACAAACATTCAAAGATAACATTCAACTGTTCAAATGCAATAATAATATCTTTAATACTAGTTGCATACCTATGGACTCAATGTCGAGAATGAATAAGGGTATGTAGGAATGGAGCATGTCTCATGAATGCTCTGACCCTGAAATTTCATCATATCAAAATTCTACTAATTTAGTTATTCTTAAATTTCAAAATATAATTTAATAAACAACATTAAATGAACTTGCATAATTTTACCTGAGTGTCAATGCCGAATGTATCATTCAAAAAATTATTTGTGAAAGCCATCACCTCTGCAACTGATGTAGTCTATGTAGTTGCATCTCGAGCACTCTGATAGTCATACGTGAAAATAGCACCACAAGCACCACAATGGTGGGGTGGAGCTCAAGGCCTATGCGTCTCCTCCCCGTCAGGATCTACTAGAGGCCTCAGACACTATATAATGGCCTAGGTGAGTGAGCTAATAGACTCTAGCATGTCTACCTCTACACTACTGTTAACAATGGAAGGAACAGTGGCATGCTCCACCATGGTTTGGCCAAGGGTCTTGGTGCCAATTGTGGATTACGTTGTGCAACAAGTCTATCATGTGTGGAGCCCCAACCTCTACCCTAAAAGTCTAAGATGTCAAAATAATTTGGCATCTTATAGAGGACAAACTCACAATAGAGTTTCCTCAAAAAGTATTGTGGTACCTCATGGTTATTGCAGGGGGGTTGGTCAAATACCATCCACCACCACTCCCATAATTTATTTTTAATTAACTCGTGGTGGCACCAATGGATGGGGAACCTCCTACATGCATGAGACAAAGGTGCATTGGTTCTCAGGTCTCTAAATAGGGAAAACAAGTTGGCTTTGCTAATTTTTTGTTTTTTCACATCTACATACGATAAACCACTAGCATAAAATTGTCTCATCTCATGCCTCTTATTTGGCCAAAAATTTATTTTCTCGCTCATTTCTCCTACATGAGATACAATTGAATTGAATGATTCGACAATCCCTCTCCTATAAGGGTGGGTTTTGGAATGCTTGGTTAATCTTTTAATTAATTGTTCAATGTATCTTTTATTGTTTTCAATTTGATTTAGAATATTTTCTTGTGTTCCTTGAGGATTCCTACGAATTGATGGAGGGGTTTTAGGTTGTTCTTGTATAGGAGGCTCTTTGTGAGGGGGTGATTGTGAATTCTTAATGTTTCAAGGTGGAGATTCATTCCCTAAGAATTAGAACAAAGTTTTATTATAAAACCCTATTTCAATCTGCATTCTAAATAAAATTCAAATTAAATTGAATAAAAATGCATACCTCTTCACAATCTTCAACCTCTCTGATGTGTTGGTGGAATCCTTGTGAAGAATTGCAAGCTAAGAGTGCAAAAAAGATGATATTTGGTGAGCGTGAGTTGCAGAGAAGAAAACTCCAAGCCAAGCCATGGGTTCAACAAAAAATGGAGGTTGAAATACATTTTTTTCCTTTTAAATTACTTTTGCATTTGGCGCATGCTAAATTTGGTGTGCACCATATTTGGTGCTTTCCAAATTTGGTGTGCACCAAATGGCCAATTTGGACATTTTTTTGCAATTTTTTCCAATTTGGCATCAAAATTGTGTCACAGATTGGTGCACTTAGCATTTACCTATAGAATATTTTCTCATTAGTATCTACATGCCTTACTGTTAATCTCCCTCACCTTTAATCACTACCCAAAATTTCCATAAATATGTTGGACAGGAGTTGATCAATTGATCATCAAAATCTTATTTCTCATCTGAAGTTGCATTGAGAGAGGCATTCAAGAAGTTGTGATGGTGGAAGCTTACTACTGCCTCCTTCCAAATGTAACAGCAAAATCCTTATTATCATTTAGGCTTATTATTTATTTTATTATTCTCTTTTTCTTTTTATGATTATTCTTATTTTTCTAACGAAATATTTGTGCTTTTGGTTTGCAAAGATTGGAACTTCTGTAGTGTTATAATGATGAAGCAAAGTTAGTTTAAATAAGTATTCAAAATATTTGAAACATGTGCAAAGATAATTATGTTAGAAGTTGCATTCGCAATGGCCCTTCACTGGTCATCGATGATACTCCTATCTTTGGCTACTTCAATGGTGGTGATATCAGTGTAGAGGTAAGTAATGTCATGTTGTTAGACAAAGAGGTGTAATGTCATAAAATTACACCCTAGGGGAAATTTCACATTTACACATTTTTCCTTGCATTTATTATGCCTAATCGCACTTATGATAAGAACCTCATGGATTAGAATTTCATGATTCCAACTCCATGAGGACCAACGATCAAGCGACAATAGTCTATGACCTCATTTCCCAAAAGTTGATGTGTTGGATGCCTATGCGGTGTGTGGACATCTACATGGTGCACTAGCGTCCACATGGTTTTTTGAGTTTGAAATGCAGAATCTTGGAAACTTGACTTGTGACACATGTCCCTGTAGTCAGATTTCTGAGTGTAATGACTCCTCTTGCCTCTTGCAACAATGAAACTCTCCCTTTTCTTTCATTTTGGGGGTTCTCTCTCATTCTGAGACTTTAATCTTTCAATCTCACTCTATTCTCGACTTCTCCTTCTTGCAATATCACTTCTACAATGAATCTCTACTAGATTGATGTCCTTCCAACAACCAAAATTATCTTGCAAGCATTCAATAGTGTGTCAATGCATTCAAGAGGGGGTCACAGACTATTGGTAACACTCTCTTGTTCCTTATTTATTTGCAAATAGATTACTTTGTTCACTTTGCTATTTTGTGGTACATGTTCTCCTCCTTGAGCAGGGACCGCTTTTATCACTTCGTATTTATTCACTTTGTCAACTTTTTCTATCTATCTAATTGTCCATGGAGGTGGGAACACCAAAGTTCGGGTTTGATTGTGAAAATCCCTAAAAAAACCCCAAAATTTTTCTTTGTTCATCTTGTGTACAGATTGTCAAGGTAAAGTTTGGAGGAAGGTTTCAAACACGTGATCATTTGTAAGTTTTCCCTTGGCTTTCCTTCGTATTTTCTAGAATTTCCTTTTTTTTGTTTATCTATTTTCCAAACAACCTCGAGTTTGAGCATGTTACTGGGGTTAAAGTATTCCTACTCAAGGTTATAGCTCTATGTCTACCTTGGACACCAGCGCATCCCTCAAACTTCAACACATCGTGTCAGTGTCCTAATCACACACTATAGTCCTTTGGCTGAGAGTTATTCCTTCTGTGGCATAGATCTCAATACCTTGCTCTCTTGGATTCTGAAGTAGTCTATTTGAATATTGTCCTTAGTAAAATATTCTTTGCAATTTCTTCATTCGACTACATTAAGTAAAGCTTGAGGTAGTTTAGGGTAGTTTGCTCCCTAGGATTCTCTTGAGAATGAAGAGACTAGTGAGCAACGAATCCCCCTTCTCTACATTTTTGTGAACCTGACATGAACCATGTTAGATATTTTTCTATAATGTTTTAATTTTTATGATGATTCGTTCTGTAAGGAATATTTCAATATGTTGGATAATTCTCTAGATGATTTCTTAGAAGCATCTTCCTCTATCTACATATCTTTCAAACAAACTTATTCTTCACAAACATCTACTTGTTCGCTAGTTGGGGAGTCAATGAACGTTGTTGTGGTCTCCATGGCTTCCCCAAGGCCTAAGAGACCTATTGTTTACTTTAATCTAGCTATCCCTTCTCCTAAGAAGATTCATTCTATTTGGGGGAACCCGTATAATAATGACAATAGATTTGTATACAAGGTTTGTACGAGCTACATACTCTACTTCTTATAATGTCATAGCACACACATACAACACTAGAAGGAATCAACAAAATTTGAATCAACAACTTTTTGTTCCTACAGCTCAACCTACTCAAGTTCCTATCTCTTTACCACCTTCTCAACGAAGTCTTCCTTCAACTCCTAAACCAGCGACTAAAGTTTCTGGAGATTATGATCTTGTCGAGCAGCTTTGTGTTACTCCGGCTAAGATCTCTATTTCGAATTTTCTTTAGACCACTCTGGTTTACCAAGGTATGCTTCACAAAGCCTTGCAAAAGATCCTCTTTCCCACCCCACTAGGCTGATAGATGTTAATGCGTTGATGGCTCATATTCATACACATTCATCGAATATTAGGTTCTATTCATAGGAACTCCCACCCTCAGATGTGCAAAAGCAAGCATACCCTCTAATGATCATAGGTAGCATTAATAGCATTGGTATTAGGCATACTCCTGTTGGCACTGGTTTGGCTCTCAATTTTTTTGTTACGGATATGTTACCTAAGATTAATGTTGATTCTTCTTCCATAGCTACTTCTCTATACATTCATGGATTTGATAATGCTAGTAGACAAGCCCTATGCACGATAATCAAGTGCCCTTGTAGTTAGGACCTGTTACCTTACCCGCTTTGGTGTATGTGATTCCTGGCCCCTTACCTTACAACCTTCTTCTGGGAAGACCTTGGATTCATGCTATGGGAGCTGTGACTTCTATTCTACATCATTCTTTAAAGTTTGTAGATAATGATCAAGTGGTTACAATTAAGGCTAACCCCGAAGTAGTCCACCTTTGTGAGTTGGTGGTTGTTGGTTGAGTCTCGATTGTTTCCACTCTTAACAATTGTATTTCATCACTAACCTCTTATGCGATGATGTTTTCCTTGATGGTACCATCTGTGGAGATTGTCCCTAAAGCGAATGTCCCTATAGAGGAGCAGCCTAAAGCAAAATGTCCTAAGTATTCTAGTGTACTTCCTCTTTTGAATCAAATGCATGTCTTGGTGATGATTAGGGATCCTTGGACTTCTTTGAATTCTTCATCGGAGAGTACAAAGTGAATCCTTCCCACCTCAATCTTCCAATAACTTCGAACACCTTCGCTAAAAAAAGTTGATCAACCTCCCATTGGGAAGGAAAGATGTGATCCTATCCGGGAACCCAACCATTCCCCTACCGAGGAGGATAATCATACTTCTACTAAGGAAGGTTATGTTTTTTATTCCAATGGCAAGGATGGTTGTAGTTTCATAGGCATGTTTGACACTCATTGGTGGAATGATGCTCTCTACATGGAACCACCCCCTTTTGAGGCTTTACAAATATTCTATGGCCGTGGATATGAGCTTGTTTCTAAGTATGAATATGGGTACAAAGGTCTTGGGTGATTGAAAAAGGAATTCAAATCCCTATCCAATTTAAGCCTCACAAGTGTAACTTGGGGTTGGGATGCTCTATTGAACAATCTAGACAAAAACCATGGTGGAGAGTTAAACATGATTTTAGTTGAACCTCTCAACCTAGTTCACGTTGAACTGCTAGAGGATAAAATATAACCTAAAAAAGTTCCTCTACATGTCTTTCCTTGGAAGAAGAACTTGAAGAATTCTTAGGTGTGTATTCCCACTTGCCTTCCTTTCACTGTAAGCGATGATTCTCGTATCACTTGAATAAACAAGCATACTTTAGAGAATATATTTTGAATATGGAAAATGAGGCTCCTCTATCTAAAGTTGATGATGGCATCTCGATACCTCATCCTGAAGATCATAGTCCTCTCCTTAAGGGAGATACGACTGAAGTTTTCATGGATCCTAAGTCCTCTGAAAAGGTGATTAAAATCAGAAAATTCCTTTCTTTAGAAGAAGTTAAGGGGCACTCCGACCTTTTACATTCTCATCTAGATATCTTTGATTGGTTGTATGAGGATATGCTTGGTATTGATGAGTCCATAGTGGTTCACGATATCATCCTATGTCTCGATGCCAAGCTTGTTAAGGAAAAAATCTAAAAGATCAATCCCAAGGTGGCCTTGTTGGTTAAGACTGAGATATAGAAGCTATTAAAAGTAGGATTTATCCATCCTATCGACTATTTTCCTTGAATTTTGAATATTGTTGATGTTAGTAAACCTAATGGTTGTATTTATATTTGTATTGAATTTTGTGACCTTAATAAGGCTTCTCTTAAAGATTATTTTCAGTTGCCTAATATTGATATGATTGTAGACTCAAATGCAAGCCATGCCTTAGTGTCCTTCATGGATGGATTCTCAGGTTGTAATCAAATTCGTATTAACCCAAAAGATCAATATAAGAAAACCTTTACTATCCCTTAGGGTACTTTCTATTATGTGGTCATGTCATTTGAGTTTGTAGTAACAAAAAAAGTATCCTTTTTCCTTACTTGATTTGGGAATAATTGTCATTGAATTAACTTAATTTTGCCTAGGTTTAATGTTGTAATGTGTTGTAACACATTCACAATATTGATCTTGGACCTCGTTTTAATAAAATGTACTTAATTTGTACCCTCTTTTAGGTGTTGTAAAGTGTTATAACACACTTTCACACTTATCTAGGCCCCTCTTAATTAATTGTGGTTAATTAGAGTTAATTAACCCCTATAATTCAAATTTAAGCCTTATTTGTGGCACCTTCTGAGGATCCATCCCAACACCCATAATTCAAATTGCATAACATTTAATTGGGAAAATTTGAGGTCTTAGAAATTTGTGCTAGGACCCATTCACCCTAGGTGGCGAATGGGTCCTCCCTCTATAGGACCCCCCTTTCTTTGCAAATTCTATATGGGTTTTTGATGTACTTTCATTCCCTAAAGGAAAGGTCCTAGAAACTTATTCCTGGAACCATTCACCCTAGGTGGAGAATGGGTCCTCCATTAATGAGGACCCCCTTTTTAAATTTGATCTTGACCTAATTTTAATAACATTCATTTCTAGATTTGGTGTCGACTTGAATTGTTTGAATTTTGGGGTTAATTTCTTGATTTGGTATAGATAAGGGATTAATTCATATTATTTCTCCTACAATTTTATGAGGCATCCTAGCAAGTTTACAAGAGGCCTAAGAATTCAAGTTTTTAAGCATTAGAGCATTAAAAGAGCATCTTCAAATGCATTTCAAGGTAGAATATCAAGGTTTTATTGAAACAATTTAAAATCATTTCATCATGTCTAAGGCTTAGTGCATTCATGCATGTTGTTGTGCTAAGATAGTGAATGTACAATGATGATCTAATTGCAATCATTGTTACACATCCTATTTGAGATTAAGATCTACATTCTTCATGGCCACTACATGTTAGATTGCAAATTTATCTTCCAAGACAACTTCCAAGGTATCAACATTGCATTATTTCATGTTCATGCTTCAATTTCCTTATTTCATCATTTGGTTTGACTAGCTAAAATGGGTTTGACTTAGGAAAACCCCTATTCACTAACAATCAACAATTTTTTCTCCTCTTGAGTTTGTGTTTGCATATTTACAGGTTGAAGATCAAGTGACGAAGAAGTTTAGAGCAAAATTGTCAAAGTTGTCAAGTTGCAAGATTGACCTTCATAATGCAAGAACAAAGAATTGAAGCTATAGAATTTGTTACAATTTTTTGGGAGCTAACAACCGAGAATATGAGATTGCAGAAATCAAGGAAAATAACCTAGATCTCAGTTTTAGAAACCCTAATAGGGACCCATTCGCCACTAATGGTGAATGAGTCCTTTGTGCCCTAAAAATAGGCCTCTTGTAGCAAGGTGCACACCATTTTAAGCTCTAAAAACTCCCCCCATATTTTCTATAATAGTTAGGATTGATTTTTGATTGTCATTTGTATGTTTTGGCTCTCATAATTGAATGTTCCATAGTGAAAATTAAGAGGTTTATAACCTTGATACATTCATCTTGGTGGTAAACCTCTATTTTTCCATGTTTTAGGGTTAAAGAATATAGGCATGACTTACTAATGGGAAATGGCCCTCATCTTTCATGATTTCATTCACAAAATACTAGAAGACTACATTGATGATATTTTGGCAAAGTCCATAACTCGTCAAGATCATGTAGGAAATCTTCATCTCATCTTTGAAAGACTTCGACTCTATAAGATGAGGCTCAATCCTCTTAAGTCCATCTTTGACATAGAAACATGAAATTTTTTAGGATTTATAGTCTCTCATTATGGAATCGAAGTTGATACAAAAAAAAGTGATGCAATTGTTAACATGCATCCACCTAGAAACATTTTTGAACTACAAACCTTGCAAGGGAAAATTCAGGAAATTTGTAGATTTATATCTTAGTTGGCTAATCACGCCCTTCCTTTCACTCATCTATTGAAAAAGGGAATTTTATTTATATGGGATGATGAGTGTAAGAAAAATCTTGATTCAATCAAAAATTATCTAGATAATCCTCTCGTATTAATGCCAGCCATGCAAGATAGAACCTTTTTACTTTACCTGGCTGTATCACCGTATACTTTGGCAGCTTTGCTCACTCAGTACAATGATTCCAGTAGAGAAAGAGCAGTCTATTACATCATCCGTGTCCTTGTTGATTATGAAACTCATTATTCTGTCATGGAGAAACAATGCCTTGCTCTTGTCTTTGTGACACATAAGCTAAGGCACTACCTTCTTCATGTTGAAACACGCATTATTGTGAAAAGTGATCTTTTGAAGCATTTGTTTTCCAGTGTTGACCTTGCTGGGAGGTTGGTGAAATGGTTAATGTTGCTTTCTAAGTTTGACATAAATTTCATGACTCAAAAATCAATAAAAGGTCAAGCGATGTCCGATCAATTGGAAGATGCTCCTTCATCTCGCTCCTTCCCTGGTCTAGACTTGTTTCCTGATGAAGATATTTTCGCAGTTTGTCACGATCTTGTTTGGGAGATGTATTTTGATGGATCAAGATGTTAGACTTGCTCTACGGCAAGTGTAGTTTTTATCTCACCCAAAGGAAGGCCAGTCCCTCTCTCCTTTCAATTATAATTTCAATGTACTAATAACATCGTTGAGTATGAAGCCCTTATTGTTGGCTTGCGTGTCACGATTGCATTAAACATAAAACATCTCTACATACATGGTGACTCTGAGCTTATTGTGAATTAAATCACAGGGACACATCAAGCTAAGCAAAGTAATTTGTCTTAGTATCAGTATCTATCTTTTTCTTTACTTGATTGATTCTCCTCTTTCACACTAGATAGCATCCCTAGGAGAGAAAACCAATACATGGACAGGTGAGTGTTTCCTCCTTGGTGCCCTCGAATAGGGATATGAAAGAATACCACTTTGTGGTTCATATTCTCCGCTCTCCTGCTATTTTTTATCAACCTGAATCTGATGCTCTTGTGTGTGCTCATGTAGACTTGAGAGAATGGTACTCCAACATCTACAACTATTTGAAGACTAGAAACTTTCTCGACGATATGAAAAAGAATGATCACACTCGGATATGAAAACTTTTGGTCTTTTATGTTGTACTATCAGATGTTCTTTATCAAAAATCCTATAATGCTCTTCTTCTTCAGTGTCTCACTAAAGTGAAAATAACCCTTGCCCTTAAGGAATCCCATTTGGGTTTTGGGGGTGGATATTTTGGTGGTAAATCCCTAGTGCAAAAATTAGTTCACATGGGATATTTTTGGCAAATGATGGAACAAGATTCCTTTTATTTTGTTAAGAACTGTTCACAATGTCAATAACATAGTCGTCTTATTCATGCTCTCACTCAAGAGCTTCAGAATCAAACTTTCCCTTGGTCGTTCACAAAATTGGGGTTGAATATTATTGGAAAGATATCACCTCCTTCTAAAGGACATGTCTTTATAATTACCGCTACTGATTACTTCACAAAGTGGGTTGAAGCTATCTATAGCTTACTAAATAATATCATTGCTCACTTCAGTTTTCCTTCTACCTTTTGTTTCTGATAATGGTATGCCATTCAAGAACAAGGAAGTGAAGCAATTCCTAGAGAAATTTCATATTCAACATAGATTCTCTACACCATATTATCCTCAGTCTAATGGCCAAGTTGAAGGGTCTAATAAAAATCTTGAGCTTATTCTTAAAAAAATGGTAAATAAACATGATAAGATTTTAATATTCAATTAACACACACTTTGTGGGCCTATCACATGAGTGTTTGTACGATGACAAGAACAATGCCTTATAACCTTGTGTATGGTGTTGAAGTTATCATGCCTTTAGAGTTGGATATTTCATCTTTTTGGGTCTCCCTTAAAGGGTTAATTGATGATGAAACTTATCGATCTAATCATTTTCATCAACTTGAGTTGCTCGATGAGTGTTGATTGTAGGCCCTCGACCACCTTAATGCTTATCAACGATCACTATCTATGCAATATAATCAAGGTGTTCTTCCTAGAACTTTCAAGGTAGGTGACCTAGTTCTTTATGAGAATTAGATAAATGTAAATGCACCACTTGATCAAAAAGGAAAATTTAGTCCTAATTGGTTAGGACCTTACATTGTCATCTTCGTGTATGCTTTTGGTGCATATGGATTGTCATCTATGGATGAGACACCTCTAAAAGAACATGTTAATGCAATGCAACTTTGATGATACTATGCGTAGTATCTATGTGTCACGTGTGCCAGCATGTCATATGTTGGTATTCCTTCATTAACACATTATTAAAAATAATTTTTTTTATGATGTAACCATGTTTGTGTGAGAGAGAGACATACATGCGCATGTTCTACTATGCTATGTATCCATGCATTACATTACATCTTTTGGCTAGGAAATTAGATCATCATTGTATTTATTTAACATACATCCATGCATGTTTATTAAATCATGATAGCATCTAATCTAAGCATACATCCATAAGTATAACATCCATCACATAATCATACATGAAAGTAAAGAAGCATACACATGAAACAAGAAACACCAGGATATCAAAACCAACATCTCATGTATATGTATATATGCATATCAAATATCATGTATATGTATCATGCCACTATCATCAAAAATAAGTGGTGGTTGTATATATGTATGAATGCCTATACATCAAAATGATCTACAAAACATATGTGTCATCGTGCAAAATGATATAGAAAAGGATGATCCCACAAAACTAGTTTATAATTCCATTGAGGAAGGAAATTTGCGAAAAACACCCCCATTAAGAAAATTTTGGGTTTTTGGGGGTTCAAACAAACTTAGGATCCAAATGAACCCAAAGAGGGTTTGTTCGAACCCCCCTTTGAGCGAACCCTATTAAATGATGGGACCCCCATTTTTCACGTTTTTAAGAATAAAAACAAAGAGAAATTTTGAAAAAAAGGGAGTTCGCTCGAACCCCCCTTTGAGAGAACCCCTATTCGTTAAAAAGGTCAAGGGGGGTTCGAACGAACCCCCCATTTTCCCCCTTCTCTCCCTCTTGCACCAAATGTTTGCAAAATTTTTCCCTTCGAAGCTTGGGTTGAGGATGAAAATGGAGGGGACTTCACATACCCAACTAGATGATGGTAGTCCTTAAAACGAGCTATCCATGGAATATAATTTTAATATGTTTTGGATTTATTATATATTTTATTTTTTAGTTTGATTAAACATAGGTTTTTCACCGAAAATCAAGCTCTTTATTCTACACATGTGGAAAAAAAGTAGATTATAATTTTTTTTTGAAAAATATCAGTGCACTAGATATTGATGTCCTTGACCCAACAAAAAAAAATTGAATTTCGATACATACAATACAAGTTATGCTCTAGCCAGTGAATCATGTCTAAATTGTAAAAGTTTGATTTTGAAACTTAATTAATAAAAAAAATTCTATTAAATGCTAGGAAACCAATTCCATGCATTAGATATCGTAGTTACAAATCTAAATTCTAAAAAATAGAATTTTATCCTTCATAGAAAAAAAGTTATGTGTTAGACAGTGACGTCACTCTTTAAAAATGATGTTTACTAGTTTTCAAAGGAGATGAAAAAGAAGTACAATCTGATTCCAAAAATTTTGAAAAAAATATATTTAGAATCTACAGACAAAATGTCACAAATTACTAGTTTTCATCATCTTCAAATTTCTCACAATTTAGCCGCTATAGATGCCTAAAAGTGAAGATTTAGTTAAAAAATTCAGTTCAATGTCTATTTTGGCCAAAATTTGTAAACCAATATTGTGGGATCACCCAAAATTTGGTCTCTAAACCCTAGGAGCATGGCTCCTTGAGCCCTCTAGACTTGGTGATGGCTGTCGTTGAGGCTGAATGGTGGAAATGGAGCGGGACCTATCCAACCACAAGCCGAATACCACTGCATACAGTCCTCTGACCTCTCCTTGTAGGGAGGCTATTTGGAGCTTGGCTCGCCTGAGTGCTTCCTGTAGCTATTGATCCCTTGTTGGCATCACACTAAACACAAGGAAATAATTTGTCCCACCTTTTTGGAGATGGAACTCAAGGGACTTATTTCACTCTAGTTCATTAAGAAACCCAATAGATCCCTCAACCAAGTGACTCAATTGAGGGAAAGGTCACTTACATATAAATAAGAAGGAAAGGTAAGGTGGTGTGTGGGCTTCCTTAGGTGTGATTAAAAGGGGGGTTCACCACTAAGAAAATGCTTAGAAAGAAGGAAATGAAAGCAATATGTAAATCTAGCTATGTGACCTAAAAAATGGAACTTAAAATTAGAATAATAAATTAGGGATGAATAAATAAGCACCTAGAAGAATGGAGAGGTTAGAACAAGGTCTGCAACCCTGAAAATCTATTGTTTGAAGCTCACTGGGACTCATATGCTAGACTGGGTGATTTACTCCTGCTACTGGAATCTAGACATAATCTAGAATCTTCTGCTAGAAAATCAAGATCTACAAAAAACTGTTAGAAAGAGGTATACTGGGACTCATACACCCAAGGTGGTGATTTATTCCTAGTATTAGGGTTTGATTGGAACTTTTGTAACCTCGAGTGATCTCCTATAGCTTTTGTCTTGTCCAATCTTTAAGTCTAAAAAGTTTGAATTTTGATCTATAGGTGAGTTTTCGTGAAGATGACAACTTCTTAACAACTTTGATAACTTTCTTCAATCTTGCAACTTTGTCTTCAAAGGATCTTCAAGTTCCAAAACACCTAGACTTGCAATCACACATGAAGAGGGAAAAATGTTGCATTAGGGAATAGGGGTTTGCCTTGGTCAAACCCCATTTTACCTTGAAATGAAATGGAATAGAATGAAGGAATGATGAATGAACAAATGTAATGTTGCAACTCACCAAACCCTTGAAATAAAAGGCTACAAAATTGTGTGAGATGGTTCTAATAGATTTGGATCTTGACTCTTGATCTTGATATGGGATAACGTCTTTGAATGCTTGCTTGAATCATAAAAACCTACATCACAAATGTTAGCTCAAAAACACACATGAAGCATGAAGACTTTGACATGATGCTTGAATCTTGAATGTTGCTCCAAATGCTTGATAATTTTCTTTTGAATTCTCTTGAATGCTCTTGTGAAAGTACTCTTGAAGGCATATGAAAGTCTAGCATATTAGTTGAAAATATGTGAAATAACCTTGTATTTATACTTGTTTCTGCAAAAATTCCCAAAATTATAACACTACAAGCTGACATCAGATCTAAGAGAATAAAATCCTGCTAAGAATTGAATTCAAAATAGGCCAATCTAAATTGGGACTCATATGCTAGTTGGGGCATATGAGTCCTAGTAGATTAAAATTGGGACACAAACTTCAAGAAATGTTAAGTTCAATGTAATATTCAGGATCAAGCCCCGAAACCTAGGTGGGACCCATACGCCCAAGGTGTCATATGAGTGTTAGATCACTATATCTGGAACACACAACCCAAAAACATGAATTATGATTGGTCATTTAATAAATGTTGAGATTATCCTCAGAGAAATGCATTAAATAAGGCTTGTGGATTCAAAATAGGACCAAATAAGACATAAAGAAGCCCAATTTTAACCAGGAGGGCCCAAACAAGTGTGAAAATGTAAAGGGATACATTTTCATACACTACATTTAGCCCCCACTTTAGTGAGAGGAGGTACTTGCTTCAAACTCACACTAAAGTAGACATACTTGCATCAAGAGGGGTCCAAGTGTACCAATGCTAGTAAGATAAGACAACAACGATCAAGAGGGATGATCAATCCCCCAAGATCAAGATCCTATGAAAAACCAACATAGGCACAAAATAACATGCATGAGAATGATGTATGAAGCAACAACAAGATACAAGAATACACTGCCAAAGACAAAGAAAAAGAAAAAGAAAAAGAAGGGGGAGGGGTGGATCAATCCTCGACCATTTGTCCAATGTGATGTGGATAAGATATAAGTTGTTTTTCCATAAAAACTTTACAAGTGGAACGTGATGTCCACTATGCAAACAATACCCATGCTTACAAGGGCTAGTGGAATCTTAGGTTGTCCACTAGGTGAACTCCCAAAGACAAATACACATGCGGTTGATATGCGTTCACACAAGAAAGTGGCTATGGAAAAGTCACGCCTAAGTTCAACTCCCATACACTAACCATACTAGAACTATACCTCTTGATAACTTTGATAAGGCGCCACACAACACGAACACAGGATTCATGAGGTAAGAAAAACTTCGTATGCTAACACCCATGAACAAATAGGATGGCTCCACAGAAAATCAAAGTGTGTTAGACAAGGTGGCCATATAACAGTTATTGCAAATGCAAAATAGTGTAAGGTATATTCAAAGGAGTTTTTTTTAGTTCATGTAAGGTCTTAACTTAGGGAACATTGTGCCTAATGTCTCCAAGAGAGGACCAATCAAAGAATAGAAGATTCACAACTTCAGTGATGCAGTGTTTCGCATCTAGCCACTAAGAGGAATATAATATGCTAAGAGAGATCACGCTCTTGAAGGACATCACACCCAATGTCACCATAAAGAGAAAGAAACATCACATGAAGTAAGAAGACTACACAATGAAACATGAATTAGAAAATGCAAAAGAATAATGCCAATGTATGCCCCCACTTTAAAGAAATTGCTAAACACCATGCTGTGAGCAATTACTTTAAAATAGAAAATGATAAATGCTAACAATAAAGAGGACATGAGAGATTATTTGGAAAGCCCTATGCCAAGTTATATGTGTTGGAAATTGTGCCTCAAACTTACTAACATAAGACTCCTAAAAGAACAAAATTGTTGAGACCCTTAGAATGTCTTGCTGACAAGTAGCTGTGGTCTATACTCCTGAGGAGGTCAGATCAGTGTGACATAGGACCTGTCTCAGCGATGGAAGTCATCGACAAGACATGAGCTATCAAAGTGAGATTTATAACTTGTTTCGATGGTAGAAGTCTTGTTGATGGGTTGGCTCCAGGTGATCGTCGGGGAGACTCTTGGCGATAGAAGACATCGGGGAGACATGAACCTTCAGAGTGACTTTAAAAACTCATTCTGATAGTGCTAGTCTCACCGATGGATTTGTTCTTGGTGAATGTCGGGGAGACTCTTGCTGATGGACACATTAGAGTGACTTGAATTGTCAATGTGACTTCCTAATCTCTTGCCAATGAATCTACTCGTGATGAACGTCGTTGTGACTCTAGCCGATGGTACTTGGTTGGGGTGACATGAAGGTTATGAGAGAGTCTTAACGACAAAGCATCTTTGGCTGACAAGTTTGCATTCAGTGTGACTCTTGCTGATAAGGACAATTGGTGTTCCTTGGGACATCAGAGAGACTTGAACTATCAGTGTGACTTCCTAGTTTGTTGCCGATAGTGTTGGTCTTGCCGATGGCTATGTGATCGAGCAGTGTGGCATCGATGAGACACGATCTAGTGTCTCACCGACATGAGATGCAATTGAACATTTTGACCGAACAATTGTCTTACGTGGTCTATTTTGGACCAATGAGAGAAGCAGAAAGAGAACCATTGGCAGTTGAACTGTTGTGACCATTCTCGTGTGGAAGATTAATAGACCACAAACAAAATGAATTTTTCTAGTAATGGTCAATGGATGATGAACAATTTTTGTGGAGAAAGAGTTGTTTGATTGATCATAGATTGATCAATGTGTGTGAATTTCATTGTATGCTTCTGAGAGCATTGTAACAATGATGTTCTGTACAAGGTTGATCAGAGAAATGTTGTTGATGTAGAATTGACATCAAGAAAGAAAATTTGAAACTTGTATGTAATCTCATTTATTGTTATACAAGTGATTTCTCTTTGGTGTGTGGGTTTTTCTCCCATAAGGGTTTTCCCATGTAAATCTAGTGTCCAATTGTGTTGTGTGTTTATCTCTTAATTCAGTTGTTCTTTTCATGTATCTTAATGGATTGTAATTGCAAAATTTAAAGTCATATCTGCATTCCTCTCTGAGTTTTGGCATTAGGAGAGTTTTTTCCACACCTTAACCTTTCCTTACAATATGTTTCCAAATGAAGCTATGTCATGAAAAGGGGTTGCCCCCAAAGTGAAATCCCAAAAATAACACATAAGGGACCTATGGATTCGAGGTTAGTATGTCATTGCTACGATATTTTTATAGAGCTCAGAACCATCATCATTCCCAAAATACTCATAGATCTACAAGAATGACACATAGAGAGCAAAAAAAAGAAAAATCCTTTTGGGTCAACATGGAAGAGACCTAAATATCTTGACGCCTTATGTCATCCCCAAAAGGAAAACACAAGACAAAGAAAAGGTAAAATTCTTACGACATATAGAAGAATGTAGATACAAATAGAGGAATGTCACAAAGAGAGAGGTACATCAAATAGAATGGTACAGGGAGATCACATTACGCACATGCAATCACATAAAGAAACATAAAAAAAGAAAAGAAAAGACTAGTAAGGCACATGCGAGTCAACCTATAGAATGTCGTTTGCATCCCAATCTTGTTCATTGTATATAGAAGTTGGACAACTAGCCAAAGGGACAACAACAAGTGTGGTACTAGGAGCATCACATAGTTCAATACTCTTCTTAGGAGAATTGTCATTTAAGCTCATAGAAGAGGAAAATAATTTATTCAACTCCTTACACACTTCTTCATCAATTTTAGTAATCTCATCATCATCGTCCAAATTAATCACATGGGAGGTCGAATGATAATGTCCAAAGAAGGTGCTAGTCCCTATTGTAGTTGTGACATAGGATCTCTTTGTTGCAAGCTTGTTATAAACAATTACGTTGATTTCTAGAATTTAGGAGTATTGATTTTGGGCCCAATAACTTGTAATTTTTTTTCCTTAATATATAAAAGTAGTGATCTTGGACTATTAATCATCATAGGATTTTATGTAGACTTGCAATTCTTTGTGATTCATCATATGGCTCTAGATCTAAATTGTGTAGTGTGGATATATCCCATAACTAATGATTGAATCTAGTGAAATGTGTTCTTACATAATTTTTTTCACTCTATTTTTTATTATCTCCTCTAATGTAGGGACTATCAGTATTTAGATATTCCTGGGGAGATTGTTAAATTGTAAGGATTCACATTATCTTATGTCAAACCCCTTGGATGGTTAGGTTTATGAGTTGTAAATGTTGGAAACAAGAAGCAACCATGCAAGTGATCTAGGATACAAATTTTAATGCAATAATTATTCATTTTAGTGTATTGAAAAAATATTTTTATTAAATACTCCTTTAATACTAAAAGATTTAGAATGATAATTAAATATCATCAAATGATTCATTGATGAATTTAAATATTCAAATGAATGTCTATAAATACCAAGACATAACATATCATTGAGAAAAGTGCATACCAAGTTGGCTCCCAATGGCTATGATGAAAGGGGAAGATTCAATCTTTAATTTTTTTAAAAAATTTAAATTGTAGGTTATATATATGCTATGAAAGATCACTATTTCACATTATGGAAGTAAATTTTGAGGCAAGGATTGAAAGTATGTGGATCAAGGTTAATATGATGTGAATGTGTGGGGACTAGGGTAGATAAGGTAGAGCTCAGGTCAAATACATGGGAATGTGTGAAAGTGGAAATAAATGAGAGTAGAAAAGGATCAAGGAAGGAGCCAAATTTGGCACAAGAGTGTGTCATGTGTCTCTATGTAATTATAATAATACATCCTCTAAAAATGGGTCCAAAATTAAATGATGGGAATATGTACACATATTTCACAATTGCATATTTCCCACACTTTATGGTGGATGTGAATCCTAAATGAACATGTATTTCAAAGTAAATGAGAATTCATGAACATACATGTAAATTAAATATTTAAAGATAAAAAGGATTTTGGGGTCCATGTAAAGTCACAGTCCAACTAGATACCTTCATGTGTTTGTCATTTTTGATACTTTTGCTCCATAGGAACTAAAAAACAAAGGAAAATGTTCAATGAGTATATTTTTCACACCAGTGAAATAAGTACACATTATAAAATTTCTTTAACTATATAGGAAAATAAAAAAAATTACTAGTTGGTAAAATTCTACCGATACAAAATGTGGTGTTAAAATACTACACCTCATGTTGTGGATATAGGATGATAGGGAATATTGAGCCTACCATGCTATTTTATCAACTTCCATATAGAAACAATGATGAGTCCATGTGTAGCATAAGAGACTAGATAAAATATCAACAAAGAAAAATTAATGACGATATACACCCACCTTCAATTGGTTGCATCCATCATATGCAAGGAATTGGGAGAGAGAGGAAAATAGTACCTAAAATATAAATGTAAACATAGAAAATCATGTAAGAATGTAAATTAGGTAAAGTAATGAGGTTCATGAATGCATCTAGTGAGAAATAAGACATTTAAAATGATAAGTTTGGTAAGCATATGCCAGGTTGTTGATAATAATGAAGGTAAATAAATTTATCACTACTATAGATAAATCATAAGGAAAAATGTCTCAAGAGGCATAATGAAAGTGGTAAGGGGAAGACATGGTATCCTATATGTTGTTTTCATATGTGATATGGCATACAAGTGTATATAATAGGATAGGTAAAGACATGATCCCCCCAGTTTGGTAAGATATATCTAGGAACATAATCAAGCATATTAGCATAAAATGATATGGGGAGGTACAATGTCCCTCAACAAAAAAGGATAATTAATGATAAATAATAAATATTATGGAAAGAAAGATCCATCAATAAAACAGAATAACTCTAAGATAGGATAATGAGGGCACATTGTAGAGGAGGGGAACCAACCGCTTAGGACCCTGGGTCACGAGAGGGTCTAGAGCGATCAACTACACTGATCTATCTCATGCTAAGGATTGTTCATGGTAAGTTTAATATTGTAAGAGGGTGAAAAGGAAGGGATATTGGTCTACCACTGTCCTTCTATCAGCCTGAGAGGTTTAGGGAATTAGGTGATAAAATTATTGAGTCAAAACTAAAAGCTTGGTAGCTCTCTTCTAGAGCACTCCAACACAAAAGACGGATGACAGTGCGATGCATTGGCGTCCCGATCAGGCGCTGGCATCTATACGGATAGAGAGTACGGAATATGGTTAAGACTGACATGGAATTGACTAATCTACCTAACAAGTAGAGTTTTAATTAGTAACAAAAAATTGGAAGTGACTAAATAGCTAAGACCACACGAAAATTTTTTTAACTTAAAAGGAGAAGTTAACATGAATAAAAAGGTGATAGAAATACAACTTACGAATGGTCCAGCCTCCCACAAGCTCCACATAAACGTGAACACCTACACACAACAAAATGGGGAAAAATGTTGGGTTTGTTTCGGGGCTTGCCATAGTCAAACCCCCATTTCAGTGTTCCCACCTCCATAGATAGCCAAAATAGCCACGAGATAAAAAATGTGATAAAGAAAGTATGGAAAGAAAGTAATGCCACACAATGCTAATGAAAAATATGCTACTAAATTAAATGACAATGCTAAACGGGGTGGATATCACCTCCCAAATAGTATGCCCTCAAGCACATGAAGGGAGATGCAATCTCACAAGCTTGTAGGTGCAAACGTTGCCGCAACAACGTGAGTGAAATCCAATAGAGTGTCATCTTGGAGCTTCAACAATGGAGAATGCTATGAAAATAGACTGTGTAGTAGCAAGTGTGATAGAGAAAATGTGTAGAGGTAAGAAGAAGTGTGTAGAAGTTGAAGTGAATCTAAAAGATAGACATTTGAAGGTGAAATGAAGGGAAGGAAGTCATTTGAAGTCAATCAAGAGGCACACGAACATTAAACTACATTTCCAATGGTGATTTGTAATTCCCTTACAGATTCCAAAAGCGAGAATATTGTCAGGATGGTAGCGCGTTGTGTAGACGTTCACACACTGCACTAGCATCCCTAATAAAAATCCCCCCACACACTACAAACAACCACCAAGTGGGTGGAAAAAAGATGGATGAGGTGGAAAAGCATCATTAGTTTTAATTTTTCTAAGTTGAGGGGTGTAAATAGGAATTTGTGAGGCGTACAAATTCACTCCATTACATATTTCCCCCACTTTAGCGAGCATATGTGCTACCAGATGCGAGGTAAAGTAAATCAAAAAAGTTTAGAAATGTATACTTGAATCATCGAGGAAGTAGACCGCAATCTAACCCATCTGAAAGCACAGGAAGAGAAGATGGCTCCATAGGTCCTAAGACCCAAGGAGAGTTGAAAAAAATTCATCACAAGTCCACAGACCTACAGAAGGTGAAAAAAAGGCTGTGTAGGTCCTCAGAGCTACAAAGTTGAGCAAAGAGATCCCGTCTAATGTAAGCTCTTCACAAGTCCTCAGACTTGCAAAGGAGGTGTGCCCCAGACACTTGGTCCTAAAGGAAGCCAAATGTGTGAGAGGCTCCGCAAAGTCTGATGGAGCCTTACATGTACTCAGTCCTGCAAGGTCAATTGAAAAGCAACTTCATAGGTGCACCTACAAAGCAACATGTTAATATGTAGATAAAATATGTTAGATAACAAAAAGAATCCACGTAGGAATACAAGCAGATAATCATGTAGATAGTCAACAATTGAAGGAAGAGCTTTCAAAGGGGTCCCTTGGGAACCCTTCAAAAGAAAAGGGGTCCACTCAAGGGACACTCAATTTGAAAGTGCTAATAGTTTTGAAAAGAGAGATTTTTTTGTCAACGATTCTAGCATCAAGGAATCCTTTTGAAAGATTCATTTCATCAAGGAATTTGAAAGAAAGGATGTTCCCTCACAAGGGAAAGTCTAGATTCTATATTTAGGTATCTGAGATGAAAGATAAATTCACATAGGATTCCATATTGAAGAATGCAATTTTTGAAAAAAAAGAATATTTTCAATGAGGGATTTGTTGGCCACCGAATATAGCTTCAAAAAATTGAAGTAGTGTGATAGCCTCCCTTAGGGTGGTGTGTGCTAAACAAAGAGGCATGTGACATCCTAAGGAGAGAAAAGCAAGAGTGACTATGATGTTGTGGCTTGTGGAACATGACGAGATGTAACCATGGTAATGTTGTCGCACATCTGAGGGACAACACATGAGAACCACAACATAACAAAGCAAGTAAGGAACAAAGAAAGATAAAGAGAAAAGATAGACAATAAAATAATGAACAAGAGATAGGGGGATATGATATTTTGAGGTCAAAGTTGTTCATAAATATAGATAAATAGATATAATAATATATAAATGAAATGTCATCAACCCCCTACTCTATCAAACCATGAGAAGAAGGGAATGTGAAGAAAAAATGAAAAAATAAAAAATAAAAAATTTGATCAACATGGAAGGGAGGCCTAAATACCCCAAATAATTTCAATCATCCCCAATTGTCAAAAATCAAAGCACAACAAAGAGAATAATGATGTAACAAATAGAGGACATTTTATGACAAAAAAACACTCATGTATCCAAGCACGTAGGAGGGTGACAAGGGTCATCCAGGAACATATAAAAAAAAGAATGGGAGAACACAACACACACACACAACCTAATATACAAATAAAGATGAGGAACCCCCTAGTCCTCATCAACCAAGAGGTTGTTTTTCTCCTCATCATAAAGGGAGAGAAGATGAATTTGCAAAGGTGAAATATCAAGGGGCTATCCTTTGACTCTCCTACAACAAGAGCTAAGGAAGAGGTCCCCTTGAGGTCTTCTCCACTCAGTTCCTATGAGGTGAATGTTAGCGATCTCACAAATATTTCCAATAGAGTTGGGAAATAATCTATAGAGTTGAATAGTCAATTTATAGGAGTTCCATGTGTCAACTCAACGAGCGGTGGAGAAGGCATCCGAGATCCACTACTAGCCTCACTGAAAGATTCAGGAGCAGTGACAAACTTCAGGGATGCTAAGCTGCCTCCATCACTAAGATGGAACAATCCAATGCAAAACCACCCTCCAAAGAAGGTGAACCCTTCTTCTGACCCCCATTGCTAGCAAGGGTGTCCATATTTCACTTCATCGGGGGATACGAGATCCCCACAGATGGAGCAAAGGGAAAGGAGGAAGAGGAGAAAACCATGATGGACACTACCAAAGTATTCACACATGTCTATGGGTTTGGAAAAAGGTGGGATGTCTAGGAGGGACATTAGAAGAGGAGGCTCAACCGAAAGAGCAATGATTACTTGCACCCTCTTTAGGTGAGGATCATTCATGCTTGCAAGGGGATCTAGAAGCAAGATTGAGGTAGAGGGAACTAAAGCAAGAAGGGTTGAAGAGGAGGACAGAACAAAAGATGTCAAAGCGGGAGCTGCTAGCCCCCCTTCCTTCTTCTACAAGGTGACCTACTCAACGGCTAGAGCTTTCCTTCGATGCTAGAGGCCACAACCTGAGAAGGGATGAAAGGCTCCTATTCAATCATCAGAGTATCCATCATGGTCATTTTCATTGGAGGGAGTGACTCCTAGATGGGAATAGGAGGAAGATATGAAGGGGAAAATGCAACAATAGAGGGGGAGCAGGCTTGATTACCTTAGGAGCGGGCCTCTTCCCATTCACTACCTTGGGGGTAGGAGCAGTAGGAGGCTAAGATGCAAAAGATGCTCCATGATGACCCTTCTCGTAACCATACAAAATGGGCCAAGGAACTGTGGGTAAGATAGGAAGTTCAAATACCTAACACTTGGCCTTCTACAAAGTGGGCACCATTGAACTCCCCAAGAAACGTATAGGAGTGGAAGTCAAGGGCATCACAATAGGGTGAGAGGAAGAAGTAGGTGAAATTGGAGAGGAAGAGGAAGAAGCTTGAGTGGACTTCTCCTTTTTTCAAGTGGCAGAGGCAGCCTTATGTTGCACTATCATGGAAGCTTTAACTGAAATGGAATATGGAGGAGGGTAGCTCACTTTTGGTTTTATGCCCCCATTATTGTACTTCGCATAGTTTTGATACAATAGGTCCATCTTGGGAGGGAGAAAACTAATAGGGGTAGGCCAAAAGTGATCAAGTGAGTAGCCCCCATGCACAATCATCGGTTCCTAACAAGTGTCGTGGACTACATGCATAGAAACCTCATGAGATAACTTCAAGCACTTATGGATTACTGAGGGAAGTACATTCATGTAAACTAGCCTAGGAATGCCTAGTTTCACCCTGAACAATTTGAACCTTGAGATAATATCAAAGAGAGCATTTACAATCCTGGGCCCAACCAGGACTGGCAAGGTGATAGAACTAATGGGAGGGACATAAAGCCCATTGTGTGTATGTATAGTGTTTCTAGACTCATCATATCCATCCTTATGCAAGAATTTTATCAAAATGGTCTCCTCTATGATGATATTCACCCAACATGTAGGATCAACGAGAATGCTAGTTATGATGTTCTCATTGATACGTGTGGGAATGTACAAAAGGGATGATTCTCTATTAGCATTCATCAACAAATCCTACAAGGTAAATGTTATAGTAGGAGATCCGAATGTAAGTTGTGCAAATGGAATGGGTAGATGCAAGAAGGAAGCCATCTCTTACGTACCTAGATAGGAATCTCACAGAAGCCCCCAAGGGTTTCACAATTAGATGGTGACCCACTCAAGGTTTCACTTTGTAACACTTAGTGTAATGCCCTGCTGTGTGAACCCCAAAGGACAACAAACACCGTATAATTTTTATTTTTTTTTGGAAGTGAAACATTGCAGAACATTGCATATGATGAATGTGTGCACACATTACACGAAAAGCAATTATGCATTTACTAAATCTTTCACGTCCTCTGGGGTACACGAAACGGTCATTACGAAACATAAAATTTTATCAAATGGAAGAGAATGAACAACCAAGAACACATAGTGATGACACACTACTATTAATGATCACAAGCATGGAAAACGATACATCATTTCATTGCAATTCAAATCACAGTTCCATAATACAACTGTAGAGCATATTTCCACAAATACAACATATCAAAGATACAATAGTTCATCACATAATTTTTCCCTAATATCAATGGGAAAAGTACATTGAGTACAAGAATGAGAAATTAATGAAAAATAAAGTACAAAGTGACCAATCTCATGCCCACATTTTACACACTAAACAACCAGGCAAAACTGTAACATCTTTCCTAATTTTGCAATAATCTTTATTTTATTTTATTTTATTTTATTTTTGTTTACTTATAAGACAACAACAACACAATTCACTACTTATAGCTATATTCAATGATCACACAAGTTACAAGAAAAGATAGAAGTGATTTACTAACTTTGGCCATAGAGTCTACTTACTTAGGTTAGCTTAACATACCTCTTACATTCTATTTTATCGACAACTCCTTGCTCCCAATGCCTATACCTGCAAGGTCTACATGACTTGGCACACACATAAGATCAAAGATAGTTAGCACATAATTACTAAGACAAGCTATATAAATCAATGATAGTTTTTACGTTATCGGGAATAAACAACAAGTCTCAAACAAGACTCAGAAGAACAGTCCTAGGGGCCTGACCTAATGCCTCGTGGGCTCATCACTTGATGGCCTTGCCTACGTATATAATTCGCAGAGGCACCATAGTTCGACAACTTGAGTTGCTCCAACTCATTCAACTCACTCACATGGGGTATAACCATTAGTTTCCAACGGACGACTCAACTTCCTTCATATTCATAACACCAAAACACTGATATACACTAACATTCAATCCTCTACTCAAGGTATCATGTAATCCATACAAATTACGTACTATAAAGTGGGTACGCAACCCTTTCTAGGGTCCATTACCCCAGACAGTTTACATAGTCGGTTGTCACCCATTTAGGTGAAGCCAAGGAGAACAATAGTTAAGGATATCATAGTGAAACGGGGAGCAGGAACTTAAATACTGATACCAATAACCACACTCTTAGTTTTCAACTATTCTTTTGCATCATCTAAAACACAATTAGGATATGAGATTGTAACACATAAACAAGTTCCATACACAAGCATACTTAGTTAAAAAGTAACATCACAAATTAGACCACACATTAATAGGGTTTTACAATAATTTTGACTCATCACCACCATAACCTCTCTACCATGCTTTTATACTAGAAAAATGATGTAAAATGGTACTACCTAATCAATATTACAAGGAGTTAAATATGTCTCCATCATAATGCATTGTACTAGATATGAATTATAAACTAGGTCATCTGTATACACATTTTAATTCTATAGAGTCATTTATTAAAAGGGTTATTTTAGAAAATCCATGCTTTGATCATGTCAAAGGCTACTTGATGAATCCTTAGTTCCATCATTTTACCACAATAACTTCATAAGTTTTCAATAAAACCTTTAGTATATTTACCACACTTTTACATTGTTTTTCCTATGTAAATTTGCGATGGTTGTTTCCCTTTTCAAGAAAATAGTTTCATGTTTAAATACTACACAAGCCTACACCTTAAAGCCACTATATACATTTTTGAAATTGTAGGTAAATTAAAGATGAACAGTATGTTAATTAAGGTTAAAAATAGAACCAAATTAGTTATATATACATTTCATGTACTTGCAGTAAAGAAAAGCGCAAGTAAATAGATGGAGGAATATTTTTGTATTGGATATTACAAAGAGAGCAAAGTACCTTTTAAGTGCTCAAGGTATTAAATTAGTAGAACATTTTCCTTTGATACCGTGTAAGATACATACCGTGTAAGATTCCTACAGGTAGATGAACTTTACCTTAAATAATTAACTTTTCCACTTTACTTTTGTATAGAATAAATTTTAGTTCGCTAATTTTCTAATCATAATAGTTCTACTTGGTAGGCCAAGTTTTTTTTTCCACTTTTAAAATAATCAAATTAATCATAATAGTTATGCTGACTGTCATGCTCAAAACTGATATATAACAGAAAAACTTTATGTAATTTTGAGAAAAAGACACAAATTTAAAACAGCACTAAGAACATTAATAATTTATGAGATAACATTTGATAATTTATGATAATTATCAAATCTTATTTTAAATTCTAAACCTTACAATTTCAGTCTGCAAGATCACAATGAAAAGGAAAAATTTAAACAGTGATAAAAACAGTGATAGCTCTCACAATACTTAACCAAATTTTAAAATTCAATATGATTTGGAAAGGGGAAGGTACAGGGTACAAAACCCAGAAATATATTGTTATAGAACATAACCAATGAAGAGCAGTTTTTTCTACAAATTACACCCATTGGTTTACTCAAATCAGCAATAGATAACTATATATTGTTATAGAACATAACCAATGAAGAGCAGTTTTTTTCTACAAATTACACCCATTGGTTTACTCAAATCAGCAATAGATAACTAAAATAAACTTAACTCGAAATAAAATAAAATACATAGAATTATCAATCATATTTTATTCTTAATAACTCTAAAACGAAAGGCAAATGAACTCTCAAACACCATAGGAAATGTTGATCCATTACCCTTAACTTAGATTTTTGACTAACTTGACCAAAGAAATACCCCCGTCATGACTACTCTTCTAGAGGATAATGCTTAAAGGGAATATACTAGAAGGAAAAGCTTCATATATAATATTAGAAGCTTAAAGCATAACTAATAATTCAATTCCTTGTTTCTTAGTTAAATTTTGAGCTGTACAGAATAGTTTTTAAGGCTTGGGGCATGAAACTTTAACTTGAAATTGAAGCAGTAGTTATGCAGAGCTATTTATTTATTTATTTTTATTTTTGAAACAGATGCAATATTATTAATACTTGAAAGTGAAGCTCGCATAGTTCACTTAGAGGGTCTTTTTTCTGAAATTGAAATTTAAGGAATAGTTTTTCTTTTAACAGGCGAAATAGCTTGCTAGCTATTACCGTGGACATGTTCATGAGGGAATACTATAAATTTAAGCTGCTAAAAGGAAAATTTACCCCAGCATAAGAGAGTATAGTTGTAAGGAATCAATAAGTAGACATTAATGATTGTTTATGATCTGCAAAGAAAAAGATAATCAGCAGTGGAGAATTCATAGAGGATTGTAACAAATAAGAGATTCTTTTACAGAGGGTTCCAATCAGGTTTAGGGCTAGAGATTTCATTTTAAGGTGATAATAAATCTACTCTGGTGAATAAATAATAGCAAATTATGAAGTTGAGACAGGTTTAACACAGGGTGTGTTGCATTTGACATACGACATATTTAAGGTTGAAATGTACTCTTTAATAGAGATTGTTAGGCTACCAAATCTGTTAGTCAAATCAAACAAAAAAATTGCAATGCCTTCTTTAGTGCTTTAGAAAGTAAATGGCTATGTCTCATATTTCTATGATTCTCGATGATTCAGGTATTCCGAATATGAAGGTGGATAGGTTATTGTTTTGACAGTTCAGTATGGTATTACTAGGTTAGTGTTGAATGGGCTCCACCTACAATTGATGTCATGACTGCAATGGCTTCTAGCAGTATCTTGACACAAAGAGAATAGTAGAGGTCAGACCCTCTTCATATGTTTTTTTTTTTTTTCATATTACAAGCTACTAGCAGAGATTTAACAGATAAGCACAACTTTCCTTGCCATATGGGATAAGCACTCAAAGCTTGAAAAGAGAATCAGTACAAGCCAATAAACTAACTTGAAAATATCTTACACTATAGCATCCAAAAAGAAATTCGGCCAGATGCAGATCCCCCACCCCTTAACAAAAACTGTACTCCTAGCAAGTGACTTACCTCAATATTCTACACCAACTGTATCATGCAGGAGCAATTGGTAGGTCTGCATTAGATTCCACAACCTTTCCCAGCACCCACTCTGCTTGCCACCTGAACTGGGAGCTTCTTCTTTTCTTTTTCTTTTTTCCAACTGGGTATGAACATCCATGAAATCATAAATAATGTAGTTATATTCTCTGATGTTGTAGTTGCAGCTGCGCTGGAAGATATGTATGCAAACCTGTGGATGCACCGCCAAGGCTTGCCAACTGTTTTTGCCAAAATGCCTCCCAGAAAAGTGTCCCCATGGATTGCCACCTTTTCTTGATATGCCCCCAAAAATGGAGTTTTTTTTTTTTTTTTTTCGAGGTTCTAAAAACTTTACAGCTAATACAATCGGCTGGTGTAAGGCCAAATTCTGCCACGTTTTCAGCATCCCCTCCTCATTTAATTCCCCAAAATTCCCTTCTTTCATTTATTTTTAAGTAATTGATGGATGTCTATCCTTCCCGAGGGTGCCCATACTCGTGCATTTAATTTCTCTCCAACTTTTCACTCATATATTATTTGCACAACAAGTCTTGTTGTCAGACATTAAATCAACTCTTTTATTACGCCAAACTCTACACTCCACTCTCCTTTCATGGTTAGAGAAAATCTTTTAATATTTTATTAATGGCTTATTTATTTATCTTATTATCGATAATATCCATTCCATAGGTCTGTATTATTGTTTTAGAAGGGGACCCAAGATACGGTAAACCTTAAATAAATATCTTTACTAAATATATAAAATGATACTATTCATATCACACATACAAAACAATGGATAAATGATATTTACTTTTATATTTTATTGTATATACGATCTCTGTAAGTATTAATATTACCTATATATATATAATGATAACATTAATATTATTAATATATAATATGATGAAGATATGATACTTATTCATTGTGTATTTTTAAATATTAACATCAACACTAACATAATAATTATGCAATGTCTTTTAAATAAAAATAAATAATTAAACATCAATCCTTTGGTAAAGATTCATATTTATCACATATCTATTTATAATGTATGAGGATAGCCAAAAGCCCTCAACAAAAGAATGATGACAATAATATTGAGCATAATTCTTATAATAATATGGTTAACTAACTACTCTAATAAGGTTGACGTAAGTATTTTCATTGATCTAAATACAATATTAATAGTGGAGTTCTATTTCTCCTTTTGTGATTTCTCTTCTTTCTTTCTTTTTTTTTCTATTTTTTTTAAATTTATGCAGTGTTTCCATGTTGCTACTTAGCATGTGGATTCAATGTATATATGCCACTAGAAATGCATGTTGTCCTAATTGAATTTACGTCATCTTGCCAAGATTTTAGGAAGCACAATTGCAGTTAATTTAAGTTTGAGTAACTAAATTTCTCATTTTAGATAAACCCTCCCTTAAATTGTTTATTTTCTCTTTAAAAGAAAACAATGCTGGTAATTACAAAGTCAATGGAAATCATTTAACACAGAACTAATGCTTTTGTAAATAAATAATATGTCTAAAACTAAATCAAATATGTTATTCTCAATTCCACTAAAAGACATTTAATATATATGTCAATATAAATTATAATCATTAATTTATTTACATCATACAACTAATTTAAACAATACATATAAGCACTCTAGTATCCTACTAAGCTAATAATTTATTAGCTTTAATAATGTAATTATTAATAATCTGAAGGGCTCACTTAAATATTTAATTATGGAATCTAAGTCCTTAATATTTAATCAATGCAAACTTGCAAACCCAACATAACATCACAAGACACAAATAAACAACTCACTCAATGTTTAATGATAGCCGAAATGAAGGGGCACTACACTTAGGAATCCTTCTAGCTATGCAACTAGGGGTCATAGGTTGGGTTACAAGGCTAGGTTCCTTGCAACACTCACACCCACAACACTCCTAGAACACAAGGTAAGAGTCTTTCAACACTACCAAACAAAACCAGAATGGTTCTCTTCAAGTTCACCGAAATGTAGAGGAGGGGAACCGACCGCTTAGGACCCCAAGTCATGGTAGGGTCTAGAAAAATCAGCTTCCTTGATCTACCTCGCGTTAAGGATTATTCATGGTAAGTTTAATATTGCAATAGGGTGAAAAGGAAGGGATATTGGTCTACCACTTTCCTTCTATCAACCTGAGAGGTTTAGGGAATCAAGTGAGTGAATTCCCGAGTCAAAATTTTAACCTTGATAGCTCTCTTCTAGAGGACTCTAGTACAAAAGATGGATGACAACATAGTGCACCGACGTCCTGATTGGGAACTAGAATTTGTATGGAAAAAGAGTACAAAATATGGTTAAGACTGATAGGGAATTGACTAATCTACCAGACAAGTGAAGTTTTAAGTAGTAACCGAAGACTGGAAGTAACTAAATAGCTAAGACAACAAGAAGAATGCTTTACCTTACAAGGAGAAGTAAACAAAAATAAAAAGGTGATAGAAATACAACTTACGAATAGTCCATCCTCCCACAAGTAGAACAGGGAAAAGTGTTGGGGCTATTTCGGGGCTTGTTGTAGTCAAACCCCCATTTCAGTGTTCCCACCTCCACGAATAGCCAAAATAGCCACGAGATAGAAAATTCGATAAATAAAGTATGGAAAGAAATCAATGCCATGCAATGCTAACAACAAATATGCTATGTAAGTCAAATGACAATACTGAATGGAATGAATATCACCTCCCAAATAGTATTCCCTCAAGCACGTGAAGGGAGATGTGAGCTCACAAGCTTGTAGGTTGTACCATTGCTGCAACAACATGAGTGAAATCTAGCATAGTAATGTCTTGGAGCTTCAACAATGGAGAATGTTGTGAAAATAGAGTGTCTACCAACAAGTGTGATAGAGAAAATATGTAAAGGTGCGAAGAAGTATGTAGAAACTGAAGTGAGTCTAAAAGATAGACATTTGAAGGTGAAATGAAGGGAAGGAATTCATTTGAAGTTGATCAATAGGCATAGGAACATTATACTACATTTCCAATGGTGAGTTTTAACACCTCTATAGATTCTAGAGGCAAGAATCTTGTTAGGACGACAGTGCACTGTATAGACGTCTACGTGTTGCACTAGCATCCCTGACAAAAATTCCCCCACCAACACTACAAACAACCGTCAAGTGGGTGGAAAGCGGATTGATGAGGTGGAAAAGCATCGTCGGGTTTAATTTTTCTAAGGTGAGGTGTAAACGGGGAATTTTCAAGGGGTACAAATTCACTCCATTACACACATATATGGTATGGGGAAGACATGGCTCTCCCTAGTGTAATGATGTGATATGGCAACTAAAGAATAATATTGCAACATAGGATGTAAGAAATGGTCATAGGAACATAGGAGCAATATAGACATGATGTAATGAGAAGAATAATAGAAATATTAAATAATCATGTTAGAAAAGGTAAGTAATCATGTGGGAAGCAAAGGAAAACAAAGATTGTATAAAAAACTAAACAATCTTAAGAAACAATAAGAAAATGATAAGCATGAAAAAAGTAAAGCATGCAAGGGAATTCAATAATCAAGGAAAATTTAAACAATCATAAAAGGAAAACATATCAAGTAAGGAAAGAAGGAAGATGCCACCAAATTGGATATAGGTAAATCATGAAGAATTATATCAAAGGTGAAGTGAGCATTTAAATTAAAACAAACAAGGCATAACAAAAAAGGTCAAAATAATAAGAAAGTATATAAGATGCATGTGTATCATAAAAAAAACTTAGTAGGATCATCCTCAAGCTCCAAGAGATCATCATAATCATCTAAGCATGTATCATCATACTTCTCTTCATTATCTTGTTGCTCGGTTTTCTTCACTTATCTTTTTTATTCCAAATATTTATTTTTATAGTACTTCATAATTTACACAAAAACATGTTGATTGGTGGCGTGTTAGGCATTTATTTCTTTCTCCAATTTCCTTACTTTAATTTTCGTTGTGGTGGAATAGTTTTCATTTGGTGCACCACAAGACTCTGCTTTAGTATCAAAGTATTATTTTGGGCATGACATATAAAAGGTTTTTTCTCACTTTAGTTGATATTGTCTCTTGATTTGATTCATTAATAGTTTGCTCATTTTGAGATTATTTATGGTTTACTAGTTGTTTCATCCTCTTATATTCTTAGTGTGAAAATAATCAAATTTTGTACACATCATGAACATCTATTTCATCTTCATACTAAGGTTCCTTCAAAGTTGGAATATGAGTATCTCAAGTGAAATGAATCAAATCCATAATGGGATTATATAAATATTGTGGGATGTTGAAAAAAAAATCATGAATAAATTTTGAGCATTTCATGGAGTCCAATTGAAGGTACTACTTTAAAAAAAATTAATTTGGTCTAAAAATTAGCATAGAAAATCTATTTGAAGAAGGAAGTACATGGCATAATATTTGTGTTTATTTAGGTCCAACTTTATGTGGCAAGATGATACAACCCAAATCATGAAATAGTTATTCATTTGTCATCTTAAGGGACAATTTCTAATTGTAAACACCTAAATTTGGACACTCATATTTGTTCAAATTTATCCCTTTTTATCTAAATATCCTCTTACTCGCATCAATTAAGTAATATTGCTATTATTTAATTAATGCCCCTAATTCTTCTAAATCCCTAAGGTGTTTAGTTAAATAATTAAATACCTTACCATTTGATGAACTTAAAATACGCTCATAATTTGGATGTTATGTTAAACTTTTACTGTCTTTACTTTTGTTATTTCATGGCTATTTAAACTTTGTTGAAACCTTTTATGGGGATATCCTGTAGCATAATACTTTCATATTCCTGCAGCTCATTGTGTTGACTTGATTGCATTTATTGCCCTGTTGACTCCCTAAAATGGCTAGTATATCGTATATAGTTTTTGAATGATGAAGTAGATTTAAAATGTGTGATTAATGAATAGATATCATGTATGTGCCATACGCCTTTTCTTTCGCATCTGTTACCTCTTGTTTTGCAGGTTGTTGAAGAATGATCGAGTCAAGCGCAGCCGATCTCGGTCTTGCAGTAAAGTCCATTTCCTGCACGACTACGAGGAAGCTCTGGTGAAGACTCTTTGACTAAAACCATGGGAAATAATTTTAATGACAGTCAATCTGGAAAGAGTGGAGCGCTAGATTCTCTCTGAATTGGGTTGAACACATAAATTCATTATGAAGTTTGTTCCTTGATTCGGGGATATACTTTACTTCCACGTCTTTCTTTGCTGGGTTAGTTAGTTAATTGCTCTCCTGTATATAAATAAAGTTCTCCTCCTGCACGAGGGAGACAGAAAAGATGATAGTTAGAAAAAGTTAGAAGCATAGTGATAGCAGATATCATGTAAGAGTCAATATGATAATGAGAAACAGAATCTGTATGATCAAAGACAGAGTTTGTTGTTAGTTTTCACATCAACAAAGCAATGTATACCATTCTATTTTCATGAATAAAGTTTGATGAAGTTCTGAGTTTAGCATCTGTGTAATCAGTAGATGCTTGCTAAGGGGGCCCACTTAGTAAGTATCTGTAGCTAGTTAGTTAGTTGTTATTTTCTGTTGATCTTCAGTTAGCTTTTATCTTTGAAATTTTTATGCAAACTCAGTCTTATAGTGCTCCTGCAACATAGAGAGTCCATCCCTATGACTGTTCCTGCAACATAAGGCCAGCTCATAGTTTGTGTTTCAGTCGTAGTTGTTATGGTTTCTGTTTTAATCAAGCATAGTTGAGTTAAAGAACTTTGCATTACCTTCCCGTAGCGTGGATAGAATTCTTTTCCAGTATTTATTTCTGCTAAGATTTGACCAAAACTAGTTCTTAGTGCATATATTTTTCTGTGCCATTTAAAGTATATGTCCCCTAGTTGACAAGTAAATGAACGTCCATAGAGAGACATAAGTCACCTGTTGGAATGTCCAATTCCCAGGAAAAGTTTTACTGTGATTTTCATATCCTTTTGTGGGTGCGACCATTTTTGGTGCCGTTGCCGGGGATGGCATCTAGCTAGGAGTCTGTTAGAAGTCATTTTTAGCATTAGTTTAGTCTATTAGTCAAAAAATTTCAAAATCTTTCAAGCCACCACTCACCGTATTGCATGTATAGAAGAAGAAGAGATGCACTGGGAAGGTTCATCCCTGAAAATCTATTTATTAAACTACCGTTTGACCCAGCTGATAATGAACCTGAGGAAAATCCATTCGCTCTGTTATTCCAACAACCAAACATGGCAAATAATCCACCTAATAATCCACCTCCTGCATTTGAATTTCCCATTGTTCTCCAACAAGATACCAACAATCTTAAAAACATTCCCTCTTCCTTGCTTCCAAAGTTTTATGGCTTGGTTACGTAGGATCTAGAAACTTTTCTGTTTGAATTTGATGTCCTCTATCGCAGTTATGACTACAACACAGACGCTCATAAACTGAAGTTATTTCCTTCCACCTTGAAAGAAGGAGCTCTCAGGTGGTTCATGAATCTGGGAAGAGGCGTTGTAGATAGTTGGGCAGCCATGCAGACAAAATTCCTTGAAAAGTATAAGGAATATTGTAAGAGTGCCAGCAAGGGTGATGACATATTCCGAATTCAGCAGAAGGAGGATGAGAGTCTGGAGGATTATATTTCTAGGTTTTTGTTTTCACTAAAAAGGAACTCAAACCATACTCTTAACGAGGACTCTCAAAAACTACTCTTTCTAAGGAGAATCAATGATGCCTATATCGATGCCTTGGACCTGATGGGAGGAGGTGATATAACCCAACTGCCTTGGGATGATATAAAAAGAAATATGTCTTAACTACTCTCGAGCACTAGTTAAGAAAGGTCGAGGTCATCATGCTACAGTGGAGAAGTCTTCTTCTGGTGGAGTTTCTCAGATGGAGATAACAAATTTGCTATCTGATTTCAAGCAGGACATCATTAATAATATGGCTACACAACTAGACACTATGCAAGCTCGTAAGAAACATGTAGAAGCTGAGGTAGTTTTGGCCGAGTTTTGTCCATACTGCAGACAGAAGAAGCGTGATTGCAGATGCAAGATGGTGGCTAATTTGGAAGCTAGGTAACTACCTACTGACTTCAAACCAGTAGAAGGTGATGATGATCAAGTGTTCTTTGTTGCGCAAAGGATACCATGGGCCCAGAGACAAGGTATGCCTCAAGATCCTTTAACTTTTATTAATCCTTATTCTGGCTATAATAACCAATGGCAACATGCATATGGACCACCACCACCCTGGAATCCACCTCAACCAAGTTGGCCTAATTATCAGACCCCACAATGGCAATCTCCTCAAGGAGGTTGGCAGCAGCCACAAGGGCAATGGACCCCACTTTTAGGAAATTGGCAACAAAATCCTCAATAGAGAGGTCCTCAGCAATGGCAAAACTAGTCTCCTAGATTCCTGCAGCTTCCACAGCCACAACAACAGGCCCTCATGCCACCTCCTACAACAACTGCCACAAATTCTGGCCCTCCGAAGCAAACGCCTATGCCTGCCCAGCCGTTGCCCAATCCCAATAATAAGCAACAGCAGCAGCCACAGCAAACTGCATATCTTGCTGAAGCCAACCAATATCAAGCTTATTCCTTAAATGTTAATGACATCCATCTGAGGTCTGGAACTACTTTACCTGCTCCCAAACCACCTCTGATTACTGAAATACCACATTCTTCCCTTGAAGAATCTACTACACCTGCTGTTCCTACTGAGCATATGCCTATACCCGATACAGTTTTTACGGAACCTATTTTGTAGAGACAAGACAAACCATCTTTTCCTCAGAGGTTGCAAAGCACTGAATCTAAATCCATAGAAGAACCCACTTTTGACATTCTGGATTAGCTCAAAAATGTACAGATTCAAATCCCTTTATTTCAGGCTATTAAAGATGTTCCCATTTTTGGAAAAGCTATTAAAGAAGCCTGCTTGAAGAAGCTTGGACGGAAGAAAAAGGATCCCCAAACAATTCATGTCTTAGGGAATTGGCTGATATAATGTTGGGAAATGTAGTCGTTCCAAAGTATATTGACCCTGGAAGTCCTGTAGTGCAGATACATATAAATGGCCAAGTTGTAAAAAATGTTTTGATTGACTTAGGTGCTGCCATTAATGTCATGACAAAGCATACTATGGACTCCTTGAATATTTCAAACATTAGGTCTACACCCACAGTTCTGCAACTTGCAGACAGCTCCATAGTTAAACCTGATGGGATGGTGGAAGATGTAATTGTCACTCTTGAATCTTGGGAGTATCTTACTGATTTCACAATATTATCAATTAAGACAACTTTAGGAGGGTATCCAGTTATCCTTGGTAGACCATGGTTAGCAACTGTTGATGCTTTTATAGGATGTCGTTCTGGAGATATGACCATTTCTGATGGGCAGTCCACAAAGAAATTGGTCTTGTATCCGCCTGCTAGACCTCAACTAGATTTGTCCCAACCTGTTTGGCCAAATGTGGGGGAAGAAACTGAAGAAGCCAATTCTTTAGCTCAATTAATGATGCTTCAAAATGATCCATTCTCACAACTTCAGAGTGAAGATGCTTTTCTTTTTCAAATTCTACAATTTAACCCTGATACGGGTAGTTCATCTGATCCAAGTGGCAGCCATCTACAATGTTTCCTGTAGCAACCAAATTCTGAGAACTCATCGTTTAAACTTCCAGCAATTTTTCATAACTTGCTACCACAAGAGGTACAAACATTACCTGTAGATTCTATGAGTAATCTCACTAAGCAGATAGAATTGTCTCAAGATCATTGTTTGAATGTTAATAGCAAGTTGTCACAGTCTTAAGAGGTTGACTTATTAAAAATGCTACAAGAACAGTAAAAAGCTTTTGCATGGAAATATGGGGACATGCAAGGAATAGATCCTAGAGTTTGTACTCATAGGATATATATCAAAGAAGATTGTTTACTAGTTAGACAACCTCAAAGAAGAGTAAATCCAACACTTAGAGAAATAGTGAAAAATGAACTTCAAAACTTGCTTGATGCTGGTTTTATTTACCCAATCTCTGACAGCCAATGGGTTTCTCCATTAGTCATTGTCCTCAAGAAAGGAGAAAAATGGAGAGTGTGTGTAGATTACATGAAATTGAATAATTCCACTAAAAAAGATCACTTTCCACTACCTTTTGTAGACCAAGTACTAGACTCACTGTCTGGCAAAAGATATTTTTCCTTTTTGGACGGTTATAGTGGGTATAATCAGATAAAAATAGTCCCTGAAGATCAAGATAAGACCACTTTTACCTATCCATGCGGAACATTTGCTTATTCAGTCTTGTCTTTTGGTCTATGCAATGCACCAGCAACATTTCATAGAGCAGTAATTAGTATCTTTGCTGATATATCTCATGAATGTATGGAAATTTATATGGATGATTTCACTACCTATGGAGTCACATTTGAAGAAGAACTAATGAATTTAGAAAAATTATTGAAAAGGTGTAGAGAGAAAAATTTGTCTCTAAACAGTGAAAAGTGTTTTCTAATTATAGAAGAAGGTATTGTTCTAGGTCATCATATTTCAAAGAATGGAATTCAGGTTGACCCTGCTAAAATTGAAGTTATTCTGAATTTACAAACTCCTGCAAAACAAAAAGATGTCAGAAGTTTCTTTGGCCATGCAGGGTATTATAGAAGGTTTATAAAAGATTTCAGTAAAATTTCCAGCCCACTTTATGTCTTGTTAACAAAGGATTCTCAATTTGAGTGGACAGAGGCCTGTACAAAATCCTTCCTGCAACTAAAGGACTTGCTTACTAAAGCCCCTGTTCTTCAAGGTCCAAAATGGAATTTGTCTTTTCACATACATGCTGATGCATCTAATTTTGGTATAGGAGCAGTTTTAAGTCAAAAAGAAAATTCAATTGAGCATGCTATCTACTTTATTAGCAAAAACCTTCAAGGTCCTGAGCTCAACTATACTATTACAGAAAAGGAATTGCTTGCAGTAGTGTATGCTTTGAATAAATTTAGGCATTATGTCACAGGTTATCAGATATTCATCCATACTGACCATGCAACAATCAAGTATCTGATGAACAAACCTGCCATTTCTGGTAGATTGGCACGATGGCTCTTGTTGTTACAAGAATTTGACATTGTAATCATTGACAAACCAGGAAGAGCTAATGTTGTAGCCGACTTTTTGTCAAGACTCCAATCAGCTACACCTGATGAACATGAGGTCATTGATGATAGGTTCCCAGATGAACATTTGTTCTCTATTGCTGCACATACTCCATGGTATGCAGACATTGCCAATTATTTAGCAGCAAACAGAATACCAACTCACTTTTCCCCAAAACAAAAAAAGTTGTTGATAGAGAAAAGTTTTAACTTTTCCTGGATTACAAATTGTCTGTTCTATACTAGACCTGATCAAGTAATGCGAAGATGTGTAAGAGAAGATGAAACTTATGATATATTGCATACTTGCCATGATGAACCATGTGGGGGGAATTTTACAGCAAAAAGAACAGCAATGAAGGTTCTTACAATAGGGTACTACTGGCCAACACTACACAAGGACGTTGTGGCCTATACAAGGAAGTGTGACAAATGCCAACGTATGGGAAGACCAACTAAGTCAGACGAAATGCCACTATATCCGTAGATCATAGTCACCCCTTTTGATAAGTGGGGAATGGATTTTGTGGGACCAATTGATCCACCATCAAATGGTAAGTCATACATTCTAGTTTGCACGGACTATGTCACAAAATGGATCGAGGTAAAAGCTATGACTCATGCCCGAGATAACAAAGTTGCTGAATTTCTGTATAAACAAATTTTCACAAGATTTGGAGTTCCCAAAGAGCTTGTAACTGATCAAGGAGCTCAGTTTATGTCAAATCTGATCACTGCACTAATGAATGATTATAAAATTAAACATAGAAAGTCCAGCCCCTATCATCCTCAAGCTAATGGTCAGGCGGAGGTAACAAACAGAGAAATTGAGGTGATCCTCACAAAGACAGTGCAAATCTATAGAAAAGACTGGAGCAATAGACTTCCTAAAGCAGTTTGGGCTTACAGAACTACATGGAAGACAACAACTGGATTTACACTTTTTGAGCTGCTTTATGGGAAAACAGCTATGTTACCCATAGAATTTGAACATAAAATTTTGATGACGTCTCTTGAAATCAACATGGACTTATCTGAAGCACAGAAGGACCATCTCCTGTAGCTAAATACTTTGGATGAAATGAGAAAAGCCACCCTGCAGCACACAAAAGTAATCCAACAGCAAAGGAAAAAATGGCATGATCAGCACATCAAAACCAGGAAATTTTCTGCTGGTGATTGGGCTCTGTTATATGATTCCAGATATCAAGAAAACCAGGGTAAGCTCACAACACGCTGGCTTGGCCCCTATGAAGTTGAAAATGTGTTCGACAATGGAGCTGTACAACTAGTGATAATTGATCCAGTCCGTTTCAAATTGCTAGTTAATGGTCATTGACTCCGGTTGTACCATAACCCTGTCTCAAAGAAAGAATTTATGCATCAGTTCGTTCAAGTTCCTCCCGCTACTCTTCCTGCAGCCGAAGGCTTTAGCCTTTCTCCTGCAGCGTTGCCGTAATTTTCAAAAAACATACCCATAATAAAGGTTTTTTTTTTAAGGAAACCTTTTTTTTCTCCATTTTCATTTATCGCCCCCATCTCAATTCTTTATCTTCCATCCATCCATCCCATCCATCCATTTCATTCGTACATTTCATCCGCCCACATCACCCATCCACTTCATCTGTCCATATCAACCTTAATTAAGATATCTTTCCCACTTGTCAATTCATGCAGCGCCGTCATCTTTCTTCACACGTACGTGCAATTATCAAAGGTACACCATATCTTTTCTTATCACATATTTGATTTATTTCATTCTATTCATTTATTGCTATGCATGTACCAGTCATTTTACCTGAATCTCTACCTGTTCTTTAGTACATGTGAGGACACATGTCATACTTTAAGTAAGGGGCGGGGTAATCCATCTTTTAAAACCTGTCTTTTTGCCGCTGCCATAACTGCATAAATGACCTTTTTTTAATGTTTTTCTGGTACTTTCCAAATGTGATCGCATGTCCTTCTTTAATGCATGTTTTTCTTGTAAACTACGATTAAGACTGCTTGTTCAAAAAGCTCATTTTTAGAAAAAGAAAGAAATGTGACGGCACGGCAGAAGAAAAACCAGAGCAGAAAGGGAAATAAAGAATTTGAATCTTCAACAAGGAATTGAGTTCAGCTAAAAAATTGCAAATATGGGTGGTCAGTTGGTGCGACACGAGCCTGTAGCTCATGAATTGTTACTGCAAAATCTGTAGACAGTCCATGCATTCAGCCTTTATGGATGGTTAAATTATTTCTTGAGCTTAAATGATTTTGATGAGGAGGCTGCTGGAGAATTTTTTAGAACCCTTTCTGAAGGGGAAGCCACCGTATGGGGTCTAACAGTTGTTGCAACCAAAGACAGAAATGCTGAAGTAACCGGGCTCCCAGCCGTTGGAGAAAACTTTTCTTCAGATGCTACAGCTGCAAGGGCTGAGTTTTCAATGCCCACTGATGGACCTCTGGAAGTCTCCAAGCAGGGAGGCAAGCGTGTGTCGTTGCCTCCTCCATATTCAGAGTATGCCACTTATATAATGAGGTATTTAACCTGTGAAGGTCATTTTTCCTACCTGCATTCTCATCATTTTAAATTATTAAGCCATATGAGGCATGGGTTAGTCATAAATGTTTCAAATTTCTTGTTAAAATTTTTAGAACAAAGTGCCCATGGAACTCAACAGGGGAAAGACAATTCTATCACTCATCATGGCCTTATTAAATTACTGATTGAGCGCTCTTTGAGAGATGTTTCACCTCTCTCCTGGCAACAATTTGTTGCCCAAAAGAGTTTACAAATACCACAACCCTCTATGGTACTTACCCCAGAGCCTCAGAGAAAGAAAGAAATTGTATCTACTAGTGGAACAGGGCAAGGGTCATCTACTCCTGTAGCACCTAGTCTTGCAGCTTTTGCACCCGAATCCTCTACTAGGGTACAAACTAGGTCTACCACTAGGAGAGAGAAAGGAAAAAAAAAGGCAGAAAGGTCCCCTGAATTGGACCCTCATTCTCAGAAAAGACAATGCTCCTCTCCTGCAGCACCTTCCCCTGTAGCCATTTCTCCTACGACAACACCTATTGCTATTACCAGTTCACCGTCATCCTCTGGTAGGGCAGAGCCCTTTGAACAAACAAGAAAAAGAAAAGCTACCGAAACACCTCCTGCATCCGCATCTGTGCCAAGAAGGGTTTCCACAAGGAAACAATCTAAGACCTTCCCTGCTTCACCGCAACCTGAGGTGATTGTAATTTCAGAAGGGTCTGTTGAATCTGAATTTAATGTTTCTCAGAATGAGTATGAGAATGTTGCTCAGAGTTTGTTCATTCCTGAAGAGGAACAAGTTGAGACAAAAGAAACAGGGCACAATGAGTAAGGGTTACCAAATCTTGATGATTTGGCTACGGCTGCTATGCAATTTTCGAAGGAAGCACAGACTTCTCCACCGCAGCAACAAGAAGAATTTATCTTGCAGCAAGAGCAAGAATAGATTGAACAATTGAATGTGCCTAGTAAAGTTGTATTTCACCCTGCAATTTGTAAAGCCATTGTTGTGTATAGGAGGACGTTTTTAATTGAGTTTCTAGAATATGTTAAAGCTAATTGGGAAGTAGTTACATTGCAAACCCTGACTTTTCGACACATAGCCTAGATTGAAATGCAACAAAGTCTATGGGAAGTAGAAAAGAAGAAAATGAAAAAGGAAATTTGAAGTCAAAAACAAGAAATTGCTGAGTTGAAAGCAAAAATGGAAAAAATGTTAAAAGTAACTGGTCAGATTATGGAATGTAGACCACCACCCAGAGTTTATGCTCTGTGCCTTAAAAAATAGTTTTTATGGTTTTAATTGATGAGAATTTCTAGAAACCAAGATCCTATAATTCATACTGCCAAAGAATTTTATGAAACATACCAAGCAGCCCCTAACTGGTTAAGGAATTCTCTGTGTGAATTCTATTTGCATGGCTTTTTAATACCATTTGAAATAGAATGGAATCCTCTTCCATATATTGGCGATATTCATTTAAGAGCATTTATGTCATGGGCAGCAAATGAGACGAATTATGGCAGGCAGTGGGAAACATATGAGGAAGATGAGAAAACAGAGCCTGTCCCATTACGCTCTCAAAGTTCAAACCCACATGCAATGTTGAAAGATTGGTTTGCTTTGACATATGGTATTAATAATGTTTCAGCCAAAGAGAAAATATTTGATATCAGAAAGCAAGTATATGATGAATTCCAGGCACAACAATATTCGTTTTGGAGACTAGCATATACCAGAAATGAGAAAAGATGGGAGAGATTAACTGTTGGGTTAAGAAAGTTAGAACCACATGGTCCCCTAAATTTCACAGCAGCTCTCAAACAAACCAGCAGATATATTCAATTAGAACTTCAAACAAGATTTGAACTGTGGTTGCCACTGACATTCAAACCCCCTGTGCTAATGTGGCCCCTCTATCCTCACCAGGCTACAAATCTTAACAATGAATTAGAAGACCGAATGTATGAAAGGTGTCGGGATTTCAGAGGATTCTATTATAAGTTTGGACATCCATTCCAGAGTCATGCAGCCACCACTAACTTCAGAGAAACCACTAGGAAAGTTAATGTTGGAGGACCAGCATTGGGCCAAGTAGGGGGCAGTGATGAGCTTAAAATACGCTCATAATTTGGATGTTATGATAAACTTTTAATGTCTTTACTTTTATTATTTCATGGTTGTTTAAACTTTGTTGAAACCTTTTACGGGGATATCCTGTAGCATAATACTTTCATATTCCTGCAACTCATTGTGTTGACTTGATTGCATTTATTGCCCTATTGACTCCCTAAAATGGCTGGTATATCGTATACATTTTTTGAATGATGAAGTAGATTTAAAATGTGTGATTAATGAATAGATATCGTGTATGTGCCATACGCCTTTTCTTTCGCATCTATTACCTCTTGTTTCGCAAGTTGTTGAAGAATGACCAAGTCAAGCACAGCCGATCTCGGCCTTGTAGTAAAGTCCATTTCCTACACGACTACGAGGAAGCTCCGGTGAAGACTCTTTGACTGAAACCATGGGAAAGAATTTTAATGACAATCAATCTGGAAAGAGTGGAGCACTAGATTCTCTCCAAATTGGGTTGAACGCATAAATTCATTATGAAGTTTGTTCCTTGATTCGGGGATATACTTTACTTTCACGTCTTTTTTTGATAGGGTTAGTTAGTTAGTTGCTCTCCTGTATATAAATAAAGTTCTCCTACGCGAGGGAGACATAAAAGATGATAGTTAGAAAAAGTTAGAAGCATAGTGATAGCAGATATCATGTAAGAGTCAGTATGATAATGAGAAACAGAATCTGTATGATCAAAGACAGAGTTTGTTGTTAGTTTTCACATCAACAAAGCAATGTATACCATTCTGTTTTCATGAATAAAGTTCGATGAAGTTCTGAGTTTAGCATATGTGTAATCAGTAGATGCTTGCTAAGGGGGGCCACCTACTAAGTATCTGTAGCTAGTTAGTTGTTATTTTCTGTTGATTTTTAGTTAGCTTTTATCTTTAAAATTTTCATGCAAACTCAGTCTTATAGTGCTCCTGCATCATAGAGAGTCCATCCCTATGACTGTTCTTGCAGCATAAGGCCAGCTCATAGTTTGTGTTTCAGTCGTAGTTGTTATGGTTTCTGTTTTAATCAAGCACAGTTGAGTTAAAGAACTTTGCATTACCTTCCCGTAGCGTGGATAGAATTCTTTTCCAGTATTTATTTCTGCTAAGATTTGACCAAAACTAGTTCTTAGTGCATATATTTTTCTGCAGCATTTAAAGTATACCTCCCCTGGTTTGACAAGTAAATGAACGTCCATAGAGAGATATAAGTCACCTGTTGGAATGTCCAATTCCCAGGAAAATTTTTACTGTGATTTTCATATCCTTTTGTGGGCGCGACCACCATTTATCCCCCTTATCCTCAAAGAATTAAATAAATAATACATTTATTTAATTTCTCACATGTCACATCCTCCATCACTTTTCCTTAATCCTAAACCACCTCTTAATCTCATCATTAGGGATGTGCAAATGTCTAATCCTTGATTAAGATGTGTCATATCCTCCAACTTTTTCAAGTTGGATTCTAATCTTCATTAACCACTAACTGTCTTCTAATCACTGATTAGCTAATCCAATCAACATTTTGGTCAACTCTCTCATTCCCCAAGAAATTTTTAATTCATTTTTGTCTTCCCTGTGTCAATTTAAAATTCACTTTTATTCCTCCAAGGAATCTCCTCTTCTCCATGTGATCATTGAGAGGTCACATAAGTCACATGGGTTAGGAACCTTCTATTATAAGCACCTTGTCTTATCCAAGGTACTTCTTAGCTTCCTTGTCTTATCCTTGAGATATTCTAAATCATGTGAATTTAAAATTCACTTTTATTCTTCCAAGGAATCTCCTATTCCCCATGTGATCATTGAAAGGTCACATTAGTCACATGAAGCCAAGAACCTTCTATTATAAGGACCTTGTCTTATCCATAGGGTACTTTTTAGCCTCCTTCATAAGAACCTTGTCTTATCCATAAGGTGCTCTTCATATAAATTTAAAATTCATATTTATTCTCTCAACCACCTTATCCACTTCAATCATGTGAATTTTTAATTCACATTTAGTTCTCCAACCAATTCTCTCTTCCCCATGGAGATTTTTTTGAGGAATTCTAAAATTACTCATATGTCACTTTCTTCTCACTTGGGGACAAGAAGTTCCTTTTTAAGGAAATCTTCTCCTCTCCCAAGGTACTTTCAAAGTACTTGTCCTTCCTCCACATCATTTGTACCATTTCCATCTCACCATGTCTTTTAGACACTTCATCCTTCACATGGCAAGATGTGAGGGCTTGTGAGGCCTCAAATCAACATAGCCCTCCATCTTGGCCATGGTGGCTCAATCCTGACCATTGAATTCTCTAGAGAATTCAATTTCTTCTATAAATACGCCCATTTTTCACTCATTCAAAGACCTTAGGAATTTTTAGACACTTATGCTTTCAAACTCTCAAGCCAATCTTTTGCATTCAAGAACTTGCATATTTAGTTTTCATCCTCTTGCATCCACCTTCCTCACTTTATCACATACCTACCCTCATCTTACATCTTAATCACCTTGCATTCATTTTCCATCACATTTCCATTAAAGGAGCACACAACCAAATTTCAATCAAGGGCCAACCAAGGAATCAACACAGATAAAGGTATAATCACTCTTGTTTTTATCTTTCTTTTATTTGTGCTTAACTTAGGCTAATCTTGAGGTGGTCTTGTGTTCTTTACATTGCATTTTTTCTTTTTTTGCATATTTAGAAGTAAAAAATGCTTGCACACATTTCTGGTATGCCTAGTGGGACCCACAATTGGGCCCTTTTTACTCTCACATTTTTTGTTTTTTGATATTTTGCAGGTTCAAGTTACACAGAGGGGTGACCAGGCCCTGACAGAGGCAACTAGGCCCTGAAGAGGGGCGAACAAGCCCTTAGATAGGTGACCAGAACCTACAGACGGGTTGCCAAGACCTCAGAGGGGTGGCCAGGACCAGCAGAGGGGCAGCCAGCCCAAACAAAGTTGTTTGAGGTAAAAAAAAAGTGTTTTAAGTAATTTTCGGGGACCGTTTTCTATCGTTTTGATTTATACTGACCCCCTAACTCATGTTGTTGGTGATTGGGAAGGTTTTTACTAAAATTTGTGTAGTTATTTTGTGCTTAACTAAGATCAAAGGTTAAAATACTAACATATTTGTTGTAGGACGAAAGGAGCAAGACATTTAGTTAGTTGTTTGCTTTCATTTTCGCACTAATTAGGCACATAGTCTAAGTAGGGGAGTCAATAAATTATGTGCTTTGTTTGTAAGTAAGCTATTGATGTATCCAATCCCCTTGTGCCATTTGGCGATCCTAGGTGAAGAGACATTGTAACTTAAGTCGTTTGTGTTACCCAAGGGGGCGTTACATCGTTCAAGCTTTCCCCTTGCACTTCGTGTGAGCATGGGGAGTAGCCAAAAATGGTTAGCATTCTCTTCTTAGTGGGACCTGCTTGGGGATTTCATCACTCAAAGGGATGATCCCAACCACATGTACTTGTAGGGTATAAAAGGTGGGGAGATCCATAGCTATACCCCAATCTAGTCACATCGTGTCTGGTGGAGTGTCGAAGCTAGGGTGATACATAGATAGATGTGAAGAGTTGGTCTGAGCCTTCAGTATCTCACTGGGGTTCCGACTCACGCTTGTGATAGGCTGGTGTTCACGATTGTACCTCACGTACTAAGCATATATCAAGGACTCCCTAGATCATCTTGTTTAGCCTAGTTAAAGGATCGTGTTGGACATACCCTTCATACTAATCTTAGGATTGTGTTATTTAAACTATCTTTCTATGCAAAACCAATGCATATCTTATTAATCAAGTCAGCCATACCTTTTTCTTGTTGTTTTCAGTGTTTTATGTCCTTTGCCATAGTCATTTTGCCTAAAGTCAAGTTCAATTCTGTCAACAGAGGCGACCACACCTCGAACAGGGGCAACCCCGACCTCAAGAGGGGTGACCCTGCCCTCTGCCTTAGTCAATTTTGATCGGTTCAAGTCAAAATTGATCTTTCACTCAAAGAGGTGGCCAGGACCTCAAAGGGGCGGCCAAGACCTGCAAAAGGGTGACCAAGCCCTGAAACGAGCATTTTTGCTTGCTTTTTGTCTGTTTTGTCATCATTCTTTGTCATTTTCAATTTTTCTCGCTCATTCCCTAGAATAGGTGGCCTAGCCCCCTAGTTGGGCAACCACACCCTCAACAAGGGCAACTAGGACCTATAGAGGGGCAACCAGGACCTGCAAAGGGGCAACTAGGCCCTAAAACAAGCATTTTTAGCTTGTTTTTTCATTCATTTTGTCGTTGTTCTTTGTCATTTTAAATTGTTCTCACCCATTCCCTAGAATAGGTGGCCTTTCCCCTAGTTAGGCGACCACGCCCTCACTAGGGATGGCCAAGACCTATAGAGGGGTGACCAGGCCCTAAAACAGGCATTTTTGCTTGCTTTTTCATCTGTTTTGCATCATTCTGTCATTTTCAATTGTTCTCACCTATTCAATAGAATAGGTGGCCTTTCCCTATATTTGGGCAACCACTCCCTTAATAGGGGCGGCTAGGACCTGTAGAGGGGCGACCAGACCCTAAAACGAGCATTTTTGCTTTTTTTTGGTTCATTTTTTCATTTTTCTTTTTCATTTTCGATCGTTCTCGCCCGTTCCCTAGAATAGGTGGTATTTTTCACTAGTTGGGTGACCATACTCTCAATAGAGGCCGCCAAGACCTGCAAAGGGGTGACCAGACCCTGAAACGGGTATTTTTACTTGCTTTTTCATCTATTTTTTCATCATTCTTTGTTGATTTCAATCATTCTCGCCCATTCCCTAGAATAGGTGGTCTTGCCCCCTAGTTCGGTGACCATGCCCTCAATAGGGGTGACTAGGCCCTGAAACAAGCATTTTTGCTTGCTTTTTCTTCCGTTTTGTCATCTTCTTTGTCATTTTTTATCATTCTCACCCATTCCCTAGAATAGGCTGCCTTGCCCCCTATTTGGGCAACCACACCCTCAACAGGGAGGCTAAGACCTGCAGATTGGTGACCAAGCCCTAAAACAGGCATTTTTGCTTACTTTTTTGACCGTTTTGTCATTTGTTCTCTATCATTTTTCATCGTTCTTTCATGTTCTTCATAATACATGAATGTACCCTTAGGTTGGGAAACCTCACCCTTTACTTGGGTGGTTGTACCCCTTGGATGGGTGATTTAGCTCCAAAAACGAGCAATCTCATCTTCCATCTAAGTGGTTCTATCAATCATTTTTTGTCATTTTTTCCTGTTTTCAGTGAATAGGTGTGTGCCACCTTCTTGAGTAAGTTTTCCATCAGTTTGGGTGAATTTTTTCCCTGAACAGCTAATTTCATCTCCCATTTAGTGGATAGGTGATCTTTCCCTCTAGTCCATTTGCATCTTCCATTCACCGGTGATCTTCACTTCAGTCCATTTGCAAGTCATCCATTCATCATCTAAATCAAATAGGTACATCTTAGAATGACTCTAGGTTACGTATCCATCATCATTTTCTTGATCCAAATCCCCTGAAATTCATTTTAGAGGTTATTATCCAAATTGACTTAGGTGTCTATTCAATCAAGATCACTCACATCTGCTCAGGATTGTCATCCATCTTGACTTAGTTATCATCTTTAACCCAATCAATTCGCTTTCAATCTCAAGGTGGATTTAGTGTTGCAATCATCTATTTATCCCTTTATTTGATCAATCAATGCCTTAAGTCACCTAGGGTGATCTCTGAACATGGTTTAGAATCCCTTTCATCATCTTATCTAATCCATCATCAAATCTTATCATATCATCTCATTAATCGATCTTATCCAGTAATCCCATCGCATCCTCCAATCATCCTAATTTGAGATTTGATCCAATCCCAATCTGAGCTTAAATCCCAACCTGAGCTTAAATTCCAATTTGAGCTTTAGTCAACCTACATCCAAAGATCTTTTGATATCGAAACAAATCTTTACCTTTTCATCATCTTTTCGTTCCTTCTAATCTTTTCAATTTGTATCCATCACATCTAACATCATGAATCCTTATCCTCCATCGACGCAACCAAAAATAGTAGTCAAGGGGAATCCTAATTACGTTGACGACGATAACGAAAGTCTTGTTGATCAAGATGTATATGACATAGATCCCTTGATGCTATCATTGCTAGCAAGCTTTCCCCAAGTGTCATCTGAAATCTAATCACCTCTCTGAGCTATCCTAGTATGTCTCTATCCACACCTAATAATGCTCCTTATGCCACCTTTGACAAGGGATATCCATTATCTTCCTCCCCTACATCTCCATCATATCCTTCCTCTACATCATTTTCTTATCCACCACCCACATCATTTTATCACAATCTATCATGCCAATCTTCACATCCTAATCTACCATCCCAATACTCCTATTACAATTCCCCATCCATGCCCCTCTATCCTAATCCTCCTTACTAGTCTACCCATTCTAATCCTACGTCCACACCTTCTTATCTTAATCCTACACTCCCATCAAACTATCCTAATCCAATATCTACATCTTCCTATCCTAATACACTATCCCAATATTCCTATCTTAATTCCTCATCTATTTCCTCCAACATTAACCAACCACCCATTACTTCCTATTCTAGTTTGTTATTAGGATATTCTTACCTTAACCCTCCATCTAATCCCAATCCCACCTCCAATCCTAATCCTCCATCTACTATTAGTCTCCCATCCAATCCCATTCCTTTGTCCAATCCTAATCCACCATCTCAATATTCCTATCTTAATTCCTCATCTATTTCCTCCAACATCAACCAACCACCCACGGCTTCCTATTCTAGTATGTTATCATGATATTATTAACTTAACCCTACATCTAATCCCAATACCACCTCTAATCCTAATCCTCCATCTACTATTAGTTTCCCATCCAATCCCATTCCTCCGTCCAATCCTAGTCCACCACCCCATAATCACAATCCTTCACCAATCACTAATCCTTCATCTATGCCCATCACCCCAGCTAAACCTAGAGTATACACCATTCTCACTCCAAAAGTTCTCCAAGGACTTATGACAAAGAAGACATCCCCCACTCCACACATTGCAGTCGTGGAACCATGCTATCCCAATCTATCATCTACGGTCACTAGTGATGAGACCCTTCTCCTCACCACACATATCATTGATGTTACCACCCCTAGCACCACTCAAACCGCTGAAATCATCAAACCCATCGAATCGATTGAGTCCCCATCTCCTACTCTGAGATCCACCGAGCCCATCAAATATAACCAAATCCAATCCACTCCTCCTACACCTAGATCCACCCAATCCAGCGAAGACACCCAAATCCAATCCACTTCTCTCACTCCTAGTATCACTGAAATCCATTCCCATGAATGCCTTGAATCTTCCATCCTTCCATCTTCCGCACTTGAAGAGTCCCTCCAAGACTCCATTATCATGCCACCCACACAAGATGAGTCATTCCAAGAGCCTGATCCAAAGCATACCAACATATCCCCTTCTCCACATCAAGATCCTTTCATCCCATCTAGTCCATCTCAAGATCACAATCCCCCATCCATTCCATCCCATGATCCCCTTGATACTCAAGATCCGATCACTCCATAGCATGATCCCTTATCACCTACTACCACAAAGCTAGATACTATCATATCACCTAATCCCTCTCCTGATAAAACCCATCCAAATGTTGCTATTCATTCATCTCCATCTCATAATCCTCCATTGTCGCCTAAACCTACTATTCCCTCATTGCTTTTATATCCCATTAATACTCTCACATTCTTCCATGGTGGTCTCCTTGCAGAAGAAAAACAAAGCATATATAAAACCCATCATACTCCACCTAATAATGGACTCACATCATTCTTCCAGAATAATAAAAATCCTATCATGGATCAAAGGCTCAAGAACATGAACTATCAAGGAAAAGGTTTAGGCCTTCATGAGCAAGGTATTTTAGAGCCCATCCAGGTCAAAGAAAAAATATGTATGTAAGGTCTTGGACATATTTCTCAAGACTCACAATCTAAAGATGTTGGTACAACCTCTAGATGTCCTCAACAAGCCTCTTCCAAAAGAAATATAGGCTCTTCCCATTGCTCCACCAGATCATTTGCTGCCATCCCTCCTCCATTGTATCGCCTCAAAACAACCATCCATATTCCTCCTTCATCTGATCCATCCATTTTGGGTCCTTTACATCCCTCCATCCACCATCTCTCATCCTTCATCCACTCCATCCATTTTGGGTTATTATGTCCCTCCACCCGTTATCACGCATCCTCTAGGTACTACGTCTATTTTAGGCCCTTATATCCCAAAATCACCTCCTCCATCTCGTCCTATTCATCATTTCATCCATCCATCACCCCTCCATGTCAGCCATCATCAACATCCCACTCTCATGCTCCCTAATCAAGATCAACAAAGGCACGTACCTACACATCCTCCATCCACATATCATCCTCAAAATCCTATGTCCATCACTCCATTCATGTTTCCTCCACACCACCCATCTCATCATATCCATCCCATTGCTACTAAAAGCACTTTGGATGCCAAAGTAAAAATGCATACATCTAAAAATCCACATGAATCTAAATCTCCCCATGTCCCCTCTAAAATACATGGTGAAGAAAATAAAAATCAAATTCAAAATCCAAATCAAATCCATAGGCCTCAAAGGCCTACCAAAGCAAAAATCAAGACCATGTGGATCCCAAAGAAAAAAGATACAATGCCTTCAAATGAAAAATATGTAACAACATCCAAATTTACTAATACAAAATCTAATCATTCTCATCCACCATCTCCTATATCTGTTTTGGGTCCTTATGTCCCAAAATTCACTATCCCATCTCCTCCATTATCCCCACATTCTCCATCCATTAATTCTCCTATCCCTTCACATATACCACCATATGTGCCAATGTTGGTCCTGAAAAAATATCCCCATCATTCCATCCATACACTTTCCAACATCCCATCCATTATCCCACATATCTCCCTCATTCAACCCCTTTAATCCATTATCTTGCATAATCCGTTTATCCTAATAAGGTTGTACCAACATCCAATAGTCACCTAACACTTGGGCTCTTAATAACTCATATGGAATTTGATGCTTGATCCCTTCATCCATCTCCTTATCTTCTAAATCCATTTATCCACATCCATTTCCATCCAACTTCTATCCCAAAATCCAAAAAAACAAAAACGACAAAAAATTCCAAAAAAAATAGAAGCAAAAGTAAAGAGAAATAATTCGTCCAATGGTGAAATTTTGGAAAACAAGTGCCTTGGATAAGTATCATGATGAAAACCTGGCAAACAGGTGTCATGCGTAAATCCTCATCTGTCTCTTTCCACACTTGAGGGTAGCTTCCTAACATGCATCCCCTCCATCCGCTATGCTTCTTGCTATGCTTCCTACTATGCACACATCTTCCTGCTATACATGCCCTTCATCCTTTTCCTCTATCCCACTTATCTTCCACATCCTACCATCATATCACATTTATCTCCAATCCCTCCATCCTTCTTGCGATCTTGATCAAAATGTAGGCACCTATCTATGCATGCTTTGGACATCTCTTGGTATACATTCCCTCCATCCACATACTATCCTAATCCTTATCCACATCCATCTACCTTCCCTATCCACCTGTCGTGCTAGCATCAACCTCCCTTCCTTATCCCGACATCCTACCTTCATCCATCAAAATCCCTCATCCACCCATCCTATCCTCCTCCAGTTATATCCTTTATCTTCCCATCCACTCATCTTTTGTCCCTCCTGCCTCATCACACATGACATATCTAGAGTGGGGGCCTCTATCTTCCTTTGTGACATAAGTCCTTGGAGCCATCATTCCTCCATCGTGCCATCCCCTCCATATCCCTATCCTTATCTATCCATCTGACTAGTCAATCACCTTTTCATCATCCCCCTCTATCCATCCATCATAGCATCCCTTTCATCTTTCCATCCTTATCTATCTATCCATCATAACATCATTTCCATCTACCCATCCTTATCTTCCTATTTGTATATCATGACAATCCCTTTGCATCTCCTCATCCTTATCTTCCTATCCATCCAAACAATCCCTTTTATCCCTCCTCCTTATCCCTCTATCCATCCATCATAGCATCCCTTTCATCTCCCCATCCTTATCTTCCTATCCATCCAAATCCTTATTCCCCTAACCATCCATCCTAGAATCTTTCCATCTCCTTATCTTTATCTATCCATCTCTTCATCTTTATCCTCATCTCATCTCACAACCCCTTGTCATTGGTATCTAGCTATAGGATTCCCATGCCATCTATCTCATCGTCATCTCCCCCCCTTCTTTCACACATCTTTTAAATCTCCTATTACTTTTCATCATTCATCTCTCCATTATATCATCATCCCAATTCATCTTTCGATGATTTGGATAACTATCCCATCCCTGAGCTTTGTGTAATCACCATCATCCTATCCAATCCACATGGTCTATCTTCTCTCATCATATTGGTCCAATCTTTTTATCCACTTATCATGGTTATCGCATCATCCCTTATCCATCATTTGTCTTTGGTCTTTGGTCGAACTATGAGCGCTCTACACTTTCATGTAGGAAAGGTCGATCATTTGATCTAACGTTGGGACTTTTATCTATCCTATCTTTTTCATCTATCATTGGTCTTCATTGTCCTCTTTTCTCTTTTTTCCATGGTCTTTTATCGAACTACGAGGGCTCTTCGCTTTCACATAGGCAAGGCTAATCTTTGATTGGCCCCTGAACCCCTAGGTCTTTAGGGTGTGTCAGTCATGTGTCTCGTGTCGTGTCATCAAGTATGTCCTTATCTAGCTGGTTCTTCACAAATGAGATCCACTCGTATCATGAGATTCAATAGGATGCATCCTTCCTCAACATACCTCATCAACCCCATCCATCCCCTTGATCCTACGATAATGGACATTCTAAAATTGATTGCGATCTTTTGATGTTTTTGGTTTTTGCTTATCATTTGATGCCCCTATCATCACTTGTTAGGGCCACCATGATCCATCATATTATGGTGCATTTTGACTAGTCAACATACGGAAATATCTTGATTCTTTTTGTTTTTGTTTTTGTCTTCATAGTTGTCCCACATAGTACCCACCAAGATCCCTAAGGTCTTGTGTTACCCTAGGGCATCCTTTTTGTGCTTGTGGTTATCCCAATACCTAGCTCGACTGAGGTCTTCGCAACTTTGGGATGTTGGGATAGCCTTCTTGTCTACTATGTTTGTTTTATGCATTAGACACTAATCAGCCTTGGTTCTTCATACCCTGGCATCTTGTGTCTTATACTATTACGAAAATCAGTGCTCCGAAAATGGTAAATTGCATTAGGATTGCATTTTATCTCCCCATCCCCCATCCATTCATCCTTCATCACTCCCTCCCCTATCCATCCAATATCTTATCATCATCCCTTCAATCTTCTTAGAATAATATAGATTGGTTACTCTAAGCATCTTATCCCCCATCATTTTAGTCCTTTCATTCATCTCACATCTCAATCCAATCCTCATCAATTCAATCTAGCACAAATCATCTAATCACATTCTTGGTCTTTTTCCCTGTCTCGCTAGAAGCCTTGATCTAATCATCATCATCAGGATATCTTTCCCTATCCTTTGGTGTTGTTTTAGGATGTATCCTTCCCTCATCAACAACACTTTCATCAGCATCATCAGGATGTATCTTTCCCTATCCTTGGGTGTTGTTTTGGGATGTATCCTTCCCTCATCGACAACACTTATCAGGATGTATCCTTCCCTATCCTCATGTTATTTTGGGATATTCATTCCCTCATTAGCAACACTTCATCCATCATCAACCCATTTTTTCTTGTAGCTTGACTGGGGAAACATCACCTTTGTCCTTGAATCCATTTGTGCTTCCTAATCTCATATCACTTATCATCCTCTCTTATCCATCACTTTTCACCATTTTCCTCATCTACCCTTTCATCATCTCATCCATTTCGAGAGCACACCTGTGTTCTCTTGAACTTGCATGTCCTCTTGAGGGGGCATACTCCATTCCTAAATTTCATCTTCACCCCCATAATCTTTCTTTCCAGTCATTCTTTTGATGACTAGGGCATCTTTCCCAATCTAACCATCTTCTTCCAGGTTCTATGTTTTCATATTCTTTGAAATGATGCTATTTCGTTACACCATCTCAAAGAGGGGAAAAATGTAGACACCCAAATTTGGACACTCATATTTGTCCAAATTTATCCCTTTTCATCTAAATATCCTCTTACTTGCATCAATTAAGTAATATTGCTATTATTTAATTAATTCCCCTAATTCTTCTAAATCCCTAAGGTGTTTAGTTAAATAATTAAATACCTTTCCCTTTATCCTCAAAGAATTAAATAAATAATATATTTATTTAATTCCTCACATGTCACATCCTCCATCACTTTTCCTTAATCTTAATCTACCTCTTAATCTCATCATTAGGGATCTACACATTTCTAATCCTTGATTAGGGTGTGTCACATCCTGCAACTTTTTCACATTGACTTCTAATCTTCATTAACCACTAACTTTCTTCTATTTACTGATTAGCTAATCCAATCAACATCTTGGTCAACTCTCTCATTCCCCAAGAAATTTTTAATTCTTTTTTGTATTCCCGATGTGAATTTAAAATTCACTTTTATTCCTCCAAGGAATCTCCTCTTCTCCATGTGATCATTGAGAGGTCACATAAGTCACATGGGTTAGGAACCTTCTATTATAAGCACCTTGTCTTATCCAAGGTACTTCTCAGCTTCTTTGTCTTATCCTTGAGATATTTCCAATCATGTGAATTTAAAATTCACTTATATTCTTCCAAGGAATCTTCTCTTTCCCATGTGATCATTGAAAGGTCACATCAATCACACGAATTCAAGAACCTTATATTATAAGGACCTTGTCTTATCCATAGGGTACTTTTCAGCTTCCTTCATAAGAACCTTGTCTTATCCACAAGGTGCTCTTCATATGAATTTAAAATTCATATTTATTCTCCCAACCACCTTATCCGCTTTAATCATGTGAATGTTTAATTCACATTTAGTTCTCCAACCAATTCTCTCTTCCCCATGGAGATTTTTTTGAGGAATTCTAAAATTACTCATATGTCACTTTCTTCTCACTTGGGGACAAGAAGTTCCTTTTTGAGGAAATTTCTCCTCTCCCAAGTTAGTTTCAAAGTACTTGTCCTTCCTCCACATCATTTGTACCCTTTCCATCTCACCATGTCCTTTGGACACTTCATCCTCCACATGGCAAGATGTGAGGGATTGTGAGTCCTCAACTCACTATAGCCCTCCATCTTGGCCATGATGGCTCAATCCTGACCGTTGAATTCTCTAGAGAATTCAATTTCTTCTATAAATACCCCCATTTTTCATTCATTCAGGGACCTTAGGCATTTTTAGCACACTTATGCTCTCAAACTCTCAAGCCAATCTTTTGCATTCAATAACTTGCATATTTAGTTCTCATCCTCTTGCATCCACCTTTCTCACTTGAACACATACCCACCCTCATCTTGCTTCTTAATCACCTTGCATTCATTTTCCATCACATTGCCATCAAAGGAGCACACAACCAAATTTCAATCAAGGGCCAACCAAGGAATCAACATAGATAAAGGTATAACCACTCTTGTTTTTATCTTTCTTTTATTTGTGCTTAACTTAGGCTAATCTTGAGGTGGTCTTGTGTTCTTTACATTGCATTTTTAGTTTGTTTTGCATATTTAGAATTACAAAACACTTGCACAGACTAATAAGCATAAGAATTTGGTTTTATATGTTTATGAGTTAGAAATTCCTCCATACATATGTTATATTGGTTTTTTGCATCAACGAGAACATCACCAATAACATGATCATGCAATTATCCTAACACATATAGTGGACCATAATAATTATTTTGGGGTAATATCTTAATAAAAAAGTGTAATCAAAGGAGTGGGAGGAGGAGAAGAATAAGATGTAACATTGTTTCAATTTCTCCCTCAAAATTATATGTATATGTGATGTATCTTGAGATTCTACATGAATAGTATCTATATTATTAGCCTTATGATTATATTCCATAAAAAATTATCATGTACCTCAATGTTATACGTATGATCAAGAAAAGGATCACAAATGCCTCATCATCTACTTTTAGGTGCAGCCAAAGGATTTCCATTATCATGATAGGCTTCCACATGAATCATGTTGTTGTTTATGAGCCTTGACCTCTTGCTCAAGAACCATACATGATTATGTAGTATGGTTGCCAAATCTATCGAAATTACAAAATAATTGATCATTATAGCTTCTAGGAAGTGGTGTATTTGGATCTAATGGATACAGATAAAGTGTAATAAAATTATAATAAAAAAATAAGAAAGAATCATCTAAGGATTATTGTAATTTCATGAACTTCCTAAGAGAATTTTATTTGAAAGAAAGACTACTAGTAATAACCACTTGATTACCATTTTCCTTCACATCGCTACCCTTTGAAAATGTGTTTTAAATTTTGATATTTAAAGGATATGAAGAAGAATTTTGAGTTGACCCATATTTAAAGGCATTTATCATGCACATATAAGACAATAAAATATGTAAAGCTATTGAGATATATATTATTTGTGATCATCTTAGGTAATTCCTAATAAATGTCTTTAATTTGAGATTACTTGAGGGAGTGACTAGTTTATAATATAACCCAATTGAAACCTTATGAAATTATCATGAACATGATCTTTTTTCCTTGGGAACCTCAAATAGGTGGAAAATGGTAATTCTTAGACCCATATTGGCTTTAAATTATTTCAAAAAAACCTTAGTAAAATCATCAAATGTGTGAATAGACCAATGGGGTAGTGAAAAGAACCATTCAATTATATAATAATTTAGAGTCCTTTAAAATATCTTACCCAATAACTTATCCTCATATAAAAAATTTATATATGATGTAGTAAAATATCTCAATTATGTATTTGGGTTAGATTTTTCCATTATACATTTTAAAATATTGTGCCAAAAACTTCATGGGTAAAATATGTGTAAGAATATCAAATGATAATAGTCAATGTCTAGCATCCTTAAATTCACCATTATCATGTCCATTTATTCTTGCATCCATTATTTTTTCCAATTGGTTCATCTTTTGCATGAGTGCATCTACGATTGAGGAAGAAATAGTGACATCTAGGGTGAGTATAGGCATCGGTATGGGTAATATATTAGGGATGAAATATGTAATGGGTTGGGATAAATTAATGCAAGATGCAGTGTATGTGTTATAATTGTGTCATAAAAAATAATTATACCCAAGACCTAATGCCTTAGATGACATGGAAAAGAGGTACAAATATAAATCATAATCACTCCCAATCAAGAGAGGAGTTTTTTCACTTTAACTAGCATAATAGATGGGTATAAATCAACCTAGACTAGATAAGTGTCAAATCAAGTCCATAAATCAAGGAACATGAATAATTAATAGAACTACCTAAGTGTGCTATAGAAGAGTGAATATAAAATTGTAAGGTCAAAATTGAATACCTATAATTTTAACATTACAAATTATCCTTATTTTAGTTTCCATTCCTATAGTATATTTTAGGGACAATTTTATCCACCTTTCTTAGCCTAGTTCCTAATCCAAATGCCAAGTTTTGTGTGGTTTTATGTATCAATGTTCTTGTCACATAGTTTTAATATTTATTCTATTTAATGTGATGATTTGTAGTTGCACATTTGTCTACATGGGTGCTAACATCCCATGATTATAAAGCTTTATTTCATAGTAAAAAATTGTCTTTTCAATTTTCATTTTATTTATAACCATTATTCATTCATCCTATCAAAATTTCAATAGTCCTTTCTTGACTTCTTTGCCAAAAATAGCCTCTTGGAGAATTTAAAATAGTTTTCAGCTCACAATCTTCCTCTCCTCCAATCTTCTATAGGTCTCTACTACATTCTATCACACTACAATAACTCTTTGGTATTGTGAGCATCCTCCACTACCATTGTGAAATGTATACATTATTGGTATTTATTTTATTGGGAATTTTTTCTATTCTGTTTCTCTTTCCTTTTCATTTATGTATTTTATTATTCACTTGGTATTTCTATATTTTACATGTCCCAAATTTCTTCCATACACATAGGGATAACAATAGATAGTTTTTTATTAGGGGGTAAAACATGTTTTGAAGCAACCCAAAACCCTTTCAAAGAAAATGACATTGCTAAGAGATAACACAAAGATAACCAACAACCTACCAACAACAGTTGGTAGAAATATAATCAAGACTAAAAAAGTTGCATCAAATAAGTTTTGAAGGGGCCCTTAAACCCTATACAACTATGTTTTATAAGGACCTTGAACCCTTACTGATTAAGAATGTTGTCGAAGACAACCATGCAACAATAAACAAGCTGCTCAAAGAAACAATTTTTGAGCCAAAAGAAATAACCAACTTAATGGTGCAGAGAAACCACATCACCTATCTTAACTCTCCGCCTATATAGGAGAAGAAAAAAAGAAAAAAACTAGAGGGAAATAGGAGTACCATTTCATAATTATCACACCCTTCCTACACACCCAAACTCCACAAAAATAGGAGAAGAATCCACCTCAATAGGAGTAGAAAGAAAGAGAACTAGTTGGAGAACAATATATCTCCCACCACACCCAAAATACAAATATATGACCCCATCAATGTAATAGGCATCACAATCCACATGGGGTCCAAATTGGCTCCCTTAAGGAATAAGAGAATTTGGGTCTTCAAAAGAACAAGATCAATTAGGAAAAATCAATAACCAGGGTAGCAAAAGCTCCCTTAATCAACTTCAGCAAGGATACCATGAAGCCAACATGCTTCAATAAGAACTCTAACCCCATCAACTTTAGCAAGGATACCATGAATCCAACATGCTTCGATAAGAACTCTAACCCCATCAACTTCAATTGCTTCACAATCCAAAAGGGGTTCAACACCAAACATAAAATTTTGAACTTGGAAACCAAGCCAATGTGACTAGGTAAAATCAAACAATAAATTTGATGCACACCAACAAACTCCATAACCAAATCCCCAACTAAGAGGAAGGTATTAATGACCCAGAGCACTAAAGAAACAACACTAACCACCAAAGAAGGTCTCCCAACATACACTAGACTGGCATCCATAAGTGATAAACCCACAACAACAAGGGGAACACCAACCCACCAAGCAACAACATCATCAACAAAAGAAAAAAGAGTATCAAAAAACTTGATATCCAAAACACCGAAGCCCTCCACAAACAGACCAAGGCACAACAAGGGGCCATTCCCATAAGAGATGAAACCCATCTTCACCCCACGAACGTTGAACAAAAGCCTCCATTTACCACAGGTCAAAACTCACACAAATATCCAACAACAAAGGATAAGCACAAGATCTTCAACACCAACATCTCCAACAGAATAGAAACCAAATAGCCACACACCACAACCTCTGGTCAAGAAAAAAAAGGCAAAGAATAAAAAAAAAACCTATGGTAGAGAAGCCCCAACCAACACAATAAACATAGTAGGTCAAGGCAAAGATCCAACAAACCTACCCTGACCAGCATCAGAAACCTCAAACCAACCCTAACTAGCATCAACATCTGCATCTACCTCATCTGAGTCAACCTCATCTCCCTTAGTAGATTTCAAAAATATCCCTCCTGCCTTGTTGTAACTTCTCCCTCTCTCGCTCACCATCAATAGCATTTGGTATTCATTTGGGAGAAAAAATACAATAGACATAGTTATTAATACTCATTTATCATTTAGATTATTGTTCTTAGTCCTAGATGTGCATAGGATAAGAGTACAATCTTTGGACATTATATTTTATATATGGCTTAGGGGAGAGGGATCAATATGTAGGTGAGGACCCTAACGTGTGATGGGACATGCGCTCATTGGGGCCCACATCTGTACGCCAGTCCTCCACAACTTAAAAAAAAACTCTTGCATAAATAGGAACGATGACACCAAACATAAATTGGATTTAAAATGCACACGTAATCATATATATTTAGAAACAAAACAAGTACACAATGGCAACCAAACATGATGAAGTGTATCCAACTTGTATCTAACATAACACAAGTAGTATTCTAACATGAAAATTAAACATCCCAAACATTAATTTTTGCACCCTTCCGTGTAAATTAGTAAACCCAACTATCGCACCAATGCAGGCATCACTTTCACATTAATAACAACTACACAACATAAACAAGGTGCCAATTCAACACAATTCAAACCCATCTGACCCATCTTTGACCGACTAGTGAACCCATTACAACCATGTTTCCCACTAGAGCATAACCAAACCAACACACAAATGCATTCACCTATCCCTTCAACCATGAGACCTACAACACGTATCAACATCAATCCATCCCATCTCGCCAAGTAGGGTGCACATGTACTGGAGCCAAAGAAGAATATCCCACCTATATCCATTTTTAAGAGCTGTAAGACCACCATTATTCAAAAAAAACCATGGAAACAATTTCAAACAATCCACCAAACCAATCAACTCAAGAATTAATGGTTGAAATCAATCAAATCTCCAATTCATATCACCCATAATTCAAATTCAAAAGAGGACAACAATTTATTTCACCACACCAAATAAGCATCAATCAAATTCAAACAATTCCCAATTTAAATAGCCATGAAAACCTTCAAGTATTGACTTATTTTGTAGTGAGTGACATAAGAAAAGGAGTGATAAGCACAAAATTCACTGAGTTAAGAGAAAGGGGAGGCATCAGCTCAGATTCCAGTGAACCAACATCCATATTGTTCCAGGTATTCCTCCCAGAGTTTTCCATTCGTGAGCTTTATATTGTTCTTCATTACAACCATTAGTGTTTTCCATTCGTAAGCTTTATATTGATCTTCACTACAACCATTACAATGATAGGATTTTATTTATGTTTCCCTAGGGTTTATATAATATTACAGTCACAGGTTAGCATTTCTATTTCCCTAGGGTTTATATTGCAAATATTACAATCATAGGTTAGCATATGTGCTCCATAGGGTTTATATTGCAAATATTGTAGTCATATGTTAGCATGTCTTCCCTAGGGTTTATATTGCAAATATTACAGTCACAGTTTACCATTTCTATTTCCCAAAGGTTTATATTGCAAATATTATAGTCATAATTTTAGCATTTTTGTTTCCCTAGGGTTTATACTGAAAATATTACAGTCATAGTTTACCATTTATGTTTCCATAGGGTTTATATTGGAAATGTTGTAGTCATAGTTTAACTTTTCTGTTTCACTAGGGTTTGTATTGCAAATATTATAGTCATAGTTTAACATTTGTGTTTCATAGGTTATGCATTATCATTCACTCTGCTTATCTTTGTCTCATAGGTTTTGCATTATCGTTTATATTGTAAATATTATAGTCATAGTTTAGCATTTATGTTCCATATGTTCTACATTATCATACACTATGCGTATCTTATTCTCATAGGTTTTTGCATTATCATTTATATTGCAAATATTACAATCATAGTTTACCATTTATGTTTCATAGGTTCTGCATTATCATTCACTCAACTTATCTTATTCTCATAGGTTTTGCATTATCATTCACTTTAGTTATCTTAGTCTCATAGCTTTTGCATTAGCATTCACTTTGTATATCTTATTTGCATATGTTTTGCATTATCAGTCACTTAAGGTTTTCTTTGATGTCAATCATTAATTTCTGAGTTTCTCTTTTTATTAGGTTTTTTTTCATCTTTTCATAGGTTTTGCTTCATCAATTCACAAAGATTTATGCCTATCAATGAGTTCATTAAAGAAAAAATATGTGAGATTTGTTAAACTCTTATTGTTTTTCATTCATAAGCTTTCTATTGTGTCATAGTTAAAATGTGACTCTTGTTTTCATTTTGTTGTGCATGAGAATGTTTGTGTTGTACACACTTAGGAGATATGAGATGTTCTTAAACTCTAACTCCCTTGCATATTGCAATTATGTGCTTCTCACTCCTCTATTTCCTTATGCCGCTCACTCCAAAATAAATGTAACTCTCTAAACTATTAACAACATTTCTAAATTTAAATGCAACAAACTAAAAAGATAACACATACAGAAACTAAATAATCTTATGTTCAAGTATCACTCTCTTCATACATATAACGATAATTGTTCAAGCATTTGTGTTTAATAGTTTAGCATTTATGTTTCATAGGTTCTTCATTATCATTGACTCTGGTTATCTTATTCTCATATGTTTTGCATTACAAACTAATTATTCTTCTGTTCAAGCATCACTATCTTCATACATATAAAGATAAATGTTCAAGCATCAATGTTTTGATTGTACTTATTCTGTGTAAATGGCTAAGGGTAATGTAGTGGTGACCCATAATGGGAACAAAAAAAGAAAAGAGCCGTGACAAGGTTTCCCTCCCACAAACGAGGGGCTAGATTCCCCCTTGAACTAGATCATGTTGCACAAGTAGATGAGGTTTCTACTCCTCAAATACCACAAATTGAGGTTACAACACCTAAAATACCGTAGAAGGTAAAACAAATACAAAAGTTGTGGTCTTCGGATGACATGAAAAGGGTACTCTATGACGTTGAAGAGAACAACATGTCGATAAGGGGGCTTCCAAAATTGGTCAATCCCAACAACCACATTGTCCAAATGGCTAGGGGGTCTAACAACAACTTCCAAGAAAGGTCCACCAATAGTCCTTAATGAAGAGGAAGAATATATTATTGTGGAATGGTGCAAGCAAATGGCTAATATTGGGCATGGTCTTGAGATAGTCAATATTAAGTCTCAAGCTGCCCAAATATGCTTAAATAGGACAAACCCTTTCACCAATGGGTTCCCGGGGAAGTGCTGGTGACAGGATTCAAGCACAAACATCCTAAACTTGCATTGTGAATTGCTGAAGGCCTAGACAAAGATAGGGAATTCAATGTTAGAGCTAATGTTGTAGCTGCATTGTACAAGACATTATCTGTAGCATACAAAGCCATTACGTATGGTCCTGATTGCATATGGAATTGTGATGAAACTAGCATTCAAGCAGGTAAAAATAGGTCCATGAAGGTGCTCACAAGAAAAGGTAGCAGGAATGTATCTTAAATTATCCCAAAGAGCCATGAATGGATAACCATTCTATGTTGTGTCAATTCTGCCAAGCAGAGCATTCTAGGATTCTACTTGTTCAAGGGAGTGCGAACATAGATAATTACATCATAGACTATGAACCAAGTGCATGCATGGAAACCCAACCCCATGCATGGATGACCAAATACTTGTTAATAGATTGGTTGACCCACTTCAAAACCTCAGTTCTAGGCAATGTCTTTCCTAGCAACAAGCTCTTGCTGATTTTTGATGGCCATGGAAGCCATGTAGCACTCAAAACCATCTAGGAAGCAAGAGAGATTGGTGTAGATTTTTTAACATTTCCATCACACACCTCACATAAGCTACGACCATTGGATGTGAGTGTGTTTGCACCTTTTAAATCTTACTTCAAATCAAAACGTGCAATTTTTTTGTCAAGGTTTCCAAACATTGAAGTGAGGAGGAGAGAACTTGCAATGTTAGGAAACAAAGCAATGAAAAGAGCTTTGACAATTGACAACATCAAAGATGGGTTTAAAAGGACTAGTATATGGCCATTGAATCCTGATGCACTTGTGAACGACATGCGTCCTAGTGAGTCATTTGTGGTTAGGGAGGATGCTAACGCAATTGAAAACATTATCAACCTTTTAGGACTTGGTCTGTCAAGCAATGATGTGGCAGTATTGCAGTCCACTCTTCCAGATGGACATTTGGAGACTACAACAAAAACACAACACTCACCTCATAGTTTTCATGTTGAATCAGTTGCACAAGTGGTGGTTGATGAACACACCCCTCCCATGGTGGATAACCTTGTTGATCAATTTAGCAAAATTTTAGATCTTCCATCAAAATGTAGCCAACAATCCTGGTTGATTGAGGGAGCAATGAACTTGGGCATTGATTTGGAAGTCCCACAACAACAAGATACCCATACTTTCCCATCACCACCACCTACAATTGGCCCTTCTAAAGTTGTGCATTACTATGCTCCTTCTTGCAATTCAGATTTACGAAGCAATGAAGATGTAGTAGAGGGCTCACAAGCAGTGGATGAGGTCATTTCCACATAGTTGGGTGAGACAAAACAAACAAAAATCATTCCGCACATCAATAAGTTCCTCAAATTACTTGTGCACACTATATTTTGTCAAAATAAATCCAAAGTCGGTGCAATTCGGATCAACAAATAGTCTCAACTATTGAAAACAAATGACTACATGAGGCTATTAATGGATCAAGAGAAAAGGAAGAAAGAGGTCAAGGAAAAGCAATAAAGAGACAACAAAACAAGGAGAAAAGGAAAACAAAAATTGTGGCAGTGAAGTTGAAGGAGAATGCCAGAATTGAGGAGATACTATGAAAAGAAAAAGAGCAGCAGAGATTACAACAAAAAAAGGAGCAAGAGAGGCTTCACAAGGAACAAGACTGAAAGGAAAGAGAGATTGAGGAGGCAAGGAGGGCTTTACAAAGAGAGAGACAATTAAGGAACCCTTCTAATTCGTTGTCTCAAAGTAATGGAGTGTTTCGTGATATTGTCAACATACATATCCCTCAATTCGCCACAACAATTAATTATTCAAGCCTCTCCCAATCTGACTTCAAGGGAACTCAATATTCACATCATACTAGCACTTAGGATGTACAAATGTGTTCACCACCGCCCCCAACACATGTCACTTGCATCCAATTTTCCACTCCAAGTCCCACCCATGTATGCAACACTTCTCATCGACTAGAAGGGGACGAGAACATGGTGAGTGGCACCCCAAGCAACCAACATCCATTTCCCTATAACATCAGCTAGATGCAGCCTTTTTTTTTTTGTTTTCACATGCAATTCAATTTTCAGACAGTTTACAAGTTTTGATGTTTACAAATGTACCAAAATTGTGGACATTTTTAAATTTATGATAAGTACAGATGCAACGTTATTGTTTTGGTTTGCAATATAATCTGATTAGATTCCAATGTGTGTTGTATGTAATTTTCAATGTATGTTTCTTCGTTGATAGTTTTCAATTTACGATAAGTATAGATGCATCGTTATTGTTTTGATTTGCAATGTATTATGATCAAATTGCAATGTCTGTTGTATGTAATTTGTAATGTGTGATTGTTTTGATTTGCAATGTATGCTTCTTCGTTGAAAGTTTCTCATTTTCAATTTAATTTTTTTATTTAATTTTCCACCTAGGACAATGATATTTCACCACGTGATTTAAAAATCCCCAAAAAGACCATGCGATTAATATGTAGACACCTCGACTGCTAGTTACTACGTAGAATGACATCCGAAGTGGACTACCTAGCCACATCTGCTTCTCTCACTCTACCACCCTAACACTCCAATGCGTTGCATTTATCACTCGCCGCCCCTTCCTATATTTCTCCTCAGTCATGTTTAATTCATGTCACTTCCTCTAAGCTCTATGCCACCCTGTGTGTTTTTCAAGACAACCTATACATATACATATAAATATGTATATGTGAAATGTATATGTATATGTATATGTATATGTCTATGTATATGCATATATATATATATATATATACATACATACATACATTTTGATATATATACACATATATATATGTTATGTATATGTATATGTCTATGTATATGCATATATATATATATACATTTATATATATATACACATATATATGTATATGTATATGTATATGTCTATACATATGCATATACATATATATATGAATATACATATGTATATGTATATTCATATACATATATACATATACATATACATATACACCCCATGTATTTTACGAGCCAACTTGCATTCAATGCTCCTAGTGCCTTGCACAACTTGCCAAGTTTAGAGCCTTTCAATATAGCAACTTTTGGTTTATTCTTCACTTGCACATCATTATGTACTCAGCTCAGTGCTCTGCAAGTTTCAAACAACAACCACAACTTCCAAGGCTCGAACTTCGGTTAAGAGATGGATAGACATCGGTTGGTGAATGTTACATGAATATTGGTACATATACATATATGTATATCTTTATGCATGTGTGTATATATATATATGTATATACATATAAATATGCATATACATATACATATATACATACATACATACATACATATATATATATACCACCCCCCTATATAAGCTATTTGTCTGAATCCCAGACATCGGTAGGATGATGCCGAAAAATGACCCAATCCCCCAATTTATGACTTTTGGACCCACTTTTGCGGCCCATTTTTGGAGTGCAAATTTTGGAGCTGATTTTTGGGACCCACTTTTGGAGCCCGATTTTTTGGACCCACTTTTGGAGCTCGATTTTTGGGACCTATTTTTGGACCCTATTTTTTGGGACTCGATCCAATCCCACTTTTTGGGGGCCCAATTTTCAGAGTCGAGTTTCAGGACCCACTTTTGGAGCCCGTTTTCTTGGAGCCGAGTTTTGGGACCCACTTTTGCAGCCCATTTGTCAGAGCCGATTTTTGGGACCCATTTTCAAGGTTGATTTTTCGAGCCCAATTTTCGGAACCAATTTTTGGGACCCATTTTCAGAGCCGATCTCTAGGACCCATTTTCAGAGCCTATTTTTGGAGACTCTTTTTTTGGGCTCGATTTTCAGAGTTGAGTTTTGGGACCCCCATTTTTGGAGACCGATTCTTGGACCCGATTTTTGGTACCCATTTTCGGAGCCAATTTTTGGAGCCCAATTTTTGGAGCCAATTTTTGGGACCCATTTTCGGAGCTGATTTTTGGGACCTATTTTTGGAGCCATTTTTCTGGGACTCAATGCAATCCCACCTTTTGGGGCTCGATTTTCAGAGCCGAGTTTTGGGACCCAATTTTGGATCTCGATTCTCAAAGCCGAGTTTTGGGACCGGTTGTCGGAGCTAATTTTTTGGACCCATTTTTGGAGCCGATCTTTGGGACCCATTTTTAGAGTCAATTTTTGGGACCCAATTTTGGTGCCGATTTTTGGGACCCATTTTTTGAGCTATTTTTTGGACCCCAATTTTTAGACCTGATTCAATCCTGCTTTTCCGCACCCTTGCGAGTTCCTACACTGCTCGCACCTATTTTTGGTACCCATTTTCGAAGCCGATTATTGGATCCCAATTTTTGGAGCCAATTTTTGGGACCCATTTTTGGGACCCATTTTCGGAGCCGATCTTTGGGACCCATTTTTAGAGCCCATTTTTGGAGCCCATTTTCTAGGACTCAATCCAATCCGCCCTTTTGGGGCTTGATTTTCGGAGCCAATTTGGGGACCCAATTTCGAAGCCCGATTCTCGGAGCCGATTTTTGGGACCCATTTTTGGAGCCAATTTTTGGAACCAACTTTTAGAGCCAATTTTTAGGACCCATTTTCGGAGCCGATCTTTGGGACCCATTTTCAGAGCCAATTTTTGGGACCCAGTTTTGGAGCCGTGTTTTGGGACCCATTTTTGGAGCTGATTTTTGGACCCCAATTTTTGGGACCCGATTCAATCCCACTTTTCTACACCCCTGCGAGTTCCCGCACTGCTCGCACCCATTTCCACACCACTACAAGATCCTGCAACACTCGCACCCAGTTTTGTGGCCCATTTTTGGACCCGATTCAATCCCACTTTTCCGCACCCCTGCTAGTTCTTGCACCACTCGCACCCATTTCCGCACCGCTGTGAGTTCTTGCAACACTCGCACCCAGTTTTGGGGCCAATTTTTGGGACCCATTTTTGGACCCAATTTTTGGGTCCCGATTCAATCCCACTTTTATGCACCCCTGCGAGTTCCTGCACCGGTCTCACCCATTTATGCACCATTGCGAGCTCCTAAACCACTCGCACCCATTTCCACACTTGTGTGAGTTAAACGAGCTTAGGCTGAAGTAGTACTAGGATGGGTGACCTCCCGAGAAGTCTCGGTGTTGCACCCTTTTCTAGTGTTTTATCGGATGACCCATTTTTGGCACTGGTTTTTGGGACCCACTTTTGGAGCCTGATTCTCGGAGCTAATTTTTGGGACCTATTTTCATATATATGTATGTATGTACACATATACATATACATATATCTATTTTGTTGTTTGTCTTCAATTCAGTCATACAACTATTGTATCTTTTTTTGGTGCCATTGATTAATTTGGGGGTGTTATCTTTTTCATATGTTCAGCTTCATCTTTAATTTAATCATACATCTATTGTAACCAATGTATGCATGTATGTATAAGTATTTACCTCTTTATACATATCTATTTTACTGTTGTGATTCAATTCAATCATGCAAATGAATGCATGTAAGCAATGCTGCAAATTTTCATTTCAGTAACAAATAATATTATTGGTTGTTTCGATGCCATTGATAAATTATGGGTTGTTCTCTTTTTCACAGGTTCTGCATGTAAGCAATTCAATATACATATTCACATACATATACATATACATATATATGCATACATATATATATACATGTATATAAATATACATATACATATATATGCATACATATATATATACATGTATATAAATATACATATACATATACATATACATATAAATATACATATACATTTATTTATATATACACATACACATACACATATACATATTCATAACATTGTTTGTTGTTTCCATGCCATAGATAAATTTGGTGGTGTTTTGTTTTTCATATGAATGCATGTAAGCAATGTTGTAAATTTTCATTTCAGTAACAAATAGTATTGTTGGTTGTTTCAATGCCATAGATAAATTTGGGGTTCTCTTTTTCATAGGTTCTGCATGTAAGCAATTCTATATACATATGCACATACATATACATATATGTATATGTATACATATACATATACATATATGTATATGTATACATATACATATATATACACATAAACATCCACATATACATATGCATAACACATACACATACAAATATACATATAGGTTATGCTTCATCAATTTAGTCAACTAAGCAATAAAGACATGAATATATTCTTGGTAAGAAAAATAATGCATGTAAGCAATTCTATATACATAATGTATATGCATACATATATATACATATACATATATATACGCATACACATAGGTTCTCTTTTTCATTGGTTTAGCTTCATCAATTCAATCACGTAAATATGTATTTATATGCTATAGAAATATGTTCTGTTGTTCTTCAATTTAGTCATATAAATATTGTTGTTTTGTTAATGTAGACCGTAGAAAGTTGGATGTGCACATTTCAGCTCCTCTCCCCTATAGAGTCATGTCTATTGTTGCATTTAGTAATGAATTAGGGAGATTTGATTTTATGAACGCTCTTCTGATGGTAACCTATGTTGCACTTGTCCACAATTCCATTTGAATTATGAAGTGTTGCATAGGAAACCATTGAAATCCTTCAAAAAACCAAGTCCCCTAAGTGATTAAAATACATATACAGATAGACAATGTGAAAGGGATGTGCATTAAACATGACTGTACATAAGAATAGAAATCACTCTTTGATGAACACACAATAGTTACAAGACTGAATTGATGCAAAAGAGAACACATATAAATTAATCAATGGTACCTATGTAAGCTACAATAGTTGCAAGGTTGAATTGATGAAGCATAACCTATACAAAAGATAACACCCTTGCAATTAATCAAAGCCACTTAAAAATGATACAATTGTTGTAGGGCTAAATTGATGAAGCATAACCTATAAAAAAGAGAACACCCCCAAATGTATCAATGGCACCTAAAAAAGCTACAATAGTTTCATGATTGAATTTATGTAGTAGAACCTATTAAAAAGATAACACCCCAAAATTAATCAAAGGCACCTAAAAATGATACAATTGTTGTAGGCCTGAATTGATGAAGCATAACCTATAAAAAAGAGAACACCCCCAAATTTATTAATGGTACCTAAGAAAGCTACAATAGTTGCATGATTGAATTGATGTAGCATAACCTATTAAAAAGATAAGACCCCCAAATTATTCAAATACACCTAAAAAAGAGAACACCATTGCAATTAATCAAAGGAACCTAAAAATGATACAATTGTTGCAAGGTTGAATTGTTGAAGCGTAACCTCTAAAAAAGAGAACACCCCCAAATGTGTCAATGGCACCTAAGCAAGCTACAATAATTGCATGATTGAATTGATGTAGAAAAACCTATTAAAAAGATAACACCCCCAAATTAATTGAATGCACCTAAAAAAGAGAACACCCTTGCAATTAATCAAAGACACCTAAAAATGATACAATATATGCATGACTGAATTGATGAAGCAGAACCTAACAAAAATAGAACACCCTCATATGTATCGATGGCACTTAAGAAAGCTACAATAGTTGCATGATTGAATTGATGTAGTAGAACCTATTAAAAAGATAACACCCCCAAATTAATCAAAGGAACCTAAAAATGATACAATATATGCATGACTGAATTGATGAAGCAGAACCTAACAAAAATAGAACACCCCCATATGTATCAATGGCACTTAAGAAAGCTACAATAGTTGCATGATTGAATTGATGTAGCAGAACCTATTAAAAAGATAACACCCCCAAATTAATCAAAGGCACCTAAAAATGATACAATTGTTGCAAGGCTAGATTGATGAAGCATAACCTATAAAAAAAACACCTAAGAAAGCTAGAATAGTTGCATGAGTGAATTGATATAGCAGAACATATTAAAAATATAAAAACCCCAAAATAATATATGTATAGCTAAAAAAGATAAACTATGCAAAAGAGAACCCCCCAAATTAATTGAATAGTATACCTTGATGGAACCATCAAAACAATTGTAACTTCCATCCATACAAATATTAAAAACAATTTGCAGTGTGAAATTTTGTGCAATTGTTACAAGATATAATGGTTTAGGGAGACTTGATTTTCCCAAGGCCTTTGTAATGGTAATCTATGTTGCACTTGTCCACAATTGGACCTTTCAATTGTGAAGTGCTACATAGGAAACCATGAAAGACCTTCAAAAAACCAAGTCCCCCAAATACATGTTGTAACAAAGTTTTACCACTGATTATTGTTCTATGGTAATAAATGTAGCAGAACCTATATAAAAGAGAACACCCCCAAATTTATCTAATGCACAAAAAAAAAGATACTTATATTGCAGGACTAAATTGATGAAGTAGAACCTATGCAAAAGAGAACCCCCCCAAATTAATGAATGACACTTACAAAAGCTACAAGAGTTGCATGAGTGAATTGATGTAACAAAACCTATGCAAAAGTGAACACCCCTAAATTTATTTAAGACACCTAAGAAAGCTACAATAGTTGCATGTGTGAATTGATGAATCAAAAGCTATGCAAAAGAGAACACCCCCAAATTAATCAATGACAAATAAGAAAGCTACAATAGTTGCATGAGTGAATTGATGTAGCATAAACTTTAAAAAATAGAACACCCACAAATTAATGAATGGAAAATAAGAAAGCTACAATAGTTGCATGAGTGAATTGATGTATAATAACCTATGCAAAAGAGAACACCCCTAAATTAATCAATGGCACCTAAAAATTAATCATGAGTGAATTTATGTATAATAACCTATGCAGGGGTGAATTGATGAAGCAAAACCTTCAAAAAAGAGAACACACCTAAATTAATCAATGAAAAATAAGAAAGCTAGGGGAGTTGCATGAGTGAATTGATGTAGTAGAACCTATTAAAAAGATAAAACCTCCAAATTACTCAATGGCACCTAAGAAAGCTACACTAGTTACATGAGTGAATTGATGTAGCAGAACCTATTAAAAAGAGAACACCCCTAAATGTGAATACTTGAATGTTTTCATGACTATTTGAATTGGGAATTATTTGAATCTGATTGATGGTTGTTTGGTGAATTTGATTGATTTCGTCTATTAATTATTCAGTTGATTAGTTTGGTGTATTGTTTGCAATTGTTTACATAATTTTCTTTTTAATAATGGTTTCCTTACAGCTTGTAAAAATGGATGCAAATGGGATTTTGGAGTTCGGCACGACTACTTGCACACCCTACTTGGTGAGATGGGACAGACTCATGTTGATATGTGTTGTAGGTGTCATGTTTGATGAGACAGGCAGATGCATTTTCTTGTTGGTTTGGTTATGCTTCTGTGGGAAACATGGTTGTAATGGATTTGCTAGTCGGTCAAAGATGGGTCGGATGGGTTTGAATTGTGTTGACTTGGAACCTTGTTTATGTTGTGTAGTTGTGATTAATGTGAAAGTGATGCCTGCATTGGTGCGATAGGCTCCCAATATGAGTTTAGGTGCACATCATATAAAGAAGATAACACCCCCAAATTAATCATTGGCACCTAAAAAAAATATAATTCTTGTAGGTTTGAATTGATGAAGCATACTATAATGCCCCATTGTGCAAACCCCAAAAGACAACATAAACAACAAATTACCACACAATTTTATTTTATTTTTGAAAGAAGAACAATTCATAAGATAAACATGAACATATATTGCATATAGAGAAATTATACAATCACAATGACCATTATGTCCACTGGGGTACACAAGATGGCATCACAGAGTCCTAAAACTAATACCATAATGATAACGAATGAAATCAAGATTAGATAAAGATAACATCCAACCATCCATGATCAAAAGAGATGAAAAAGATACAAATAACATTTTATTAATAGTTCAATATGCCAATTGTGGAGTATATTTCCACATATACAACACCATTTAGAATTACATACTATGAAACGTTAACACATAAAAGTACCAAGTATTTATATAAATTTCATGAACGACAAACATTAATCAGATTTCATAAATTAAGGTCAAGGGTTACAATCATTACAATGATAATAAAAGTTACGTCGTATAAGAGATACAATGATACATATGTGTTCCTCAACATATACAGGAACAATACAATAAGAAAGATTAATACAACTAAAAAGGTGAATACAAAGTAACAAGATCAGCTCCAACTCGGGTACAATCCTAGAGTCACCACAAGAGGCACATATCTGCACAGCTCAATCCTTGGCTAGGGACCTAAAGGGGTGCATAGCACATTCCACCTGACCACGTGGACCCGAAAGTCCCCCCCCCTGTGCTAGGAGTTGACAAGAAATATCCCCATACCGAAATCCAAAACAGTCAAACGAACCAATAGCAAACCAGACTCCACAACAAGGATATCATCAACATAAGATAACAAACCACAACATTGCCATCACTTGGCCAAAACAAAATAATGAAAATTCCAACATAACCAAATGTCAAGATTATAGCTCAACACTAAATAACTATAAGAGGTGCCAACAACAATAGGATCCAAGCCTTCAAATAAAATCACAATATCAACCAACAATAAATATCAAGGGCACCTTTCATTAACATCAATCAAGTTGCCATGAGGCATGTGTGCAACACTAAAAGATAGAACTTGGAGGCTTTTAACAACACCAAGAACCAATTGCCTCAATAACATCAACAATTCAATCAACAGTCCCAGAGGCAACCAAACAAGGGAAAATAAACAGGTACTGTAGGAGAGTGTCATCGCATGGCCTTACATGGATTTTCTAGGCAACCTATCACAAAGTACCGCCTCCATCTATGGTTATCTAGGCTGCCTATCTCAAGGCGACTGCTCCATAGGGTGACTCATTCGGAACCACTTACCTTTCGTGAGGACAAGGTAGTGATCTTACCAACTAGGTCTTCTCATCCCATCCTTAGCCTGTGAAAGCACTAACGGTATGGGTGAGGCTCATAATTAATCTTGTTTAGTGTTTATCTACCAAACCTACTAGTTAATTAATTACATTATCACTTGCTTAAAAAACTCTTCCATGGGTTATCCAAACAACCCCTTTGTGCGACTACCCCCATGAAGAGCCACTCTCCCTATGACACCAAAACTAAATACAAGCAAGGGGTGTACCTCAGCTCACATAAACAAAATCAATGTATACATAACTCACAACATGCGAAGCAAGAACCATCTCGCAAACCCATTCCATATCACTAAAACAAGAACAAGGGAGGTACCACCCACAAAATTTAAAATCAGAAATAGGATCAATGAATCACAAAGGTTCAACCATGGAAAATCAATATAATTCAAGTTTTCTCCATTGCCTCTGGAAGCCTAAAATATCGACAATCCACAAACTCCCCACAAAAGGGTAATTTAAACTCTTGGGTTCCCAACCATCTCAAAAGTGACTATAAGAAGGTTATGCAAAAAGTATCCTCAATCAAAATTAACAAAAAAGGGAAGACTCACATCATGAATCCACAAAATGACCAAATAACTTCCATAATCACAAAATGACAAGAGAAGAGTAAAGAAGGAAATATCATAACGAAATAGCAGCCAACACTTTCAAAAGATTATCATCTTCATACAAGATCAAACACAATAACCAATAGCTAAGTCAATTGATAGTTCATCCAAGAGAGAGACATGACAGAAAACCAATCAAGCAAAAGCAATTCATTCATGATCTTAAACTAACGATTACAAATGAGTTGGATATTAAAATAAGCTATTTTCTTGATCAAAATAAAAGATTATATAACAATATATTTTGAGATAGCTCTATCGCCCATGAAGCAATCATTAGTAATAAAGTTTTCTCTTTACAATAATGCTATAGGGGATAAATGAAAGTAAGTTTCACAAAGATAATCTAAGGTGTACCCTACACTACAAAGAAAGTAGAAAAATTGATGAATCAACATACAACTAAAATAGTTAAATGACTACACAATCAATTAATATATAGGTTGAATAACATTGACATTATATTGTAAAATAATATACTCTTGATAATCCAAATATCTAAATTCAAGTATATAAATTGATGGAAAATTCATGACGATTTTATTGCTAAGACTTATAGGTACTTGGTTTAGGAACCTTTGTAAAAACGTAATTTCTAATGAGCTGAATAAAAAGCATAACAATAGCAAAGAAATTTCAACTAAAGAGTGTGAGTCTAACAACTATTCATTCTTCTATTTTAGCCTTATTAGAATTTACCAATCCTTTTGAACAAATGAAATATTTAAATAGTCCATTCCTCATAGATAATACACGCTACATAAAGTAACTAAACACAAATATGAATAAACTAATAAAAGGGTAATTAGGTTGGGTTAGCTTTGCCTTTGAAAACTAACTTTATCTAGAATATAATCACCTCGCCCCTTTCTAAAAATTAGTGGGAGGACTAATATTATTCAATATGTTCACCTTTTACAAAATAATACATTTTAATATAGTGAGCACACCTATTGTATTACATATCTTCATCATACAATCACTTATCAATTTTTCACCTGTTAATTGCAGTAAAAAGGAAACAACATTTAAATAGGCATAACTTTTACATGATTGGGTCAAATTCAAAACTTCAATATGTTTCAGAAAGGTGGAAGAATAGAAAACAAAACCCAGAAATTTTTTTATAGGGATCCCAACCATGTAAGAGCAGTTTTTTCTGCAATACATCTCACTAGGTTCGTATCAAAATAGAAATTTGAGGAAAAATGTTAATCTTAACTTTAAATATTTATAAACACCTTCGTATAGACATTTCGGTTAAGATAACTTAGTCTCAAAGACCTATTGTTTTACTTCAAAACATGACATTTGTCCTTCAATTAGCCATGCATTTTTCTTTTAAGTTAAGAAGTTAATTCGTCAGCCTTTGTTGTAACATTTTAGATGTTTGTGTTCAAAGAAGAGCAGCACAGCTGTAGCTAATTAAATCCTAGTTAGTAACGAATATAGAAGTGATCTGACCTACCTTGAGATTGTCCTATTACTCACTTCCACTACCAGTCCTTAATCAAGCAACACCCAACAGTAGGCATATGGGCTTTTTGAAAAAAAAAACAAATAGGCTTAAATGGTGTTGATGTGATTACGATACAGAGCAAGGGATGGATTCTTTATCAGAAGAGCTAATTGATCATGGAAATGGCGCTGCATATTATGGCTACCTAATATTTAATTTAATCATTTATATATATATATATATATAAGCTTGTGCAGTGAATATTTAGCAGACTCTTAATCCTTGCCTTCATTTCTCAAGGTTCTACACAAATTATGTCAAATTGTCAGCAATACTAATGAGAAATACAAAACAAAGTTTGCAGGTAAAATATTACGAACCCCTACCAAAGCATAATTCAAGGAAGAAATGAGACAAATCAAAATCAATCTCCCTATAGCTGCTACTTCAATCTATTCACAATAAACAAATAATAGATCTAAAAATATTTGGGTTTAGATCCACTAGATTCTTGAGCTCAATAGAGGATTTTTGCAGCCTTTTATAAGAAAATATCAATGGTGAGCTAAAGTTTATTTTTAGGCATAAGGTTGTGTTTGCTACTATTGGGATTGTGGACACATAGACAAGGCATAAAAACTAATTGATAGAATGTCTCAAGAATACGAAAAGGCACGTGAACTATTTGACATTATACCTCAAATAGATATCATCTCAAGGAGGGAAAAGACTGCAGGATAAGTGCAAGATGGATTTGATGAAAGGCTTAAGAAACTTTCAAGTAGCCGCAATTTAGGTGAAAGCCAACTTCACAGCCTTTCCCAGCATCGACTGCCAGTCCCTCTGTTTTGCATATTGCCAAGAGACTCAGGGAGGTTATTTAAAACTTTTACACTCTTCAATGTTCAAGTGTTGCAAAAGCGATAGAATGTCAGCATAATAAAGGGGATTATTTAAACTTTTAAACTTCCCATTATGTTCAAGCGCTACAGCTAAGACAGGTTGACAATGGAATCAGAGAGATTATTTAAACCTCTCCAACATTCTATTTTCAAGTGCAACAGATGTGACAGGTTACCAACGGAACAGGAAGGATATTTTTACCTCTACAGTCTTCTATGTTCAAGTGTTGCTGTTGTGACAGGTTGTAAATGGCATCAGGGACATTATTTAAATTTATGCACCTTGCAAAGTCTGATTCTATAGCTGCGATAGATTGCCAAGGTTGCAAGATGAACACAAGGTAGATTTTTATGCAAAATGTCGAACCCAAGCAAGGCACGTAACTGTTTGATAGAATGCCTCAAATAACTATCATCCCATGGAGGGAAATGATTACAGGATATGTACAAGATGGATTTATTGAAAAGGCTTTAGAAACTTTCAAGCAAATAAGATTGGCTATGCAAAGCCAAAAATTTTGTTTGCCTACCCAGCATCAATGCAGCTATGCAGGATAAGGATGTTGTATTGCTAAAACCTAATTGTGCGCACTATTAGAATCTTGGTCGTAACTTTTTTTCTTTTTCTTTTAATAAACATACTCTAAAACCATCGTTGCAGCCTTATTTTCAAACTATAGCTCGCCAAATTGGAGAAGTGATAGATCAATCCTAAGGGAGGTAATAATTTTTAATCAATGCTATAGTTGTATCTACTTTGGTAACCATGTATAATGACCTCGTTTAACAGATGGCAAGATATTTTTTTAGAATGAAATAAAACACAAGAAGGAGGAGTACGCCTAGGTATAGAAAATGGAACCCATTGCAAGCGACTTACCTTAAGATTTGCAGATTTCACAACCCTTACCAGCAACCTACGCCAAAGTGAGAGCTTTGAAATCAGGTATAGACATCAATAAGGCATACACATTAGGGATCTTTGTTGTTTTCTCCTTTTTATTTTTCTCCAGACATTGTAGTTGCAACTCTGTGGTAATATGCGAGCAGGAAAAACAGGGACACATGGAAAGAATTGCAGTCTCATGGAATGCAATGATTGCAGGATATGCATAAACTGGATTTGTTGAAAAATATTTTCTAGCAAATTTAGTTGTCAGGTGTTAAGCCATGCTTCTCTATTTCCCAACGTCCTCTAGCCTATGCCAAAAATGGGTGCCTTCTAGACCTATCTTGGTAGATGGGAATGGAAGATCTCAAAACAAAAAAAATGTATAGACAAAGCACATGATCTGTTTTGACCGATTGTCTCCCCCCCACCAAAGACATGTTCTCTTCTTGAATATCACCACTACAGGAAGATATGCATGTAGAATGTGGATGCAAAGAGAAGGCACGTGTACTACTCAACAGAATCCTCCAAAAGACGTAGCCTCTTGGAATGTGTTGACTGCCAGATATCCCCCATGCAAAGAAGGACACAAAAGCCTATACAAGGTACCCAAACTGGTTTTGATGTTTCCTATTTTATCATGCGTGCATACCAAAGGTAATTATATTTTGCTATACCTCGTAATCAATTACATTCTCACTTCCATGTCCAAAAAAATTCATTAAAATAATTAATTCTATAGACATTCAATTACCCATAATCCATTTATCTTTAATTATAACCAGATACAAATATATATATAGATGTAAAATATAAATATATAAATATACATATATATATACACTTACATATATATAAAAATTATATTATTTAAGGATACTAAGAAGAGAATCATCTCAATACTTATCAAATCAATAATGAGAGAACAATAATTTCTACATGAAATTATAATTATATACTAATGTTTTAAACAAATTTGTCTCTAAGACTAAATTGATAACATGATCATTATGATGATAATTAGATATGACAAATAATAAAATACAACTGTGTCAAGCTCTTTGAGCATTTTTAAATGCTTCTTAAATAAGATGAGATTGATCTAATTCATTATTTATATGTTTCATTGCCCTAGTTTTGGTCAAGAAAAGGATAGGAAAACGGATTACCTCTTGGGCACATAGACCATTTGTTTGTATCATTAAATTGAGCTATATTATTTACTTCCAATTTAATTTAGGTTACCATATAAATCAAATTTACTTTAATTCAACGTGACACACAAATCAACTGAACAACTTACCCAAATGTCATGAAGGCCAAATGTGGAAAGGCACTACACATACACATACACATATACATATACATCTATAGACATAAGTGAATTAGACATGACTGTAGAGAAGTATAACAAGGGGTAACGAGTGATTAATGTGACGCAGTGGAGTGTTAGGGTGGCGAAGTGAAAGAAGTAGATGTGTCAAGGTAGTCCACTTAAGACCTCTTCACACATCTATACACATTTACACATACACATTTACACATACATATATATACACACAAACATACACATACACATACACATACACATACACATACACATATGCATAGACACACACATAAACATACACATAGACCTACACATACACATACACATACACATACATTTCCATCATTGTGAAGAATAAATGAGAAGTTTCTAGAAGGAAAGGTCCTAAAGTTGACAAGGTGTGCAAGGCACTAGGAGCATTGAATGCAAGTTGGCTCGAAAAATACGTGGGGTGTCATGAAATTAGTATGTGTATATATATATGTCTACACATATGTTTATATATATAAAAGATGCAAAGACCTTAAGCATATACAAGTTGGATACGCTTCATCATGTTTGGATGCCAACGTGTAATTATTTTGTTTCAAAATATATACAATTACGTGTGAATTTAATATTTGATATACATATACATATGTATATGTATATGTATATGTATATGCATATACATATATATAAATGATTAAAAGTGCATTTAATATCTAATATGTGTTTGATATCATTGTGCTTTTTTATGCAAGATTTTTTTTTCTAACTTGTGGAGGAACATCATACCACTGTGGGAAATTATTCAATGGTATAATAGATGATGACTAAATTGTTGAAGTGGAACTTACAAACAAGAGAAGACCCCCAAAATTATTTATGGTACCTAAAAAAGCTACAATATATGCATGATTGAATTGATGAAGCAAAACCTAACAAAATTAGAACACCCCCATGTATTTCCAAGGCATGAAAAGAAGCCACAATAATTGCATGATTGAATTGATGAAACATAACCTATGCAAAAGATAACACCCCCAAAATAATCAATGGCACTTAAAAAAAGATACAAACATTTGCATTGTAGTTTTAATGAAGCAGCACACATAATAATCCTAACAACCCCATATTTATCAATGGCACCAAAAAAGGCTACATAGTTGGTGATTGAATTGATGAAATAAAACCTATGCAAAACATAGCACCCCGCAAATTCCAAATGGCAGCTAAAATTGGTAGAATAGATGATGACTGAATTGATGAAGTCAAACTTACAAACAAGGTAATACCCTCAAAATTATCTATGGTACCTAAAAAAGCTACAGTAAAGGTATGACTGAATTGATCAAGCAGAACCTATGAAAAAAAGAAGACCCCCAAATATTTGTAATGCAAAGAAAAAAGCTAAAATAATTGCATGACTGAATTGATGAATCATAACCATTGTGAAAAATAACACCCCCAAATTAATCAATGGAATCTAAACAAAATAGCATTATTGAATGAATGGAGCAACACCTATGAAAAACCTAACACCCCCAATTTTATCAATGACACCTACAAATGCTATTGAATAATATTAATCGAAACCTTAACATCAACCCATGATGGTAATGGTTGTAATGAAGAACAATATAAAAATTACGAATGGAAAAGAGTAAGAGTTTAACAATTCTCACATATGTATATGACTGAATTGATGGAGCAAAACCCATAAAAAAAAACACCCAAAAATTTATCTATGGCACAAAAACAATATACATTTTTAAAGTCACTGAATAGATGAAGCAAAACCTAAAAAAAGATTAAACCACATTAATTTATTTGGTTTATGAATCAAAGAACTCGCCCTAAGAGAATGATAATGTAGAACCTATGAGAATACAATAAGCAGAGTCAATGATAATGCAAAAGCTATGAGAATAGGATAATCAGAGTCAATGATAATGCAGAACCTATGAGAATAGGATAACCAAAGTCAATGATAATACAAAACCTATGAGAAAGAATACAATAACTAGAGTAAATGATAATGTAGAAACTATGAAACATAAATGCTAAACCATGACTATAATATTTGCAAAATAAACCCTAGTGAAATAAAAATGGTAAACTATGACTGTAATATTTGCAAAATAAAGCATATTGAAATAGAAATGCTAAAATATGACTATAATATTTGCAATATAAACACTAGGGAAACACACACTTCAAAAAAATACATATAGCTTCATCTATGGCACTGAAATAATGAACAATAATTTTTTTACAATGTAATGAAAGAAGAAAACAACCCCATATTTTTCAATGGCACAGAAACAACCAACAATATTATTATCTACGTTAAAAATTAAAAAAAAACCTATGGAAAAGAGCAATGCTTGAACAAAATATTATTTTCCAAAGATTTAGTGTGTTTATGAACACAAATTGGACGGTGTTCATAAACACGATACTTCAACATGAAAAAAAAAATTGCAACACCACAAATCCAATAAAACAAACACAAAATGCAAATAGAACTTAAAAAAAGTGAATATTGGAGAGCCTTAACCTGGGTTGAACAACTCGATGTGGGTTGAATGCAGCTAAATCTTGAGCACACAACTAGCCTCATGCGACTTCTTCAACATTTGGAAGTGAGGAAAATGATACATGATGAGGAACCCATTCGATTCTTGCATGGCAGAAGTCTCATTGAGCATAACGTTCACCAACCAGTGTCTACCCATCTCTTAACTGGAGCCCAAGCGTCGCAAGTTGTGGCTATTGTTTGAAACTTGTGGAGCACTGAACCGAGCACATAATGGCGTGCAAGTGAAGAATAAACAAGAAGTTGCTAGAATGAAAGTCTTAGAACTTGGCGAGAAGTGTGAGGCACTGAGAGCATTGAGTGCAAGTTGGCTCAAAAAATACGTGGGGTGGCATGGAGCTTTGAGGAAGTCACGTGCATTAAACACAATTAAGTAGAAGTATAGGAAGGGGCAGTGAATGATAAATATGACACAGTGGAGTGTTAGGGTGGCAGAGTGAGAGGAGTAGATGTGGCAAGGTTGTCCACTTCATACGTCGTGCCATGCAGGAACTAGCAGTGGACCTTCCTACGTATCGGTCGCATGGTCCTATTGGTGATTTTTAAATCATGTGGTCAAATAACGTTGTCCCACGTGGCAAATTTAAACAATTTTTTTTTTTAATAATGTTAATTACCCTTTTTTGCATAATGGGTATTTACAATTTTTTTCATTGATCCATGTGGCAATCCATGTGGATCGTTTTATTTTGAGTGGCTGTGTATCGGCTCCTCTCCCCTACTATGGAGATCAAAAGACCACATGAGGGACTTGACCATATTGGAAAGATCCCAAGTATTCAACTCTTTCCCTCTATACTAAACCTAGGTATTTATGTAGATCTTCACACATGGAGTCTTTGTGTTCCTAAATCATCCTTCTCATTCACCATTTAATTTAGATAAATCTAGAAAAATATCTTTTTACTATTATTTTCTAGCTTTATGTATATTATCTAAATCATATACTTTTTTTTTTAATTTCTTTATGTGGAAACATCCTATCTTTAATACAATCCCTTTAATTTTTCGTAGCTTTGGATGCTAGTACAAATCAAGAACTATAGAGTAACCCACAAACAATAGTGTAATCATTATTTTGACCAATAAGTGAAATTTTATCCTTTCTAAATTTCTATTTTGGTTGCAATTTGTTGCTCCATATTTATACTTTTCATCAATTACATTTGTTTTCACTTTATGTTAGTAATTAATTAATATTTATTTATTTTATACACGTAAAAAAAAAGAAATATTAGCACCTAATTTAATTATGTTTTAATTAGAAAATACCATTAAATTAGTTTGATTGAAATGTTATACTTGTAGAGTAGTTCGAAACCACATTTACAAAAATACAAATGGCAATTATTCTAGCCTAGTGAACCAGTGTAAACCTAGACTAGTGAGAATATTTTATTACTCTACACCCCCATTAAGTAAAATCTTAAGGGGAGAGAGAGAGAGAGAGAGAATCCTCAAAAATGGGTCCTAACAACTAAGCCTAATTAGGTACACATGTATAATGTGTTCCACCCCAAAACACATGAGACAAATGATGCAGTCATGACTAGGGGGTCTTATCAAACCACCCAATCATATATCGAAAACAACACCAAACTTAAAAATTACACATTTAAATTTAAATTAATTCAAATATTCAAAATCACAACAAATTCAAAATATTTTATTCATGTGCATCATTCAAGAATATAACATACATTTCACAACATTACAATCTTTTTTTATTACAATATTTCTTCTCTAGAAACTATTTTTAGGCCAACTTTCAGACCAACAAGAATATCCCTCCAAACCACAATTGGAGGACCTCTTATTTCTACCAACTACCAACCTACTCGCCCCTTCTCTAATGGTAAACCAAACTCCTCAAATAGTATCGATTTTGGGTTATATACTATTCACATTTTGAAGTTAAATAGCTAGAAAGAAACAACCACAAGTCATTAATCCCAACTCACCATATGTTGTCTATTAAAAGGCCTTGTAACACTTGAAAATTTATTCAAGTCTTTTTCAAAGCTCTACCACCCATCAATAACTCTACCAGCAATTCCCAATTACCTTGGAGGAAATTGATTGCTTCAATAATAAGCCTTTCCAATTTGTTTAAGATGTGCTAGGTATTACAAATGGGTTCCTTTTGTTGAGGGTTCCCACCCCAATGGGAACTAGGAACTAACTACCTTATCGTAGGTTCCTACTCCTCTAGGAACTATCTGAAATGTTTGCAACTTTGTTTCCTTTACTGTCAAGGCTTCCTACCTTAATGGGAACTAAGAACCTTCTTTATTTTGTCAAGGATTCTAACCCTATTAGGAACTAGGAACCAACCACCTTGTTAGAGGTTCCTACTTCAGTAGGAACCATATTATTAGGAACTCGACTGAAAGAATATTAAGTGTTACACTTTGTTGATGATTCTTATTCCATTAAGAACTATTTCAAATCATTATGAACTTCATAGGAAGAGGCTTAAGTGTTAAAGAATTGTCAACAATTTCAATAGGAGGAGGATCAGACAAGGGTTCCAATAGGAATAGTAACTTCAAAGGTTCCCATGGTTCCTAGAACACCTCAAAGCTCTTATTATTTCCTAAGTAGAGCTAAAGCTCCAACCACCCATAACTTCACCTCATCCAGATGCATCCAAATTTGAATTGGAGATACCCTTTTGGCTATTCTTCACAATGATGTCCTTAGCTTTCCCAAAATGCATCTCAAATTTCTCTTGAAGAAAACCACCAAAAATAATTGTAACAAAAAATAAAACACAACAAAAACTTAACTAAAGTAAAAACAAAACTTGAAATGTTTTTGGGTGATATAGGATCCTCTGTGGGCTCAAATGCTCCTACATCAACAAAATTCCCTGCTAAAGAGAGGATAAATAAAAAATTGAAAAGATACTCATATACCTCGATGTTGATGTATGAATAGAAAAAACCCATAGGATCAAGATCTCAATTCGAATTGTAAACTAATGTGTATCAAATGCAAGATTTGGGAACATTTACCATACATGAATGAATCTTTATTTTTTAGATGTGAACTAGTGTGAATCAAGATGTGTCAAGTCATAAGAAAGATGTAGTGGAAAGAACTAGAGGATCTAGAATAGTTGATGCAACTCAATGTGAGATTTCATCAATGATAGAGGTGGAATCATAATGCATGGAATGTGTCTACATTATTAATCTCAGGATATATATTGTTGTGAACTAAAACACTAGAATCCCATGTATTAAGTCCCCCAAAATGGAACTTTATTCAAATTCATTATTATGAAAATTCCAATGTATTAGCCCCCCAAAGGTAAGTATATGTATGATGACACAATAAGCTTAGTACATTTGTATTAACATCCCTTAAATAGCTCGATTTACACACCCTTAGCAAGTTGCAATATTTTGCACTTTATATATTAGTGCAATTATAAAGTTGAAGTTATTTTTTAGGGTTTACAATGCCCAATATGGACTAGAAAGCTAAAACTATAATCAAATAATAAAATAAGAATAATTATCCCACACCAATACGTATTGCTTAGAAAAATATTCACTTATAAAAAATATGACTCAAATTTGGTTTGTTAGAAAAGAAAAATGAGGCCTAGAAGTTCAGTAAGCCTACAAATAAACAATATCTATTAGAAAATTACTTTTTAAATGTAGGAGTTATGAGCATCATTTAATTATACCATCACAAAGCTCATGAAATTTTGGCCCATTTAAAAAATTGGAGAAAAAGATACCTTTGTACGATGAAATACAACCTTCTAAAGTTTCCCTAGAATATAAAAAAAATTGCATTGAGAGGTGGATATATCCCCTAGTGGTGGAGCAATTGAGCCATTGATGGTGGTAGTAGTTGAGCATATTTTTGGTGATCAATTGGAAATCACTAAGTAGTTCTTTAATAATGGTGGTTAAGCAACAAATTAGTGGCTCAATGAGGGAGGAACAACACTAGCATGACACTGTGTTATTCATTGACTAGTTGCACCATTAATAGTGGTAGAGCTAAGATTGAGTGGTCTAGGGGTTGATTTTTGGTGGCACAATGGATATAGAGTGATGGGATCTAGTGGAGGAGCCACATGTGCCAAGTGGAGCTACTAGTAATAGAAACCAAAAGAATAGTGGCATTGGATATTTCAAAGGAGCTGGAAAAATATTTAGATCAATCAAGAATAATCCCTAACATTCCCTACCATTGAATGGGTCATACCCTGACATAGTAGGGTAGGGGGTAACCCCCCACCCTGATAGATTAAGTACTTAAAAAATTAGATCTTATTTTTATTTTTATTTTATAGAATTAAAAAAAAAAAATACTACACAATCATTGCATGATATTTGCATGCTTAGTCCTTTTTCCCAAGCCATACAACCTCACTCTATGTGCCTAAGCTAAAAAAATAAAATTCAACAACCAAATTTGACAAATTTCATATCGATCAATAAGTTTGTCTCCCTTCCAAACTCAATGGTATGGTATATTTTTAACTTTCTTCTTGCAAAATATTCCTACTAAAATAAACCCTCCCTTGAGTTGATTAGCTTCAAGCTACCTAACTCAAACAAGATAAAAGTGGATCGTAGCTAATTTAGTTGTTTTATACATAATGGTGAGCTCAAAATAGCTCCATCATTTATTAAATATGCTTAAAACTTGGATTTGCTTTCCCTCATTACACAAAAATTAGCTAGCCCTATGACATCATGGTTCTCATATCATGGTAAAATTTTCATAAACAATAATTATACCCAAGACCTAATACCTATAAGCTAATCACAAAACTAGAAAATAAATAATAAATTTATGTATTCAACACTATGGAGCATAATTAAAAAGAGTGACACAAATATATAGACCTCTTAGATCCATAAATCAAGGAAATGACATGGCCAAGGGGTAATCATTTAACTCCTAGTCACTCCCAATCAAAAAGGGAGTTAGCTCACTCTAAGTAACATGATAGAGGGAGTGTAACTCAACCTAGACTTAAATAAGTGTCAATTAGATGCATAAATCAAGGTACATGACTAATTGACACAACTACCTAAGTGTGATTAAAGAGATTATATATATATTGTAGCCTAGTGAACTAACATGAATCTAGACTAGTGAGAATATTTTATTACTCTAATACTATGCATGGGGTGCTGCCACAATAATGGGTTACACTTTTTGGGACATCTTGATTTTTGTTGAAATCACATATTTTTAGAAAATGTAATGATTAAAATTTAAAAGGTTTCATTTAAAAGATTTTAATTGAAGAGGTTTTGATCAAACCCCCTTGGATAGAACTTGACAATTCTTAAACCATACCTATAATGGAGTCTCATCTACACCTATCAAAATACTAATAAAAAAACCACTTTTGATTTACCTTTTGGTGTATCAAATTAATTCATTTAAAATTTATGTTTTGTTAAGTATATAGTCCTTATTATCAGCTTCCCAAAAAGTATAATTTTAAATATATATTAATTTTGTTATTATATTTATTTTTTATTTATTGTGAATGTAGGTTTTTCACCGAAAATCAAACTCTATATTCTGTGCATGTGGAAAAATAGTAGATTACCAAAAAAAATTGAAAAATATCTATGTTCTTGGTATTGATGTCCTTGATCCAACAAAAAAAAATTAATTTTGATACATACAAAAAAAGTTGTGTTAAACAGTAAACCTGTGTCTAAATTGTAATTGGTTTGACTTCAAAACATAATTAAGAAAAAATATTTAATAAAACACTATGAAACCAAATGAAAGAGATAGATATCGTAGTTACAAATCTAAATTAAAAAAAAAAAAAAAAAAAATTATCCTTCATAGAAAAAAATTGTGTTATAATACAATAAACATCACTCTTTAAAAATGGTGTTTACTGTTAAAAACTAGTTATCGAGGGAGATGGAAAAAAAATGCAATTTGATTCCAATTTTTTTTTAAATATATATTTAGAATCCACAGACAAAATGTCACAAATCACTAGTTTGCATCATCTTCAAATTCCTCATTGTTTAGCAGCTATAGGTGTTCAAAAGTGAAGATTTAGTTAAAAAAAATAGTTTAATGTCAAGTTTGGCCAAATAGTGTAACCCACTCTAGTGGGATCAACCCATGGGCGTGGATGGAGAGATGGAATGAGGATTAGACATGGTAAAAAATGAAGTGATAGACATAGGATAAGTGGTGTATATGAAAAGTTGAATAGTTGTAGATGAAAGAGTAGAGATATAATAAATCATGTACGATATAGGTATGAGTGTAGTTGGAAGATAGACCATAAAGAGGAGTAAAGGTGGAGAAAGGACAAACACTATGTGATAGGACACTAGTGGAGGTAGGGGTAACATTATGGGGTGTAGCAATGGAAATAAGAGTGGCAATGGTAGAAAAGGGAGGGGTAAAAGATAAACCAAACAAGAAGGTAGATGAACCAATCTTAGCACTCAACTTGCAAGACCTCTAGCCCTCATTGCTTGTTGATAAGAACATTGTGAATCATATATGTTATTTGTATACCTAATTCTCTATATTAGCCGAACTAGCAAATAAATTAGTAAAAAAAAAATTAATGTGGATGTCATGGTCATAATCATCCATATTTTTTCTCAATATGAGCATAAAGAAGTTAGCCTCATTGGAGTGAGAATCCATATTGTGAATTAAATGAGCACTCCTCCTCAAAGGAAGATTACGATAGCAATTAGTTCATGGAAGGAATGCAATATGGTAATGGAAGAAGATGGGAAGATAAAGCACTATGAATAAATTTTTGATTTAAGAATCTAAAATATTAGTTATATATCACGTCTGAAAACGAAACTGTAAGGTGGGTAAAAGCAATTTCACAATATAAGATACAAATATTAGAATGAAATACTAGCAATAAAAAAGATCACAAGCCTAGTAAGGTTTGAAAATTTATATGCCAACCAATAAGTACAAATTGAGAACCTCAAAAAACTACTAAAGGTATAAACCCTAAATAAAAACCTCAAGGTGTTATAAGATTGCATGGATTCGTAAAAAGTGTAAAGATAATTGAAATTTAATAATGATTTATCTAGGCTAATAAATCAAAAGATATTGTTAGAGACACTAATAATCTAAATGGTAAAGTTGGGTATATATCACGTTAAATGCTAATTTAGAAAATTAAATACAAATGAAAGGTGTACTTAGCTCTTGACCAAAAGATGGATTATGAATTTTGATTATTTCTAAAATCTATTTGAATCCATACAAACAAATTATGACCTTGGAGTGTTGACCATCCTTAAATTCTGCATAGATCTATAATTCTAGATTGATCTTGCGTAGTGAAAAACTATCTTTAAACCTAAGGATTTCTTCTAGTGAAATATGTACTTATCCAACTTGATTCACTCAAATATCTAGTATATGCTTTGGCATAAGGATTAATGAAATTTAAAAATAATTTAGGGAGATTGTTGCATGGCAAGATTTCACATGAATTTTAGTCCAAACCTTTAAATTGACAGCCTTACAACTTTAGCAAATGTTGACTAAAAAGAAGCTAACATGCAAGTGATATAATATGTAAATTCTTATGCAAGGATTTTTCTTTAATTTACCAAGAAAAAATATTCCTATTCAATGCCTCTTTATGCTCTAGGATTTTGAATGATGATCAAATATGATTAGATGATTCCTTGATATTTTTAAATGCTCAAATAATGTATTTAAATATTTTTATTTATTTATTTTTTTTCTTTTTTTTTTAGATTGCAAGAATCGGGTAGCACGACCCCTATAAACTGCAGTGCATCTGGTAAACTTTTTAACGTGACCAGCGATGCTGGCACGACATGTATTTAAATATCAACACATAGTGAATTACAACATAAATTATTAAAGTAATATTGTAATATTTAGTTTATAATGGTCAATTAAGTCTTTAGGATAGAATTTAGGAATATTCTTTTATTCTTTTAATTAAATTATTTTCTTTTCATTGTTAGTTTTTTATCTTATCCTTTATAGATACTTTTGTATCTCTTACATAAGGAGACTTTCACTCCTTAATTTAAAATTGAATATCTTGGTAATCATTCTCTATGTTATTACTTTCCATAACATGGTATTAGAGTCCAGGTTTTGAAAATTCTTGGGATAATTGAACACATGAATTTCATGGACTGCGGTAGTGACAAATTATATGTAAGTGACAAAATAATGTCCCAAAGGAAGTTGTACAGATTCATACAAAGGTTCTTGATATTAAAAAAAATAAAACAAATTTGTGGGTTTTATTTATGCAAATTGGGGGTGCTTTCTATGAGAAAAAACGCACCCAAGTTCTGTAAAAATCGCATCACTTTTTTAGCAGAAATTTTGTGACGTTTCCTTCTGCAATTCGCGTGACCTATTCATGGGAAAATTTGTGGAATTTTATTTTGTCATTTTTCCAAATGCAACAAGTATTTTTGGTAGGAGGCAACAGGATTGCAGATTTTTTTTTTGCTTGCGATGGAAGATTTTCAAACTTGCTCAACAAACTAGGAAGAAACCATGATGAATTTTTAGTATTTAGGGATTTTTTTTTAGAAATTTTGTGGGGTTTTCACATGATAACGGGCTTCTAAATGCCCAATAGAAATTGCATATTTTTGGTGATTCTCTAAATAAATCATGATTCTAAAAAAAATTGGTGTTGCCTAGGGTTTCTAGGCATTTTTCAGATCTAATCGTGTTAAGTTTTCCCTTTTTTTGGTAATTTTTTGACAAATTTGTGGATGTCTAAAGCTTTTTAACCTAGGGTTTTTTTTGTGATAGAAAATCTTCTTTAATTTTCTATAATTTTGCATTATGGGAGGGATGGCTTCATTTCCCAACCTCATGTTGTAAGGAAACCAGAGGCTCATTGGCAAAAATTATAATACCTAGAAACAACAGATGCTCAAAATATTTGAATACATGTCTTGATCAAATCATCCTCAGTATTGACACACGACCAATGGTTGTAGGTACAGACCAAGATAAGTTCAATGAGCATAATCATGAATTCGTTATTCCCATTAAATTATCAATGATAGATGAGATGCTTCAAGAGATTCTATCAGGAAAATCTTTTGCACATATTTGGAAACACTTGTGAGATTTGCACGATATGTTAGATAAAGGAAGGGCCTTCTTCATTAAGAATGTGCTTCTCGATCATGATGGATGAGATGACTTTGTAGGATCATTTGATGAAGATCAAGTATATTTGCAATCAATTGCAAGCCATAGATCACACAATGGAAGAAGACATGGTGGTTATAATGCTAAAAATCTTGCTCTGATCATATGAGCATTTCATAGAAGCATTCCACGCCACATCTACCAGTGTTGACCTAAAGTTTGATAATTTGTGCAACAAAATATTGCAGTAGGATAGATGGAAAAAGAAATTTGGTAGCAACAGTGGTCCATTGAGTGTAGAATAAGTCACTGCAACCAAGTACAAGGGCAAAGGCAAGTGGCCTCAAAAGAAAGGTTAACAAAATTCTAATGATACTTCAAAGAATCTAAGACTATCACATATAATTATTGTGGTAAACTTGGTCACATGAAGAAGCACTGCACAAATCAGTTAGCTAATCAAAAATCCAACCAAGGAAGATCTCCACAAAAGGCTCATGTCACAGATCATTCTGAGTAGGAGTCACCTTTCTACCTTTACATGGCCAAACAATCAGCATATCACTCCAATTATTCTACATGGTACATCGATTTTGGAGCATCTAGACATTTCACTCACATGAAGGATTGGTTCGCGAAGTACACATATTCCTTTGATTCAATGATCTTTGATGGTGGTGAGAAGTATACTATTTTCGGCAGAGGCAATGTTTAAGTAACCTCTAGAGGGAAAACTCTCATTTTCCTCAAAGTATATTATGTGATGGGCATGCAGCTCAATTTTCTCTTAGTGAGTCAGATTATGCGCCACTTTCCCAAGTTGGACCTCATTTTTAGCACACACAAGTGTCATATTGTTGAAAAGGAGTCCAAGAAAACCATCACACTTGGCATAGAGGATCATGGTTTGTATTGGCTTGTTGATAATAGAGAGGTTCAAGAGCATGTATTGGCAACCAAGAGTTCATATACTACCAATCCTCTTTGGATGTGGACCAATGAATATGACATCAATCACTAGTGCCAATTATTTTCTCTTGTTTGTAGATGATTTCAGTAGGAAAATGTGGGTGCTTTTCCTAAAAGAAAAATCATATGTATTTAAAGAATTTCATAAGTTGAAGTCATTAGTAGAAAAAGAATTAGGATGTACAATCATAACTCTTAGGTCTGATAATGGGGGGTGAATTTTGTTCAAATAAATTCATGGAATTTTTTGCTAACCATAATATTAAACATTAATTCACTACACCCTACAGACCACAATAAAATCGAGTGGTTGAGAGAAGGAACCATACTATTATAGAGATAGCTTGATGTATGTTGGAGAACAAGAGTGTTCCCAAGAAGTTTTGGGTTGAGGTAGTTTACACTACAGTTTATCTTCTCAATAGGTCTCTAACACAAGTAGTGAAGGAGAAGACCCCAGAGGAAGCATGGTCTGGGAGGAAACCAAAAGTGAGTCATCTAAATATATTTGGTTCTACTACATATGTCTAAATTTTAGATGCAAAGAGAACCAAGTTGGACTCCAAGAGTCAAAAGTTAATGCTCATGGGGTATAGTGGCAATCATAAAGCCTACACGCTAATTGATGTGGACACTGACAACTTGGCATTCAGTAGGGATGTGGTGATTGAAGAAAAATAAGGGACTTTTCAGCTCTCTTCTGACATCAAGAGTACTAAAGATCAATCTATGAAGGCTAAATATCTAGCTATCCAACTTCCATTAGCTTCACCTGAGGGAGGAATCTAATGATTCCAAATATTTGGAATCTTTCAAATAGGTGCCAACACCATTACCAGATGATTTTATTCATGAATACTTGGGTCAACATCTAGATGATATAGTATCAAGCAACCCAAGTCATGATGACCATGTTGATTTGGATGGATATTTTTCTACAAAGAGACTTAAGTGGTAGGAAAAACTCAATGGTTGAGGATGGACCATCGAAATGCAAGAGAAAGAAAAACATAGTTAACTTTGCTCTTATGGCTAACATTCAAGGTGTTCATGAACCTCAAGATTTTGTAGAGGAAAAAGGTAAACCAAAATGGGAAAATGCAATGGAAACCTAACATCAAATTGTTATTAAGAATAAGACTTGGATTCTTTCAAATATTCCACCAAGGAAGAAACCCATTGGCTACAAATGGGTGTACAAAGTAAAGTACAAAATTGATGGTACACTTGACAAGTATAAATCATGGTTGGTGGCTAAAAGGTTCTCGCAGAGAGAAGGTATTGATTATGAGGATACATTTGCTCCTATGGCAAGATGAGCACCATTTCTCTCGTTCTAGCCATGGTAGCATAGTTTGGCTGGAAATTCCATCAAATAGACATGAAGAGTGCCTTCCTCAATGGTGACTTGGAGGAAGAAGTGTACATGACTCAACATCAGGATTTTTAGGTTACAAGAAAGGAGCATCAAGTATGTTGACTAGCAAAAGCTCTTTATGGCCTAAAGAAAACATCCAGGACATGGTACATAAATTTTGACAAGTATTTGGATCAACAAGGTTTCCAATGAATTCCTTCAAATCCAAATTTATATGCCAAAAGCATAGGAAATGAAATCATCATTTTGGCCATTTATATGGATAATATCATCATTATAGGTAGTGAGGGACATTTAATTGAAGAAATCAAATGTAATTTGTGTAAGGCTTTTGACATGACAACCTTAGGCCTCTTACATTATTGCCTAGGTGTAGAGGTTTGGAAAACAGGTGGTGGTATTTTTATTTCTCAGTCTAAAAATGCCAAGAGTTTGCTAGACAAGTTCAAAATGATAGATTGCAAAATATTTACACCTATAGAGAAAGCATTGAATCTTTCAACCAAAACAGACTCAAAAGTAATCAATGAGTCAACTTTTAGGCAACTAGTGGGCAGCCCTATCTATCTTACAACCATTAGACTTGATTTTAAGTTATATTGTGAGTTAAAAATTCTCATTTTATGACATATCCAAAGGCATAACATTGGGTTGTAGCAAAGTGGGCACTTAGATTTGTGAAAGGGACACTTGGCTTTTGCACTCTATATAGCGCATGCTAATATCCTAGGCTAGTTGGGTTCACATATTCGAATTGGGTAGGTTTTGTTGATGACAGAAAATCCACTTTTGGATATGTTTTTAGCCTTGGTACAAGTACAATCACATGGACCGATAAGAAGCAACAAACAGTAGCTCTTTCCTCGATAGAAGTAGAGTATTAGCAAATTGTCAAAACATGTGAGGCAATATGGCTTTGGAGGATGCTTTTAGACATGTAATGTCTCAAGCATGGCCTTCACCCATGTTTTGTGACAATCAAGGGGTGCTAAAGCTTACTAAGAATCTTTTCTTCCATCAGTGTACCAAACATGTGGAGCTTTATTGTCATTTCATCAAGCAACCTGTAGAAGATAGATCAATGATGTTACAATATTATCCTCAATTATCCAATTGAGGATCAATTTTTAGACCTTGAGTCCTATCAAATTTGTAAAATTTTTGGATAAATTTGGTTTAATTCATAGATTGACCATTAAGGGAGAGTATTAAAGTAATATTGTAATATTTAGTTTATAATGGTCAATTAAGTCTTCAGGATAGACATTAGAAAAATTATTTTATTCTTTTATTAAGTTATTTTCCTTTGCTTTACTAGTTATCGATCTTATCCTTTACGGATAGATCTTTTGTATCCTTATATAAGGAGACTTTCGCTCCTTAAGTTAATATTGAATATCTTGGCAATCATTTTTTTTGTTACTACTTTTCGTAATATAAATGTGTATCAAGTTAGATCACAAATGTTATGAGGAAAGGGGGGCAATTGGTCTTTTTAATTTTAAAATTTTGAATTTTGGGTTAGATTTGAAATATGTGGGATTGTTTCTATGTGTTGCAAAAAATGACTCAAGATAGCAGAATGCAAATTTTGAAGCAAGGATTGAGCATAAGGGAATCACGATTAATAATTATTTGAATGTGTGGGTATCAGGGTATATAAGCTAGAGATGAGGTAAAATGTGTGGGATGTGTAAAATTAGTAATAAAGTGATGTTGGAAAAGGATCGAAGAAGGATCCAAACACAACACAAGAGTGTGTCATGTGTCACTATGCAACTGTATTAATAAATCCTCTCAAAATGGGCCCAAAACTAAATGGGAATTGGCATGGGTATGTAGATTTCATCATTATAATAATGTACCAATAGTTTAGTCAAAATTAATGCCATTTTTATTACCATGAAACCATAATTATATAGTGAAACTTAAACATGACAATAAATTCTAAGGCAACATTTGACTATGATGATTTGAGCAAATAAACCATACCATGATAGAATTAAAATTCAATAATTGTCTTAAAAGAAAGCTACAAATAACCTCATATGAATTTAAAAGTCACTAAATGTAAGTGGAACAGCCTATCTAAGGTAGGCATATAATGTTTTCCCATTAACACAAGTTTCACTCATATTAATTATTTATAAAATAAAATTATTGTCCCATAAGTTACCTCAACTAAGACTTTGGATCCAATTATTGTTCATTCATCTAAGTAATTTATCCATATGCATTTACCAACACAAAGATTTTATTTTATGGTTTTCATAAAATTAAATTCAACCAAAATATAAAGTACAACAAACAAAAAATCATTAATCAACATATAGGTTACAAAAAGTCAATTGAGTCAAGATGACTAATTTTAATCAATTTGTAATAAAATTCATTCAAAGAAATAATTTTGATTAGTGTAAGAGAATATGATCAGTGATTTGAAACCAACTTGAGCCATATGTAAGCAAGCAAGGTTTAGGTCACCAAGTTATTGGTCAACCTCCACACAACTTGCAAAACACTAATATTAATATTTCTGAACCTTCGCTAATCCATAATTTTTCAAATTAAGATTATACAAATTATTGGAACAAGAAATTAAGCTACTATCCTAATTGCTTGAATGAAATAGTAGCTTTATTGCAAAGTCAAAGAATGTTATGCAAAATTAAAGAAATATGTAGGAAATATGAGAATTCACCAAACAAGATTGATTTCATTTTGGAAAACCACTCAAATAGAAAAAATAGCTTAATATTGATAAGTGTACATCTACCTAGATGTTGTATCACCATTGAGCAAGTACAAACAATAGGATACAATTAATAATTACTCCAGTGGTTCACTATCAAGCTCCAAATGACTTATTCAAATAAGTTCTTATAGTTTTTTAATCCCTACAACACACACACAAATGATGCAACCAATCTATGCAACTTTATAGATGTTGGAACACTCCTTTGGGCACTAGGACCTAGAATTGGAATTGGAATGAGATCATTTGGACTAATCATTTCAAATTGTAGATTTAACTTATCATGACAAAATGGTCAATTTGTGTTGGTGGCAATTTCATTTTTAGCATGATGCTTACAAAATTGTCATAATAGTTTCAAATTCACTACAAAGGGTATGAAACCATCCCTTTAAGGAAACTAATGGTTTTTTAATCACCTATGAGGATTTGCAATTTCATTTTGTAAACAAAAGTAGGTGTTTTATAATATAAATAGTTTCATGTAACCTTAAAATTGATAAATACTTTATATTTCCAATCTTATAGATAATCTTGAATACCAACAAATTATACATGTAAGTATAATCATTTAGTATAAAATTCACTTTTTATTGTAAACCTCTCTTGTTAGAAAGAAATATGAATGATTCTCTCTTTCTTCTCTTACATGCCTTTTAACTCTTTGGAAATGTTCCTTTATAAATACTATCCTTGAAATCATTATCGATGTTGTAGTTCTATTTTAATTCTCTTTAAACACTTCATAATTGTTTGTTTATGATGCTCCCTACTACAAGAAAGATAGTCATTCTTAAACATATGGATGAATATAAATAATATTATATATTCTTTTTAATTCATATATGCCTAATAATGGGTCAAGTATGTTGTGTTTATTTTGACATGTGAGAAATGTATAGCCTAGTGGATAGCATTAGGGGAAGATATTGGATATACCATGAAATATTATTATGAGGTGTGCATAGATAATGCATTCAATTGCCTCTACTCTCCTTATAGTACATTGAACCAACTGCTTGTGATGAAATCCAATTTTATTTCATTATGGTGATGCAAGAGAATAGGTTATATGTATTAGTTCAACTTCTAGCGGACATTAATGAAGATAGTTCTTACTTCTACCAATGTTTGGATAGTTGTTACTTAAGTAGTGTCATGTGGAGTATATATGACATTAAGAAGTGACTCTAGTAGTGTAGAGAGCAATAAGAAATGCAAGAAAATTTTGAGATTAGAAGTGAAAAAGGAAACAATGGACATTATTGGCACTGGAAAACTAAGTGCAATGACGACCTCAAGAAGGTTTGTTGATTATTGTGTCAAGATACAAGAGAACGTGCTCAAAATCATGTTAGACCTTGGAATGTCCATTGGTCGTTATAACATGTTTGATGTCACTCATACCCTAAGTAGGGAAATGATGTTTCCAATGGCCACAAGGTCTTCTATGATACATGAAGATATGAACAACATGAAGGATCAAACAAATGTTTATCTATGCTCTCTCTTAGAACTCTCCACGCAATCATAAGAAACTAGGGTACTAGTTTTAATTGACTTAAGCTTTTGGGGAATGTTATTCATATGAAGTTTCTAGTTAATGCAAAGGTAGCTAAAGTGACTTGTGATGGGGATCTTGCAAAAACCCAAATCTTGCTCAAATGAATGTAAAAAATGTGAATTTTCCAACCTCACCAAGATTTTATGACACCTTGTTAGGTTCATCCTAAAACTTTGCTAAAAATTGTAAGTGTAGATAGTCTTTTTTTGTTAGTTTTGTTTTTTGAAGACATAAGAAATCTTTATGGTAGCATGAGGGGCATAAATGATCCCATCCTTTTTTCTTAATTATGTGTGTGAAGGCCAAGCATCTTTCTAAAGTGGAATTTATGAGGTTTTGTGACAAGTAGCCAAAATAATATGGGTGAATATTCTATGGCATGTATGAGGACAATAAAGATAATCGAGTATAGCCTTTTATTTATCCTTTTTGTTGTAATGGCCTTTGTCATTTGATTCAATTTGTGGGTTATGTCAAGCCTATTGGGCTAATTCATCATATATTTTTTCTAATTAATTATGAATGAGATTGGCATGGAAATATAATTGATAGCAATTTAATATTACATGTTGATTAGTCTTGTCCTTTTGGCTCAAGGACCTTTTGGCAATTATAACCAAATAATGTTCTTCCAAGCACAACACTAGTGCACGTTCTTTGTAGATTATTTTTTATTATGGTTGAGAAAGAGAGAGTTGTCCTTATATGAAGAGAATACTGAAGGATCAAAGACAACGAATATATACTGTTTTCTTTTCAATATCTTAGTAATTGGCTTGATTCACTCACCATGAGTCATAGTATAAGAAGCTTGCTCATATTAGGTTGGATAAATTTTTCAAGATAGAACTAGTGAACTCATTCTTATTAGAATCTATGCTTTAATGTTGATTGTTTATATAGTGAGGGAAAAAGTATCCCTTTTTCCTTACTTGATTTGGGAATAATTGTCATTGAATTAACCTAATTTTTCCTAAGTTTAATGTTGTGATGTGTTGTAACACATTCACATTGATCTTGGGCCCATTTTTAATAAAATGTACTTAACTTGCACCTTATTTTAGGTGTTGTAAAGTGTTGTAAGACACTTTCACACTTATCTAGGGTCCTCTTAATTAATTGTGGTTAATTAGAGTTAATTAGCCTCTTTAATTCAAATTTAAGCCTTATTTGTGACACCTTTCGAGGATCCATCCTGACACCCATAATTCAAATTGTAAAACATTTAATTGGGAAAATCAAGGTCCTAGAAATTGGTGCTAGGACCCATTCACCCTAGGTGACGAATGGGTCCTCCCTCTATAGGACCCCCCTTTCTTTGCATATTTCAAATGGGTTTTTTATGTTCTTTCACCCCCCGAAGGCATGGTCCTAGAAACTTGTGTTAGGACCCATTCGCCCTAGGTGGCGAATGGGTCCTCCCTTAATAAGGACCCCCTTTTTTAATTTGATTCTGGTGGGATTTTAATAACATTGATTTATAGATTCGGTGTTGGCTTCAGTTGTTTGAACTTCGGGGTTAATCTCTTGATTTAGTATAAATAAGGGGTTAATTCACGTTGTTTCTCGTAGAAAGTTTACAAGAGGCCTAAGCATTCAAGTTTTCAAGCATTAGAACATTCCAAGAGCATTTTCAAAGGCATTTCAAGGTAGATTATCAAGGTTTTATTGCAGCAATTCAAGTTCATTTCATCATGTCTAAGGCATAGTGCATTCCTACATGTTGTTGAGCTAAGATAGTGAATATAGCATTGAAGATCTACTTGCAAGCATTGTTACACGTCTTATTCAAGATAAAGATCTGCATTCTTAATGTTCACTTCATTTTAGATTGTAGATTTATATTCCAAAATAACATCCAAGGTATCATCAATCATATATTTCATGTTTCATGCTTCAATTTTCTTATCTTATCATTTGGTTTAATTACCTACAAGGGGTTTGACTTAATTAAACCCCTATTCGCTAACAATCAACAAGTTTTTCTTCTCTTGAGTGTGTGTTTACATATTTACATGTTGAAGATCAAGTGGAGAAGAATTTTATAGCAAAGTTACAAAAGTTGTCAAATTGCAAAGTTGACCTTCATAGTGCAAGAACAAAGAAAGGAAGCTACAAAATTTATTACATGTTTTCGGGAGCTGACAACCGAGGATCTAAGAGTGCAAAAATCAAGGAAAATAACCCAGATCTCATTTTCAGAAACCCTAACAAGGACCCATTCGCCACTAATGGTGAATGAGTCCTTTGTGCCCTAAAAATAGGCTTCTTGCAGCAAGGTACACATCATTTTAAGCTCTAAAAACTCCCCCCATAGGTACTATAACAGTTAGGATTGATTTATGGTTGTTATTTAAGCATTTTGGCCCTCATAATTGAGTGAAGCATCGCTAAGAAAAATAGTAGTTCATCATCTTGTTGATTCATTTTGGTGAACCCATTTTTCGATGTTTCAGTTTACAACCCCTAGGTACCTAACCCATGTTTACTAGCAAAAATAGATTAAAAAAGCATTCATGTATTTTAATTATGGTGAAGATGAATGCACTAAAATCATTTTGATTCTTGTAGACCAAAAAGATATTGAAAGTGAGTTGAATTATGAAATTGAGAGAAACTCTCATATCATAATGACTAGTATCAAAAGTTTACCAAATCCATTTGCCTAGGGTATTTTTAGATTCCAATGACCTTGTTTCACTAGAAACCTCATCAAAGGAAAATTAAATTTCATCCTTTTTACTAATTCAAGTTCCTATTTCCAAGGTTGGTATTATTCCAACTCTTTTAAATGTGGTATTTTTCTCAGTTGAGTTCATGCCTTTCGAATCTGCATCTGAAGACCTTCGTAGAGTGGGTGGACGTGGTTGTGCCAAGGAAGAGTACTTCAGTGCAATTTTCAAAGGTCTACGAAAGAGATTTATTTGATCGCCATTCCCTTGGTGGTAATGGTTTATTCCTAAAGCTCTGATCTGTCAAATTTGCATATTTGTAATTCAACAATGTTCCTGCAAAGCATAATGCATTGAGGATCTACTGGAGGAAAATGAACCAGGTCATTTGCATTTTATAAAAAGAATCTAGTTTTCCCCTTCGAAAGAAAAGAAAATAGCAGAGTTCATTAAAAATAAATAAATTTCCTCAGAATGAGAGATGAAGGAGGGTTATTAGGAAAGAGGGGTCAAACTCTCCAATTTTTTTGCGGCAGGGCTTTGTACACCTCTCTCTCTCTCTCTGCCTAATTTTTGACCCCTCTGTTTGGGCAAAGACAAAAGTAGAGGCCGCCCAATTTTCTTGCCATTATTCTCTTCGCCAGAGGAAAGCCCTGTGTCAAACAAAGAATCATTTTCTCCTACTTGGTGAAAGAAAGAAAGTTGACAGAAAAAGAAAGTTGGAACATGGAAGAGGGAGGCAGGAGCGAGGAGTGCCAAGGCCCGTAATCTGATCTTCGAGGACCGAGGGCCATTAGGGTTTGATGTTCTTACCTTGTTCACCCTCTAGTTACCTTGCATCCTTTTCATTTGATGCATTGTAGAGTTTCTTCTTGTTCAAAGCTTTAAATTTTAAATTTTTTAAATTAAAAACTAAAAATTGAAAACTCTTTTTAAACAAGAGATGCAGAGCAATGAAGCTCATGCCTGAAAGTTTTAGAATAGTTTTGTTTCTATTTGTTGTGTTTGTTGTGTTTTAGGAACAATTGGTTGGGATAAAGTAGTTGTCACCTAAATTTAGGAATTTGATCATGTATAGAGTCAACTTTGTCTTCCATTAGAAAATGACCCTTATAACAAAAGAATTTTGCTCACTTCAAAATTCTAAGATGCCCTGGTTGTACTTTTAGGCCATGAAGAAAGTGCAATTTACATGTTGCCAAGAATTATGTAAATATTAATGAGTTCAAAGATTTCCTTAACCATTCAACATATATGATAAAAAATCATCTTTAAAAAAGCAAAGATCTTTAGAACTTTTATTGTACGTAGTCATGTATAATCAACCTGCTTAAATGTTACAGTTTTCTGCACAAATGAAAATGAAAGCATATAGTCCTAAGTCCTCTTATAGATGCCTAATGTCTCCAAAAAAATCCTTATGATAGAAAATGATTTTTTTATTCCATTCAATATTAGATAACTCATTTATAAGCCTCATAAAACTTATAATGTGAAGTGTATTGCAAAAGGCCTGGATCAAACATCAGAAATCTCAATTGAACCCATATGCCCATTTTGTTGATTGTAGAGTAGTGGATAGAAGCATTGCAATATTCATTGAACCAACACCACATGGTAGATGATTAATTGTTTAAGCTATTCTTGAAGCCTCTTCATAGGAAACATGACCAACTAATTGGTATTCTCTTTTAGCACTAGTATCCTGCAAAAGTGGAAGAAATAGTTTTAATTTGCTATATATTAACCATCTTTTACTTACAAACTTTTTTGAAAGAGGTAGTTAGAAGGTGTCATACCTCTACTGCATTTAAGCCAAGATCAAGTACTATTGCACTAGGTTTTAGCCAATCACCACAAGCCAGATTTGGCACACCTGCTACAACAACAAGAATATCTACTTCATGAGTAAAATCTGTAGGATATTCTTTCTGTTTTGAGTAGCTATGGTCTACATAATTTTTTTGTGGAAACATGGTTTAAAACTTTAAATTAATACTTGTGAACAATGATTTTGGATTGCCCAATTCCTTTAGCTCCTAAGATTTTTCACCTAAAGGAGAAAGGGATGGGGTCCAAAAATGCAAATGTCTACACTCAAGATTAATGTAAATGAGATGTAATATGTCTAATTATGATGTACTAATGCACTGATCTAAAAATAAAATGGTTTAATGATGCAAAACTTAAGAAATGCAAAGTGTTGGAAAACACATTGTAATATGCAAAAACACCTAAAACTACAAGTAAATGATGAAATAACTGAACAAAATTGTAGAGGTGCACCTGGAATTTGAGATCTAATGTGGAGAGATTCTAGAATCCTAAGAAATTGACTAAAAATGGTGACTGAGACACTTACATCAGGCTGGGCGACTTTAGTCCCAATTTTGGAAAAAACTTGTTGAAATAGGAATATACCAAATGAGTATCCAAAAATGCAAAAACCACTTTTCAGGCCTAGTAGTGAGACTAATTCGCCACTAGTGGTGACTTAGTCTGCATGCATGTTTCGGGAATCTCGAGATAGGATCCTGTAGCTTCAGGTACTCACTTGCTCTTCTAATAGGTGTCTAATCTTGATTCTGCGAAAAACGGGATAAAAAGTGCCTCCAAGATTGAATCAGGGTTATGTTGACTTGAATAGATTTTATGACTTGTTGACCACTTTTCAACTCCTATTTCTTCAAAAAATCTACCTACAAAGTCTGCAAACACACATGCAAAGAGGGGAAAATGGTTAAGGGTTAGAGTATAGGGATTTTCCTTGGTCAAATCCCACTTTGGTAATCAAACCCTTGATAATGAAATGAAATAGAAAGAGAATGATAAATAAGCAACATGCAATTTCATAAACTTACCAAACCCTTCATGTGTAAATCTAAAGATATGCAATGAAGTTCTCCAATGGATTAATCAATTATGCTTAGAGTGCTTGAATGCTTGAGAATGATTAAGTTGATTGCTTGAGTGAATCCTTGAATGAATAGGTGTTAAAATGAGAGGAAAAACCCTTATTTATACTTGATCTTTATTAATTTTTTTGAAAATAACACATCATAGGCCGACCTCAAGGGTTAGAGAATGAAATCCCACTAGGAAATTGAAATAATTTTGAGTTTTGTGCCAAAAAGGACTAAGTCTCTCCTATTGGCGACTTAGTCCAATTAAGCAAATTAAGTGGGTGTCAGGAATTACGGAGCATTAAATGTGGTCTAACGAGAATATCCTCAAAAACACACTTAAGGGGGGTCGGAAAGTGTATTAAGGGGTCATTTAAACATGAAAAAGGGTTTAATTAGTGGTGACAAGTCTAGAAAAGCATGAAAGTGGGTTATAACACTTTACAACTCTTTGAAATAAGACTTGATAAGTGATAACAAGGAGTTATTTTGATGAAAGGGTCCTAGAAAAGTGTAAAAGTGGATTACAACACTTCACAACACCTTTACAAGACATCTTGGAAGTCTTAATGATTCAAAAGGGTCCAAGACCTAATGTGAATGTGTTGGCCACATTATAACATTAAATCTAGGCAAAATCAAGCCAAAATCCACTAGGACTCTAGTGAGCATAAAAATGTCAACTATACATTTTTTTTGGTGAAACAATACTTAAGTAAAGATTTTCTACTATGTTTCAAATCTCAGAGCTATTCAATAGAATATGGCCCATATTCTGACATGTCAAACACTTTTTTAAGAAGAGAAAATGTGGTCCACCCTTAATCAACATGTATTTATTTACAGACTAAACATTTGTACTTATAAATTTATAGATATGTATTTTTCCAGATCCTTTTTCAATTGAAAATAAAGATTACGATTTCTTGTAGAGTATGTAAAAAGTGATCTATGAAAATTCAGATCTACACATTTTGTCTAACAAATTTTTTTTTAAGACATTTAACTATTATTGTCATTGTCCCTTACCTTCAAAATAAAGTTGAAGTTGAAAGTCTAGCACAACTAATTCTCAAGCAAAAGTTTTTAGTATTTTAAATAACCATATAAAATTTAAAATTATCCTTTGTAGCTCAAAATTTGATGTTACTCTTTGGATTGCAAATATTTTACCCTTAAAGAACCTACTCTTCATGTGACAATTTTTACTCAATATTGTGGTGGACACATCAGATAATTCAACCATAATGATTCAAGAAATTGATGATTCAAAATATTTTATTCCTTTCAAGGTGACCACACAATGCTCATGCATTTCTAGGATAGTAGAGTTATAATCCCACCATCTAGAATCATAATTATGTATTGCAGACTCATCACTATGTGAACTGATATTTGTCTAGGGTATTAATTTTTTAACTTAGACATTGATGCGTATACCCTTAGCTTCTAAATCTGCTTGTCTCATTTGAATTTTTGTCGACATCACTATCTTTGGATAAGTCATAACCAAATTCTAAGGTCATCTCTAGATGGGCATGCTCTCTACCAAATATGATGAACTAGGACATGAGTGCACTAAATGTGTTACATATCCATCAATGTTTTGGATGATCAAACAAACTTTAGGAAATCATAGACATAAAGAGAAATATTAAATAAAAGCTAAATGAGATACACTCTTGACAATCTTTGTTTGGGATTTTCACTGCAATTTGGTTCTATGTTATATTATTTTCAAAATTGGAAGTTTTTCTGTTATGATCAATTGGAATAGACTCCGCAAGAAATGCATAAATATATTGTCATGTGTAAGAATCCCACAAACAGAAATAATAATTTGTTGATAAATCACAAGAGATAACTCTTTGCAGTCAAACACAAATCTCCATATTTTACACACATATCCAATAATTATCACCAATGAATCAAAACGGTAGTATCAATCTTAGTTCAATGATATATGTCAATATCAAATTCAGAATTAACAATAAATTTTGGATACTCCACACTGGGCACTGAAACAAATTGAAAAGTTGTCTTTATTTGCATGTCCTCCAGAAACTCATATCTTGTAAGCCAGGTAACATTTGCAAACTATATGTATTGGCTTGTGCTGCTAGAATTGGCAGTCATGTAAATTTTTATAACATACTGGCTAGTATAATTTCTATACTAAGGGCCTCTACCATTTTGATGGAAAAAATACATGATAATGGGTCTCTTTAACTTAATCCCCTACTTGGTGAAGAAGACCCTATGGGGGATGATTAATCAAATTGAAAAAGAAGACAATTCATTATGCAATTAGTACTCCCCTGGTTGAAGTTGACAAGAGGTATATGCAGTATAGAAGTTGCCAAGTCAACTTATCAAAGGCTTTGGACATATCCAATTTGATAATCATTCCAGAATAACAATCAAATTTTGAGAGATTGAATGGTTCTCCAAGTGTAGGAGGATTTGCAAGGTGTACTTTACTCTAAAGCATTCTCATGAGATCAAACACAATGATAAAAAATATGAATTATATATAAGGTATATAGAAATAAATTCCTTGTGGGCTTTGACAAGGGGTCTTTTAAACCAAATTGGCATCTAGCATGGTCATGACTTAAAAAGTAACCAATTATATTATTATACCCTTATTGTACCCTACCCTTTATTGAACCCTAATTTAAGCCTAACCCTACCACTTACTATAGCCCTAACCTTAGCTCCAAGTTTTATTCTAGATTAATAATTTTAATCCTAACTTAACATTAACCCCAACCCTAATTAAACAATAATCATAACCCGATTTGAACCTTAATCTAAATGAACCCTAACCCTAACCCTAATTGAACCATAAACCTAACTCTAATTAAACCTTAATTGTAAACTTAACTAAAATAAGCCTAATTGAACCCTAACTGTAACTTGAACTTGATCCTAATCATAACATTAATTGAATGCTAACTCTAACCCTAATTGAACCCTAATTCCAACCATAAGCCTAATTGAACCCGAACCCTGACTCTAATTGAACCTTGTTGTTGGGGTTAAATTAGGGTTCAATTAGCATTTTAGTTAAACCCCAATTATAAGATTAACCAAAATAAGCCTAACTAAACACTAACAGTAACTTGAACTTGACCCTAATCATAATACCAATTGAATGTTATCCCTAACCAGGTAACTGAACCCTAATTCTAACCGTAAACCTACTTGAACCCTAACTCTTATTGAACCTTATTGTTACAGTTCAATTAGGGTTTAATTAGCATTCTAGGATGGAGATTAAGGTTAGGTTAGGGTTAGAGTTGTGAATATCTAAGTATTAGCTTATAAATTTGACCCTAACTATAATCATAATTGAATCCTAACCCTAACCCTAATTCTAACCCTAATTCTAACCCTAACACTAACCATAATTAAATTCTCGCTCTAACCCTAAACGTATTTAAATCCCCATTGTTAGGGTTGAATTAGGGTTAGTTTTAGAGTTCAATTAGAGTTCTAGTATAAATCTTGGGGTTAAGGTTACTTATTTCTTGATATTAGTTTATAAATTTGACATTAATGATAAGTATATTAAACAAAGAAAAGTTAGTATATATTTTTATTCGTATGTGAAAATAAGTACTATTAGGATTAGAATTATTAAGGTCTTAACATTAGTTTATAAATTCGGCATTAATGAAAAATATTACAAACAAAAATAATTATTTTAACCTAGAATTCTATTTGTATGTGAAATGAAGTATTATTAGAGTTAGAATTATTAATCATAAAAAATAATTAAACAAATCACAACAATACTTGTAAAGTTTAGAATTAATTATAAAATTAAACTAAATTTTAATTTCTAAAATTTATAAAGTATTTATTATCTAGTTTTGAAAATAATCATTTAAATTATAGTAATTATCTACTCCAAATAAATTAAATTAAAACTAAATTTTATTTTTAAAATAATTCAACAATTATTAATTATAATTTTAGAATAAATTAAGAATATATATATATGACTAAATTTTCTTTTTTTTTCTTTGAATCCAAATTATTTTATTTTCTAAAATTACATTAAATTCTAACTTCAAAAAAATTAAAAATTATTTTGCATGCCTACTTTTGTATTTTTGAGTTCGATTAGGTATATTGTTCTTTAAATTTGAATAACCAATCATAGAGTAAATTAATAATCAAGTCACCACAATGAGTGTGTGTGTGTAAAACAAAATAAGTATTTAAATCTACAATTCTATTTCTATGTGAAATGAAATATTATTAGGGTAAGAATTATTAATCATATAAAAAAATTAAATCAACAATATATTTTTAAAGCTTAGAATTAATTTTAAAATTAAACTAAAATTTAATTTTAAAAATTTATAAAGTATTTATTATCTATTTTTAAAAATAATCGATTAAGTTATATTAATTATTCAATACAAATAAATTATAACTACATCGTATCTAATGTCTTTGTCTAATACATCTCTAAAGGTATGATTTGGTGTATGTGGGGATTATTTGCACTGCATACAATGTAAAAGGTGAAGTGGTATACCTATAAAGGTCTCATAAGTTGGTTCATGTTGCTACAGTGAACTTTTGTAACAAGTTGATCATTCTACTATATTTAATATAATTAAATAAAACTAAATATTATTTTCAAAATAATTCAACAATCATTAATTATAATTTGAGAATAAATTAGAAATGAAAATATATATAAAAGCAACATTTTTTATTTCTTTGCATCCAAATGATTTCATTTTCTAAAATCATATTAAATTCTAACTTCAAAAAATCATAAAATATTTTACATGCTTATTTTTTATATTTTTTAGTTGAATTACGTTGTTCTTTAAATTTGAATAACAATCATAAAGCAAACAAATAATCAAATCAACACAATATTTGCAAAACTTAAATTTCATTTTAAAATTTAATTAAATTCTATTTTCTATAATTCATAAAATATTTATTATTTAATTAGTAAATTCAAAATTGATTAAATTATAATGATTATATAATATAAATTAATTAAATATTAAATAGAAGCACATGTTCATTTTAAAATAATTCAACAATCAAAGACTAAAATTAAATTTAAAAGTATTATTTATATTGTATTTTTTTCATTTTTACATACAAACTTTTTTATATTGTAAAATTAAACTAAATTCTAATTTTAAAAAATATAAAATATTTGAAGTTGATAAGTTTTAAATTTATTAATTATGATGATATCCAAAAACTAAAAAAGATTCAAAATAACGAAATAGATTAATTACAAGTGACAACACACAAAATTCTACACTAATCAATACTAACCATGAAAGTTGCATGAAATTTTATTTGAACATCTATGAATCTTTTGGATTATATCTTCTTTTTTTAAATAAAGTTATCGGAAAATGCAAGCAAATGCCCCTTAATTTAGAAGGAAATGATTTCAAAGATCATAACATATATAGCTGTGGCTCTTAATGTAAAAAGGGAAATAAGAAAAGATTAAAAAGTGAAAAAGAAAAAGAAAAAGAAACGAAAAAACATTTCCAATCTTCTCCCAACCTTCTTTCTAAAGTAATAAAGAAATGAAAAAATCTATTTTCATCTCTACATAGAGAGGGCAATCAAATTAGCAATTAAACTATTAGCAGATTCAACACTCTTAGATAAGTTGGCTGAGGGGTAGTATAATTGGGCTTATATTGCTAAAATTTCTAAAGCAAAACATTGTTAATTTGCTAATGTTGCACAATGCTAGATATTCAAAACATCAAATTGTTTATATATAACCATTTCAAGTTAAATTGCTTGTAGAGTTATACGATGAATAGATATGCCATTGCAAAACCTACACTGAAAATAATTATACACTACATGAACAAAGGGAAAATCTTAAAGAAACCACCCCATAAGAGCACAAGTAGGTAATAAGGCACAATTGTTAGCTTAAGTATAATGTCGAGAAGATGTTCATACAATATTGATGTTCATAAATACCTCTGTAAACTAAATTGTGCCATGTGGGTCTGATGTATTTTTCTGTTGATAAGAGTAATGTTGTCGATGATTTGACTGTATAGAAGAAGTATGAGAGACGATTATTAAATTTGATGATTTTTGAAATTGTCTTCCATGCAGGTCTAATGTTTTTTTCTGTTGATAAGAGTAATGTTGTCAATGATTTGACTGTACAAGAGAAGTATGAGAGATAGTTATTAAATTCCATGATTTTCAAAATTTACTTGCATGAACACCCTCAGACATTTATTAATGTGTATTCACATTTGTCTGCCTTCACTGCATTTTGTTTATTTGCTTTAAATTGTTTCACTTTATCAGAACGACTTTTCTAAATTTTTGCAGATGATTGAGGATGATTGAGCACAATTCATGGTGAATATTTCTTATGCATAATTAAAAATTAACTATTTCCAATTTTAATTGTCATATTTTTTGCATTTTTGGATGTGCAAACATTAACTAAGAAGTGGCGAAAAAATGCCTCAAAAAAATCCAAAAAAATTGCAAAATAAAAATGTTATGTTCAATTCCGTAAAATCCACCCTTATCGCCTAAATTTTTTAGCCAATGATATTCAAGAAAATAAATTTTGAAAATTAGAAAAGTTAAAAAACATGCATTTAACTTTAGAAAAAACTTCAAATATAATGTATAAAGGAAAATAATCAATTTTGATTAGTTGAAATTTAGAACATTAATCACTAGTTAGGATCTGGCCTTGCCTATAGTTCCATGGTAGGAACTAATAAGCTTTCCCATATAATTTTTGGAATCTCTTTCCCTCCATAGCATTCATTTATTGTTCGAGTCGTGTGATTCCATTGGGCTACACTGCATTTAATGGAGGGTGACCCTCCCCCTTGATGAAAAGGGGTAGCAAGTGGTAACCCTAGCATTAATAAGATGAGGTGAAGTCATTTAGAGATATTGTTGTGGGTGGTGTAAGGTGTAGGGTTCGAGAGACTCAAAATTTGTGACAGTGGAAAATGGCTAACACTAAGAGGAGTAGTCACAAAATGGGGAGACACTAAGTGCTCATTGGTCACAACTAGGAAGTTGGTTGTTTCTCCAAGCCCTAAAATGGTAGATGTGATGAATATGAAGGAGAATAAATGAAAACAAATAGCTATGTTTCTTGTCACTCTTGATTGCAATAAATTGCTTGCAAGGAATATCTTGATGAATGGATCAATAATGTATGGCTTTAAAAAATAGGAATTCAAATTATATTTTGCAAAATGATTCAAAAAGGTCTATTCTTTATTTTCTTTAAAAATCAATCAATGCAAGAAAATTTTTCTTCAAAAGAATTCTAGAACATAGGAAATTCATAGTTTCTTGTAATAAGTTGGTCTCCTAAAATAATTAACAAGGAAACACTAGCAATCTCTTACCCTAGATGGATCACTCAAGAATGTGCCTCCCCAAATGTGGGTGGTTCTACCCCAAGTGCTTTCCCCATTAGGGAATTTGTTAAGAATAGAGGAGACTAGGGTAACAATAATGCACATGGATGCAAGGCTTCTTGTCTCTCTAACACTAGGGATAGATATCCTTGAAGAAATAAAAATTAAAACCCCTAGAAAGAAACTTTGCCTCCCCAAATTTGGGTGTTTCTACTCCAAATGCTTTCCCCATTGCGGAATGTGTTAAGAATGGAGGAGACTAGGGAAACACTAATGCACATGGATGCAAGGCTTCTTGTCTCTCTAACACCAAGGATAGATATCCCTAAAGAAATAAAAAAATAAAACCCCTAGAGAAAGAAAATTTCATGTAGGGTTGAGATTATGGTTGACCTCAATGATTGTTTTATGGGAAAAATGGAAGGGCATGTAAGAAGGAGCTGCCCTAAAATAAAAAAAGGAAAAGTGGTGACTCAAAATTTAATCAAACTTCAGCGATCCCTAACCCTAGAAATGAATCAAAGCGGAAGGAGAATATAAAAGAGGTGAGAAAAAATAATTTAGAATTAAATAAGCAAATAGAGCTCCAAAGCATCTTGGTGAGATTCCTAGGAAATCCCAAAGGAAGGAGTCTAGAATCAAATACTGGAGGAGAATCCCTCAAAATTGAAATAGAAAAAGCTTCAGAGGGCTCTCAGGAGTGCTTCCAAATGGGAAACCAATATTACCAATTCTAAGACTGCAACTCAAATATCAAAGGAAGACAAAGTTGAAATAGGGAATGAATATCCAACCAAACCCCCCCCCCCCAACCCTTGGAAACCCCACACCAAATATTGTGTGGGTCCAACTTGGCTAATAAGCCTTCCATTAGTTTAGGGCACAAGAAAAATTCCCAAGAACTAGTGTTGGATGAATTAAAAAAAAGGATTGCTCAGAATAATAATCTAAAAAAGGTTAATCCAATAAATACAAATAGCCTCTCAAAAAACACAAATAACATATCCAAAAAGGAAATACAAGTCAACATCAGTAAAGGAAATAATGAAAAAGGAATGCTAATAAACAAAGGAAAAGTATTAAATGTTGTAACAAATAGTTCAAATTTAAAAGACCGAACCCTCAATATTTTAGCAAAGGAAAGTATAAAGAGCCCTAGGGTACATTTGTTGCTTAAGGATAATATTGAACAAAATAATGGTGCTCAAGACTTGACCTTAGACAAAGACAAACTGGGAGAATCAAAAGATACTAACCAAGAGAACTTGAGCAAGGTGGAAAAAAATGGAAAATCTAAAACAGAAAATAAACTCACTCTATCTTGTTTATCTAATTCTAATACTAGACAAGAATTAGTTGCTCATGGAATAGAAATAGACAAAAGATTTGGAAAAAGTGAAAAAAAAAATGGAGTATTAAGGAGAACAAAGAAGATGAAATCAATATGAAAAATTTGGCAAATTCTAAATGGGAGAACATCCCCAATATATTTTGTTTGCCTAACTTCAAAGATGTGGTCTTGCTACAAGAGGCAAAGGCAGTAGACTTTACCCTTGAGACTAATATAAAATTCATTTGACATGAGTCATCCCAATTCTATACTAAACATGATAGAGGAAAAAGAGGCTCTATCGTCATGTTATCTAATAGATAGAAACAATATGTAATCGAGCATGGAACACCCCCATGTAATACAGCAGTTTGGATAATTATAGAAAAAGAAAATATGAAATTTGGTCTTTGCTCATTATATCCTCCAAATGATCACATGGAAAGGATAATGTTGTGGAAATAGATGTATAACTTACAAGACATCCCATGGATTATAGGGGGTGACTTTAACATGATCAAAAATAGTGAAAACAAATTTGGGGGAATAGAAATGGGTTGGAAAGGTGATGAAAGGTACTTTTGGTATAGATTGAAAAGTAAAGTAAAACTCTTTAGTCCTATGGAAGGAATGGATAAGGAAAGCAATTGTCAAAAAGGCAATAAAAGAATTTACTCTAGGCTTGACAAGTTTTATGCCAACAAGAAATTCCTTAACTTTGATGTAATGGAAGGGGGGATAGAATAAGGGTATACCCTTGCACACTATTAGACCATGACCCTATCAGTGTGAAGATTATACTTGCAAACGAAAATCCTAAAGAAATTAGAAAAGAAGGAAATTTTATATTAAATACCAACCTATTAAAGGATGAGGATTGTAGTGAGGCTATATTTACCTTTATATAAACTAGCACTTGCATCAAAAGGAGGTGCAAGGGTTACACCAATAGAAACTTATATATAAGTTAATATTTTAGAGAGTATAATTTGATATGTGCATGGAAGATACATTAATTTAATTTATAAAATTGTATTTTTGTGCATACAATTTTGAAATACATAAAATATTATTTATGTAAATCTATTGACCATGAAATACAAGGGTTTTAAGAGCCAATTAACTATTACCCAAGTGTTTATGGTGAGGCCTAAGCTTCATCTAATAGTGTACAATATTCTTTTTTACTTATCACTCCTCTTATTCAAAATTTTCATAAACAAAAAAGTGTTGAATAAGGATTTAGAATATATTCACAAAAAAGTCTAATTAATTGATACTAAAAGAGAAGCTCTCTAAGGTTTGGTATTTCCACATACAAATCCATTAAATTGTACTAGGAAATAAATCCCCATTCACCAAGCTAAGTCTATAAATCATGACCTAGACTCATTTAGCGTTAACAAATCTCTTAGTTATAAAATTACAAATAAGACCACGAATGTCCATGGCAAAGGTATCAAGAATTCTTCAAAGTAAACCATGAAAACAAAAACAAAGGAATATGTTTTAAAATACTGCTAATCATTTGATTGAAGAGGTTCACGAGAGAACTCTATCATTAGCTTTCTATTTATGGAGTTTTTTATAAGAATCAAAATAGGAATAAGTATAAGATATTTTTGAATGGAAGTATTTACATAAATTTGAACTAGTAATATATATGTTGTAGGTTGTCTATAAATGTCCATGTCTTTTTCATTGTAAATACATTACAAATGGTTGGTTTGCATAGATAAGCTACCTAATATTATGGCACAACATTATGTTTTTCAATAGATTAATTTATTAATATAAATCTAAATATTTCTAGACATAGTAGGCGAGGAGATTATGATATATATATATATATGGCACAACATTATGTTTTTCAATAGATTAATTCATTAATATAAATCTAAATATTTCTAGACATAGTAGGCAAGGAGATTATAGTTTTATATATATACATACATACATACAGCCCAATACACACACATGCATCCCAAGGAGTAGTTTAGATTTAAAAATTCATATTTTAATAAAATATTTAATATATATTGCCTTAAGTAAGACATCAAATTTTTCAAGTGATGACTTATCACAACAAATACGGTGGTTGTCAACATTAACACCAAAATAAATCTGAGTCCAATCAATAGTTTTCCATACGTGCAAGCCGATCAATGAACTTACAAGTTGGAAACATAACATCATCATCTTATTGAATCTCATTAAAAAAATGAGAGATGTAGCAATATAAAGAAAAGAGAGATGCACACAAATACTTCACATTTTCTTTTATTTATAAATAGATTTTTGTACATACATAAAGTAAACAATAGATTCTTATTGAAAACTCCATCTTTTACATTAACAAAATGCCCTATTTTAATTCATTAAACTATAACTAAAATACTCTGAATTGTTTACAACCTAAAATAAAATCCTTAAATTATAGCTATGACATTTAAAGTGGAGTATTATACTTCAACATATGCCTCATGCAAACAATAAGTTTCAAAAATAGACTTCTAGTTATAAGGCGCCCTATCTAATTCAATTTTACACTCTATTGACTATGAAATATAGAGAAGAAATTTAAGGAATCTATGTCAAGGAATTGAAATTTGTCCAAGTGACAAGACTACAACAATCTGTGTATGATAAATTTTAGAGAACTACATGGAGAAATTTCAGAAAATTATGTTCATTTTGCTCCCAACTTCACTCCCTCCACTGCCTGGCATAGCCCAACTACAAGAGAAACACATGCGAATGCCTTCGGTGCTCACCTATCAATCATTGACCATCCACCGCTATACTCACTAGAGGGAAAAACTGATTGTCAATTTTAAATGCGACAATCCATCCGAAATAGAAAAGAAAGTTGCCAAAATTATCAACCCTAAGGCCAAAGTTGTCCAGATAAAATACAACTATGTGGATAACACGTATCAAAATATAAAAGGATATACATTGAATATAAGAGTATATTTAAATAGATTTTATGCAGGTTTAGATTATAAGTTAACACGGATATATCTTGTATCAACCTCTTAAAAAAATAAGATAATATACAACTCCATCCTAATGAAGTACCCTTTTATATGTGACTCTTGTACATCAAATTCCACATAATATAGGGATAGATTTAATTAGATTTTGATTATATATTGTACCTTGTATTCCACATATATTTTATTCTATATAAGCATAAATCACAAGACGCCTTGTTTGTAGGACATGTTTTGTGTATGATTTAAATAGGCCCTCCTGATCAAGCGCAAAAAACCTACACGTACCCTTAAGTAATATTTTTTTACAAAATTCAAATGCATGCATGGCTTCCATGTTTGGAGATGCACGTCTTTCACGTTTCCTCCACCATGAGTAGATTGAAATAGCAGCTGTAGAAGAGGGATTGATTGATAATGGCAAGCTAAGGACTCATGCAATACCTCATTGCCTTCTTGTCAAGTTGAAAAGCATAGTCCCATTAGCGGAGACACATGGATGGCTAGAATTACTTCTCCTATTCCTAAAAAATGCTAAGGTGGTAGAGGATGTGGCACAGTGGTATGTGGTCGGTGGCTCTACCAGGGTTTTGGGATTGAACAATTCTCATATGTCTGTAAGGAAGGAAGAGATGAGAAATATTACATGACCTAGATACGCTAATTGTTATTTAGTTTGTATCTATTGAATTTTTTTTGGAAACTCAAGTAAATCTATCACATATCTAGCCCTCACAACTAACCCTCACTCTTTCATCATATTTGTAGTTTTAGATTCATCTTCCCAACTTCCAGCTATAGCATAAATGTTTGAGAGAATTAATTAATTTGTGGCATCAATAGGATCCATCCTAAAAAGGCATTCTACTAAATATTCTCCTAGTTCTATATTATTGTATTTACTAAATGGAAGAAAGCTAATAAAAGACAAAGCGATGTCACTTGATCTAGAGCCATATCATAATTTTACATCTCTTCATATAGTTTACAGGCCCCCTTTCCATATCAATGCATGACATAGCCTTAAATCAGTGTGTTCTAGGAGACAAGATTGTGTTTGTGTAGATTATCCAATAAATAGTGTTCCTTTTCTATGCTCCCACATTTTGCATGCATTTCTATAAGAGCATTTACAATTATAACATCTGACATAATTCCTCATTCTTTTATGCTTTAATGGATGTTGATACTTCTTTCAAAGCCCCCACATGGTGTTGGTATCATGGCACCATGAAACAACATTACAAACAATTTGCACCTCTTGTTTATGCTTCCACAATTTGCATGGATGTCTTCTAGGGTACTCATGGCTAGAGCAACTACAATCTACCAAAATCACTTTCTTGAAAGTTTCCAAATTTTACACAAGCACTTGCAATTACAACATCTGCCAAAAATTATATAACTATTATGCTTTGATGAAGGTCAACACCCTATTCCAAAATTTCCATGGTGGAAAAGTTTAGAAAGTTGGATTTATAGTCGTGACTTGTATTTAGTTGAGTTTCCAAAAAAAAATCAATAGATCCATTGTGCATGTATTCTCCTCACCATAAAGTAACATTGAAAGTATCTAGTGATGTCACCCTTCTATATTTGTCGACTGAAAAGCTAACCAGGGCTACAAAGGGGACAGGAATTGTCCATGGAATGCATTTTTGAGAGGATTGATGATCCTTCATGTTATGGGCATGTGAATCTAAAAGTGGTTTATAATTCCTTTTCCTAGTATGTCTTGTGCATATTTTATTCAATTTGCTTCTAGTCCTCTCTCTACTTCTAGTAGTCTTTGTTGAAAGTTGGATTTTTTATTCACTTGATTCATTCTTTTTGTAGAGATAGTGGGAAGTGGTATATAGTGTTCTATATCAATGCATTTACTAGCAACAATAAATGTAGTAGGAGTAAATTGATGGCTTATGAGATAGGTCGTAGATTTACTTGATTCGAAGGGACATCCAAGCACAGCTGGAGATTAGATATTTACCTTGGTTAACTCCCTTTGAAAAGTTGTACAATTGATATTTTACCTACTTAATCAATGCCGCATGCATCAAAGAAGTTTACATTATGACGTTGATAAGATGTGACATTATAAAATTGTTGTTTCTAGCCACCTATCACGATTCTACTGAGATCTTGCATTTTCTCATGAGTTAAAAACATCAGCGGAAGAAACTTGTTTACAAGTAGAAATGAATGATAAAGATTTTATATCAACGTGGGACAAGTTTTGGCTAAAATCTCACACTATATATAGCCTATCAACTAATAAACAAATGCTTACTAAAATATGAACCAATAATTGAGAGATGGAGTAAAAATTTTAAAGGGTGGACAACCATTTACAAAATGATAGGATAGGAAAAGGAAATGAATAATAGAAGGTATGAAGATAATCTTCAAGAAAGCCTATTTGAAATGGAAGTAAAGCTTCAAAGAGACCCTATAAATGAATATTTGAACAAAGAACCAATAATAAAAAAAAACACATTGAAAAAATACAAACTAGAAAAATCCAAGGGCAAAAAAAAGAGCAAAATTGAACTGGTTAAGAAATGGAGACAAAGGTTCTTAATTCTTCTTTAGATTTGTTAAAGAAAGGAATGCAACTGATAAAGTAGGATCAATATGGACATACAACAATTGATAAATAATCCAGAAGAAATAAAGAATCAATTATTTGTTTTTTACAAGATCAGAGGGAAATAGCAAATAGAAACTCAATGCTAGAAATCATACAAAACTATAATCCCCAAAATAATCACTGAAGAAGTTGTTGAAATATTAAAAATAGAGACAACTAAAGAAGAAATTATAAAATCCATCCAAACCCTCAATAACAACAAATCTTTAGGGGAAAACGGCCTACCTTTAGAATTCTACAAAAAGAACATCAGCTAGATAAGTGAAGACCTAATTCAAGTTACACTAAAGCCATCAAAAGAGGATCTCTTGGAGAAGCTATCAACAAAGGCATAATCAAATTGCTTCTTAAAGAAGGTGACAAATCCTTAGTTAAAATAAGGAGGCCAAACACATTACTAAATGTATCATACAAGATTCTTGCAAAGGTCCTAACATTAAGACTAGTCGATATCCTCCCTTCTTTTATCATCTCTATTGAAATGGGGTGCATAAAAAGCAAATACATCTTAGAGAACCTAATGACAAGTTGGGAGGCTATGGAGTGGGAAAGGGACTCCAACCAAAATTTAGGCATACCCCTTCTAGAATTTGAGAAGGCTTATGATAGGATAGAGTGGGTTTTTCTATTGATGGTTATGGAAACTTTTGGATTTCCAAACAAATTTTGTCAAATGGTAAGCAACCTAATGCAAGATGCAGTGGCATAGGTTGATATAAATGGGGCACTATCAAACCAAATTTATTTGTAGAGGTCAATAAGGCAGGGGTGCCCTCTTGCCCTAGCCCTATTTGTGATTACCTTAGATGTTATCTACTATCTATTAAGAGATTCAACTAACCTGCGTAAAGTTAGAGGAGTAACCTTGCCCAACAAAAGTGATCTACTAAACATCTAATTTGTATATGATACTTCAATATTTATCCAACTTGAAAAAGATAATTTTGAGAACCTAGTACATAAACTGAATGTTTCTATGAAGCCTCTAGAACAAAAATATCCAAAGAAATACCTATCATGTTAAGCTGGATAAATAATTCCCCCGAGTGGTTCACCAATATTGAGTTCCAATGGGGTGGACCAAATAAGTAAGTGGGATATTTGGGCATCCCATTTGTTGTCAATCCTTGCTTAAAAGAAATGTGGAACTGGGTAAAGGAAAATTATTAAAAAAATAGATAAATGGAACAAACATTACCTTTCATTGGCTGGAAGGATACAAGTGTGAAAAACCCCTTTCCTCTTATAATATGTATTACTCTTTTAGATAGATATTTTCTAGTTATCGAATAGATGAAATCCAAAAAGAATTAGACAATCCTTGTAGTCTAATGAAAAAGAAAACAAGAAAAAACATACAATAAAGTGGGAATGGTATTGTCGTGACAAAAATTGGAGGAATAGGATTGAAAGACTTAAAAAATCATGGCATTTTCCTCATTAAATGGATTGTTAAATTCCTAAAAGGGGATGAACCTTGGAAAATTTTAATAAGAAATAATATTCAATTAGTGGTGCAGGAGAACCTAGTAATTTTATGCCTCCAATAGGAAAGAATGTAAAATTTCAATTTTCATCATGAAGTGCATGTAAAAGAGTCATTATTAGACCATTTCAAATGCAATTGAGTCACCATTAGGTCTCTAGGAGGTCAACTAAGTCAATTTTCCAAAAAAATGTCATTTTGTTGCACAAATGCAAAATTGCATAATTGCAAAATTGTAAGAAGATGAAGGGTCGTGTTGATTAGGAAGGTTGTTGATCGTTGGAAGTTGAAGGGGAAGTTTTTTTAATTGATGTAAACATATTTTAAAGGTCTTGAGGAGGCAAGCTAAGGATTGGTCATTGTCTTTTGAAACAAATTTATCAATAAAAGTACTCTATTATGTCGATACAACGTTTTCCTCTTGCTTTCAAACCTTTGTACGAACAATACTGTAGTTCATAGGCTATCTTCCTGATTTGATTTCTTGGAGTAAGGTGCTAGTTTCATTTTGAAAGAGATTTGAAGTATTTTCATTAAGTTTAGAGGCTATAAGAAGTAGATCTTTAAGAAACTACCTGCAACCCTCAAATTAGGGGTTTTGAGAATCTAGTAAGAGTTAAATCCACCATTCCACCGATGGAGGCTTAATAGATCAGTGGAATGGGTTAATGTAGTGTTTGTTTAGTGTTGTGTGTGTCTACATATATAGAGGAAGGTTGAATATAGAAGTTATGTTGTTGTCCTAGTTGATTATCATTGGTTTTTTATTCAAAAGTGATAGCTAAATAATGGATTTGGCTAAAAATGCAAGGTTAAAGGCTTAGAGGTGGTTTATTTACTATGTGCAGACCTTATACAAAGTTTTTGAAGTAGTGGTTAAGTGGAATGAGGTTTGGAATGCAAGTTTTCAATAAACCCATGTTTTACTTAGTTCAAATTGACCTAGAGCGAGGGTTTTGTTGTTTGGTGCCCAAATGAGTCTTCTAGTCTCCAAAAGTTGTTGAATATGAAGTTTTATAACCTGATTAAAGACTATCGAAGGTTATTTGATGTTTTGAAGTTTATTTGATGATACATGCTTTGTAATTTTGGCGTACTTAGGCCTAATTGTTGTGGTACAGTCCATTTTATTGTTATTCTTTCCAAAACAACTCCATTCAATCTTTTGATATGTTAAAGTATGCAAAAATGGGTTCCTGAAATGTATCCTATTAGTGGAAATTCAATCTAGTTTAGGAAATATAGCCACTTTTTCCATTATGGAGTATTACAAGCAAATAAATGACTAGGGTGTAAAGGTTGGAAGAATTGAAGAAACAGGGTTTCATGAGAGTTTTGTTGGTTTGTTCATGTCTAATACATGATGGTTAAGGTGTTCTATGAGTTCAGTGAATGTTTTGGATTATAATTCCATTTGTGGTGTCTTTGTGCCATGTGAATTCAAGTTTTCATTCAAGAAGAGTTGGTGAAAGTTTAGCGATCTTTTCAAAGTTTGTGTTTTGGGTCTTTAGTACCCTTGAAGTATATAGATGCTATGCATCAATTAGCAACTATGAAACAAGCAAAATCAAGGAAACATCTCCCTCTTTGTGGCTTACTATTTGGTAACTTCACTATTACCACTGTTGGATTTAACATGTTTAAAAGTCTTTTGAAAGTTTGGGAACAAACCAGCCACTTGATCAAAGATAGAAATAGAAATGAACACTTCGAGAAAAAAAAATTGTCCTTGTGCCTTTGCACTCATGCCCTATTTTTCTTTGACAAAATTGGGTTACCCCCTTAGTTTCTTTTTGCATTTTTCATTCCCTTTTTCCCCCTTTGTTGTTTTTCCTTTGTTTCTTTCCTTTTTTTTTACCCTTGGTCTTCTCCCTTTTTCTTTCTTTGTTTCAGGGTTTGGTTATCGAGCTTCCAAGGAAGGGTATACCTTCCTTGTCAGGCTCAATCCCCAACCTTTCCTTCGGTGTTTCATTGTTGGCTTGTCATTTCCCATTCCAAGTCTTGGGCATCGAGCTTTTCCTTTACTACATCTTGACCTTAAACGTTGGTCAATGGTGCCTTGAATTTTGTGCATGTCACGTCATGTTGTTTCACACATTTGTGTAAATTCAAATATGTGGAAGATTGGCCAAAATTTAAGCAATTTAATGCATTAAAGCCTGAAGTGAAGTACACCATTAATGCAAAGTTGGTGGGTGGTTTTAGGCTATATTGCAAGTCATTTCATGATAATTTGACTAATGACTTGCATTGCTTGAGCTCTGTAACTTCCTTTTGTGCCCACTAAACCACCATTGTTGTTGAAATTCGCCTAAGTTAGTGTAGTTGAGCACGTGCGGAAAGGTTTGGCTCGCCTAGGCTAGTTTTGTGGCATGTATGTGAGATTGTTCATGTTGCATTTACATCAAGGATTTTTGGTTGCTCATCCCTGGTGACTTTTGGTGTAGATTTTTCCTTGGTCGCTTTGCTCTTTTGTACCAAGTTGGTTCAATTCTTCCTTCCCTTGTTTCCTAGTTTGAAAAGTTTGGGTTCCTTTGGGGTTTTCTTTTTTTATTTTTGTTGCTCATCTCATTGTTATTTTGATTCACTCTCTGGTGGCATTCCAAGTTGGTGATCTAGTACCATTGCATTCAAAATATCTTGCTTGATTGTTAGCCTAGTGTTAGATTTCAAGTGGGGATTTTTGTTTTCTCGTGTTGGTGTTTCTTTCCCTGTATTTGTCTGTGTTTTTGTTTTTTTTGTCAATTTAACCTTGGGCTTTCCTCTATTTTGTTTCTTTTGTTCTTTTGGTGCTCTCACTATTTTAGCTTTTGTCACCCCATTGAATCAACATTCCTTCTAGCACCCCATTTGAGGTTGTTTGTGACGTCACTATTGGGTGTTAGACCTCGGCCTTCCCGAGGGTTTCATCTTGGCTTTTTTCCTTAGCTTTTTTCCACAATAACTCTCAAGTGTCAGGCATCACACTTTCCCTATAATTCATACCTAACAATGTTTCACATAAGGCAAAGGTTATCTTCAATCACTGACCTCGATCATACCTTAGGAGAATTGGTTAACACTTTCGAACCTTGGACATCGAGGATATTTCTTACCAAGTTACTTATAGAGGTGGAAGCAATAAGGAGTATGTTTGATCCCCGGTATCCGACAAAACACTATACATTTGACTATAGGCTTATCGACTTCCAAATTTTCCTCTTGTACTATAAACATTTAATTTCCTTAGATTTCAGCTTGAATTCATGTCTTAAAGTTCAAAAACATTTCAGCTTTTGAAATTTGTGAATTTCTTTTGTTGCATACTCAAATACATTCGCAAGGGGTTGGAGGAAACTCTAATCCCCAACTTGTGACATGTGCCTTAGACTTAGGAATTTTGATAAGACTTTCAGATTTAGAGTGTCGGAAATACCTTTTACCTGTTGCTTATAGAGGCATAGAGGGTAAAGGTTATTCCCAACCTTCGATTTCCGCCAACATGAAGAATAGCTTTCATCCTAAATGGTAAAAATGACAATGTATGTCTTCATTTTATTTCTCTTCAAAAGATCAAGTTAGATGAATGAAATGGTAATTGAACCTCAAGTGTCAGGGTTCTGCTTTAACCTTTACTAAAGCTAAATGGTAATACGAAAGGTGAATATCTGCACCATGATTCCCAAAACCTTTTGGACTTTCAGATTTTGGAATACTGTTTACACTATGCCAATAACAATAACGAAAGAGGTAAGATGGATCTTTGATCCCTGATACCCGATTAAGAGAAAAACATATGTTCATAAACTTCTCACTGTAGGCAAAGGGAAAAGGGGATTTCCTACTTCCGATGTTTGACGACACAAAACCCAGTAAAGAGGATTGGTCTTTCGAGTAAGAGGCAAAGGGGATCCCCAATCCCTGATGCCCAAGAAAACTAGTCACGGCTTAACAATTATGATTTAAAGTAAGGGGTACGAGGGAACTCTGATCCCTGAGATCCGAAGAACTATACAAAGATAGTTTAAGTTTAAAATACACATCTAAAGGGATGAAGTAAAAGGTAAGCCTAAAGGCCGATCCCTAAAACCTTATAAATTTCTTTGTAACAATGCATGATTTTGACATGCAAAGTTTATGGTATCTAACTTGGCTTATTTTGCAAGGTTTTCCTTACTTAGAAATGTAAATGGTAATATGTGGTACTTGTGTTTGCAGAAAGAATGCCACCTAAGGATTATAAGGAAATGAAGTTTCAATTCAAATATTATCATCCACCCTCCAAGATGTTCTCCCCGTACACTGATAATTCAAACACTAACTTGGGACATGTCAACTTGGGTGAGTTCAAGCGAAGGGTCAATAGTGAGAGTGTTAGGACTCCAATGGCTAGGGATCTTTCTAAGTGAGGTTTGGTGGAAGCTGCTACTTTCCCATTTATTGTTCAATCTCTAAAACTATTGTTGAAATGTGCCCAGCACTACAATCACAAGACCTGGAAGATCAAGGGGTCCAATGGAGAGATTGTACTTGATTTAACTCCTGAAATGATAGAGAAGGTTTTCAGAATCCCCTCTCATCCTGAATATGAAGCAATAGATATGCAAAAGGAAGTCAAGTACTTTGAGGATGCACCAACTGACAATCTGCATTACATCAATGGCCACTTGTTAGAGAAACCTAGGAAGGTGGCTTCTAAATTAGCAAGGATACAACACAAGAGTGAGTATAAAGAAGATGCCAATGACCTAATTGTGTTAGAGAGTCGAGTATTTGGGCAACCTAATTCAAGGGATTTTTATCCTTGGATGCTATGATTTATTAAGAACATCAATTCTTCTCACAAGAAGATTGATTGGGCTCACCTTATTAGTGACACCATTCATGAGCAAATGTGCAACGTTCTCTCATCCACTAGGTTTTTCATGACCTCATACCTTGAATAACTACTGGTTTCACAAGACCCATTCCCAGGACTCACCAAGGTGGGCTCCTATGAGTTGGGAGAAGTAACCACTTACCAGCATTATCCCCAATTGGAGTTAGAGGCCATTTTTTGCCATTTTGGTGTTGTGAATGATAATTTCATCTATATGATAATTCGGAGCTTGGAGAGAGACTTCTCTAGGAGAATCTCCCTGGAAGCTATGAAAGCGGTTGGAGAAATTAGGTGTTGGTTCATCTAGTACAAAGAATTTATTGACATTAGAGTGGTAGGCTTCCACAAGATGTCATACAAACTTCTGAGGTATCCATCGGACAAGTTGTTTCTACTAGAGGTATGCAGGTGGATCATTGAAGTAACACTCCTTGCAAGGAAATATAAACATGGATATGGTTTCCCAATTCAAATAGGATTCTTGTGTGAATAACAAAATGCTAAAAATGCAGAGCTTGAGATCTCTAGGTATAGTTTTGATGTGTACAAATATGCTTGCGGGAGATTCGACGCCATTGGAAAGGTCAACAAAGTGATGGGAGCATACTTCATCCACGAGCCCAAATTTGAGGATCATAAGGAAAATTGTGAAGATGAGTTTGAAAATTAAAAGATTATTGTCAATTGACAATATTTTTTATGAGATTGTTTGAAGGTTCAGATTCCCAAAGAACAAGTAGAAGATGGAAAGGTTATGGATCTAGCCTACGCTGCCGAGAAGATCTCTAATATCCCTATTTTGAATGTGAATTGTTTAGTAAAGGAGAATGAAAACATAACGATGGGGCTCAACAAGTGGTGGCACGCTCTCAACATTGGTTAAGTGCACCTCTCGCCATGGTCAAACCACCAAAGAAGCCAAAATATTTTGAGGAGAAGGAAAGAGGAATGTCAGCTAAAGTAACTGTGAAGAAATAGCATGAGAAACCTTCCTCTAGTGCCCCTACACCCAAGAAGAAGGAAAAGGGAAACCTTGCTAAAGAAGCAGGGAAGAAAAGAAAGTGAATAGGGCCAATCAGCATTGCTTATGAAGAAGAAGAAGAGCTAGAAGGGGAGAAGCTATAGTGGAAAAGCAAAATGAGGATAGAAACTGGAGTAAGAGTAGCTCAAAAACATACTGAAGAATCCTAATCCTCTACTCCTCCCCATGAGTCACCACTGTCAAGTCCTCCTCCATCCCCAGATAACAAAGTGCTTGTACCACCACCTCTGCCTTCATTGCCAACTGCTCCCCTCCCAATAGGTGAATTACCTCAGGAACGAGAAATTTTTGATGATGTTGTGAAAGAAAGGGAAGTTGAGAAGGAGCCTCCTTGAGAGGAGGAAGTGCAAAAGGAAATAGGTAATGTGTTTCAAAATGTTCCCCTTGATGTAAATGTAGAAGAGTTACCAGAAGAAGTGAATAAAGAAAGACCTCACATAGATGAACATATTGCTCAAGATGAGGCATTGAAACAAAAAAAGGTTGAGTAGGAAGCCAACTAGGAAGAGAAAGTTATTGAGTGACCTTGTAGTGAGGAAGTACACCAGGAAAAGGCTCCAAAAGAGGAAAAGAAAACTCAAGAGGATCCAAAGAAAAATTGGTACTTCTTAGGATACGAGGACAATCTTTACTCCTCCAAGAGAGGCCACTACTACAATACCTATGTGGTTCAACCAAACCATCAAAAAGAGGCAAAGGACGTATGTAGAAACCCCAAAGTCGAGCTTAACAACACTTTCAGAGGCCTTCTAGTCTCTTGGAAGAAGGAAGAAGGCTTGAAGGATTTCTACCATCTCAATGGATGAACAAGGAAATAGAAAAGCTAAGATAGCAATCCCTCTAGTGGATAAGTTGGAATCCAAGATGACACCTAATGATTACCAAGTCCATTAGGTGGATTTGGGGGTACAAAAAAGGGAAGGAGAGCAGAAATCTCTGCAAATGTTAGTATATGTTATTTTAAGAATGCAAAAGGATGAGCTTAAAGCTTAGGTCAAACAATTGACATCTTGCATAAGCAATACCATCGAACCAATAGATGACAAAGATCCTAAGTTTGCTCTTCAAGCTACCTTGAAAGGTGAAATTAGGCCTTTTGACTCTAACAGATGGATTCCAGCAATGCAGCAATAGAAAGAGAATTTCTTGAAATTGGAAGAAACTGTTATGAAACAATTAGTGAAGACATATCATGCCATTAGCAATGAAGATAGCCATGCCCAATAGATTGCTTTAAGCATTGACAAGGAATTGTTGGTGTGGAAGGAGTATATCCCAATCCTCCAACAAATAAATGAAACTAAAGAAGAAGAATTGCTCAAAGCAGTGGTGATTAAAGAAGGGAATAGGAATCAATTATAGTCTAGATAAGGGCAACAAAATTCTAAGCTAAGATTTTGAATAAATGTAAAGGTAGATTGAACAATGACAGGGATCAAGCAGGGAAAGCAATGAACAACATTCGCAAAGCAATAGAAGACTTGTGGTGCACGTTATAGGGCAGTCCTATGCTAGTGAGGGAACTTGAAGAGATGATTGAAGAATTGTAGAATTTGATGCAAGGACAGGTTACCCAGGAAGGCATAGAAACCATGGTCAATAAAAAAGTGAAACTCCAGTCCCTTCAAGAAGAGTTGGAATCTTTCACCAAGATACAACAACAAAGGGAAAAAACCACCTTTGATCAAAAGATTAAAATTCAATTTCACAATGGGCCATGAATGGAGAAGATGAACAAAGTAATGCCTATGTGGACTGAAAAATTTGCTAAGTAGCTAAGGAGAGGGTGGAGGTTGGTGCTTGTGTTGGACCAGATGTGTTAGAGATGTTTTTGTTGTTGTTGAAAATGACGTGTTGCTTCTAGTTCAGCGCCCCCAGATCAAGGATGTCCAAGATGTATGTGATGATCACTATGAGGATTGGAGCATATGTTATGCACCAAAATGCAAGGGCGTGGAAGTTTCGAAATTGCTAATTGATTCCAGTCACATTTTAATTTTATTTATGTTACTTTTTATGGTTTCCTCAAGTTTAGCAAATAATCAACTACATCTGGGTCACCCAATTCAGTTTTATTTTAATTTCAGTTCTATTTCAATTAAAGACTCAAATTGTTGGAGTTTGATTCCAATCACTTTTTAATTAGATCCACAATTATGGGACCTCTATTTTCTATATATGTTAAATTTTTGGATCATTCAAAAAGTTAAAATTCTTATGTAATTTTTGCAACTACAAACTGTAATGGTGTGAATTTGCACCCCTTGCAAATTCCCCATTTACAGCCCTTACCTTAGAAGAATCAAACTCGATGAAGCTATTCCATGTCCTTCATCCACTCTCCATCCATTTGGTAGTTGTCTATAGTGTTGGTGGGGGAATTTCTATCAGGGACCCTAGCACGGCGCACTGTCATCCTAACAGGATTCTCACCTCTAGAATCTGCAAAGGAATTGCACTTCTCCATTGGCAACGAAGCATAACACCTTTGCCCCTTTCGACCAACCTTGAACGGCTATTTTTTCTCCCTTTCATCTTCAAAACACTATCTCATTCATTCAATTCATCTTCTATACTCATTTGATCTTCTTCATACTTCTTGATCACATTCACTTCATTCACAGCATTTTCACCATCTTTGAAGCTCCACATTGTCACTTTGTTGGTTTTACTCTTCTCGTTGTTGCAGCAACGTTAGCATTCACAACCTTGCAATTTTGCATCTTCCTTCATGTGCCTTGAGAGCATCTTGTTTGAAAGGTGATGTCCATTCATTTAGCATCGTTGTATTTTTTTAGTAGCATATTGTTGTTAGCATTGCTTGGTATTCTTCCTTTCAGTGCTTTCCTTTATCGTACTTTCTCTATCGTTGCTATTCTAGTTGTTCGTGGAGGTGGGAACACCAAAATGGGGGTTTGACTGTAGAAAGCCCCGAAACAAACCCAACATTTTTCCTCATTTTTTTGTGTAGGTATTTCATTCATGTGGAGCTTGTGGGAGGCTGGACTAACTGTAAGTTGGATTTCTACCACCTTTTTTTCATCAAATTTTATCTTTTAAATTAAATTATTCTTCTTATTGTTTCAATAATTTAGTTACCTTTTTTTTATATTATTGTTGGCATATGGCTTCTAGTGTTGTCATTGATGGCAACCTAAGTCGTTATTCCGGTCCGCAGATCAGAATTTGTTCCTACAAGCAAGCAGAGTGAAGAACAGAGTTTTATCGGAAGTGAGAATGAAGAACAGGGTATCCGGTTAGTACGTTGATCTGTATGCTTCACCGGATTATCATTTTAGGTTGTGGATCTCGGGGAAGGTTTTTGAGCATCTATTTTATCTCATTGTTAAGTTTTGTTCTATCACATTAATCAGTGTATGAGTTAGAAGATCCGGCAGGATGATTTTTCTGTTTATTTGCTCATGGCGGTTGACTTGGTGAATGTAGCATGTCGCGAATGTATAAGGAGTAATTGTTTAATTATTTCTGATTTTGTATATTTTGTTTTGGGTCCCAGCATAACGTTAGCCAACTTTGATGGGTACGCATCAAATATTAAATGTGAATTCAACCAACTAATGGAGAATACTTTTATTTCGCTGAAGCCGACATAAAGCGACTAAATCCTTGATAGCGGATATATATGTGAGTTCGGGAAATTCATTTTGATGTATGTATGGGTGTGAATAGCAGAGAAAATGTGTGTGTGAATATCAAAAGATCAGTTGAGCAAATTTTGCTTGTGCAGAAGAGGATTTTTGTGAAGCAAATTAAGGTAGAGCAGAGCGAAGTGCAGAATCAGACAGAAGGTCTAAAATCTGATCTATGAGCTTCACCGGAATTGATACCAGGCATTTGCACATGCTACTTACTCAATTCAACCTTTTGTTGTAATCCAAACATTTTGTAAGGAAGTGAGCCTTCCTTATTTTAAGCAGTGAGCTCTAGGCAGTGTACCTGAATGCATGTGCATTCTCCTTTTTCTTCATATTTTTAACAGAGTATAAATTATGGGTTAAACTCCACCGTGGTTTTTCCCCTAACAGGGTTCCCACGTAAAAATATTGGTGTTATGGTGTTTTGATTGTTTCCTTCTTGTGCTTGCTTCTTTACTTTTGTTGAAATGTTGTAAATGGTTTAAGATCTGAAATGAAATTTAAATATTGTTGAACACTGATTCACCCCCCCTCTCAGTTTTCCTTGATTCCAACAATTGGTATCAGAGCAGGTTCCTCTAAAGAAGTTTAATAGGTTGAGGTGGATCTTGGAATGCAATGGACTCTAGTAGTCTTCAACAATAGCTTTTGGTGGCACTTGATGATCTTGATCAGTCTAAAGCAAGTCCTTGAATTAAAAGAAAATCTTGAGGATGCTAAAAAATTCATTCAATCATTGAAGGATAAAATCAATGAGTCAAGAGAAAAGAGGAAGGAACTATGTGATCAGTTGAAGCAGAAAGAAAGTAAAAGCCTGGAGATGTTCACCTGAATCAGACCTTAAAAGAAATAACTGAAGAATGTGAAAAGCTTGCTAGAGACAATGTTTCTCTAAAGCTTGAGATGGAATCTATGGTGATGAGGAAAACTAAGGAGATAGAAGAAAGAAGGAAGAATGAGGAGAATTTGGCTCAGTCCTTAAAAGAAAGATCTGAAGAATGTAGTAGAGTTAATAATGGATTCATTCAGCTAGATATTGAATTGCAACAATCCAGAAATAATGAACAAGAGCTTGAAAGACAGATAGTTATTCTCAGAGATGAACGCACTACTGCAAATGAATACAAGAAGAAGTTTAAGATCAATTCTCCTAAGCTTGATGAGTCGACTAAAGGACATAAGGATGGAAATGACAAGCGAGGCCTTGGATATGAGAAGGGAGAAAGCTCTGGATCTAAACATGAGGATTCTAGACAAAAAAAATTAGATGAATAAAGGAAGAAAGTATCTGGTAAGACAACCCAATGCTCAGAAGTTTAATGGTCACTGCTTTGCTTGTAATAAATTTGGTCATATGGCTTCTCAGTGTAGAAGTAAAATAAATTCAAGCAGTCCATCATTTCTTGGTCAATGTTTCAGTTGCAACAAGTTTGGTCATAAGTCAATTGAATGTTGAAGTATGTCTTTCAGTTTAAGGAATGTTAAATGTTACACCTGTGGAAGATTTGGGCATATTGCTAATAAATGTAGATCAAGAGGAAATCAATAGAATGAGTGGTCTAGAAAAAGAAATCATATGTGCTACAATTGCAACAAATTTGGTCACATTGCAATATTCTGTAGGAACAAAAACATGGATAGAAGAGGTCTGGTATACAAAGGAAAAATTTCACAAACATATGATAAAGGAAAAGGGAAAATGACTGTGGAAGAGATAAGAGACCAGATGAAGAAAACATGGGTAAGGAAGAGTGAATCTGATGAAGGAAATAAGCTCACACCGAAAGCAGGTTCCGGAAATTGATCTCAGGCCTTTGGCCTAGTGGGGAGTTGTTCAAGAAAATCCTTTGTCCCCCTATCGGTAGCTGGCACCGGAATGCAAGAAATTGTCAATAGTTGTGCTAAATAGTTTACAAATTGTATCAATGGTCATTTATGAAGAAATTTGAGAAGTAGAAGGTCCGTAGATGAATTTTTCTTTTCCTGCCTGAGAAAGCAGAGTATTTGGAACACCTAGGGAAAAACATTTAATGCAATAAAGAGGTTAGGTGTGTGAGTTATAAAAGGGTATTTGGAACCCTCATTTGTCACCCTACATTGAAGAAAAATAGGAAAGCCTCTGCAGCAAAATTTTGAAGGAGTAAAGAAATTTTGGTGGTGAATTCATCAAGTATTTTGGTTGCTTGTACAATTCTCACTCAATTTGGTGTTTGGTAGAAAACTTGTTCAATACAGAAGGAAAAATGAAGCAAATCAAAGAAATGGTGAATATAGATGAATATAGTAGTGAGAAGATTAGGGATGTAAGAAATTTGTTGTCGGTTGATGAATTGAAATGGCTTGAAGGTGTGAAGCACAAAAGTTTGGAAATTTGGAGTGAATTTCCATACTTTGATAACGCGGAAGTCATTAGGTTTATCTTAAACAGATTGAATGATGACATTCTAACTCTAGATAAACCCTATCACATTTCTAAAGAGGTAATCAAGAATTTAATTGGATTATGCAATGTTGGGGATATTCTAAAAAAGAAATCGATTCGGAACAAGGAGATCGAAACCCTAACCAAAGTAATAGAAGATCAAACGGATTTGATCATTTCGACGATCAAAGATCCGACAAAAAGGTAGATTGCGCATGGAATTTCATACAAAATCTTTTTCAGAAACAGGGAAGGTGCAACTTCAGTAGGCACAGTTTATATCTCTCATAAAATGATAATGGAGGATCATGATTTTGATTTGTGTGGATTGCTAAAGATCAATTGATGGAAAATGTGCAACTAACAAAGGAGGAAGATTACCCCTTCAGGTTTGGTACCTTGGTCATATGTCTTGTGATGTATTTTCAAGTTGCTTGCTGCAGATCTATAATGTTGTATGGAAAGAAAATGAACCGATTTGTAAACAAATTTTTCAACACTCTAATACTTTGGAAAATTATGAGCAAGAGTATGCATATTTCTTTAAAGAATTGTTAGGGAATTTTGGAGAAATTAGCAGTTCTATTTTGATAAAAGAACTTGAAGTTGGATCCTCTTCCAGTGAGATGGAGAGGAAGAAGAAAAGAGCTCAAGAGATTGTTGATTACACTCTCTAGCAAACAAAACTCCAAAAATTGAAGGAAAAGGTAAAGATCTAGTGATTGTGGACATACCAGATGAAGAATCTGATGAGTACACTACAAGAGAAGAACCAGAATCAGTTGAACCAGATGTAATTATGGCAAAAGGAAGTGAAGAAGAAGGTGTTTTATCCAAAGAAAAGATACTACAGCTTGTTCAAGAGAAAGATGGGATGCAGAAAATTGCAAACATATGGTCTAAGAGACCCTCTTATGAGTAGGACTTGATCGAGAACACATTGAGTACTTATTTTGTGCACAATAATATTGGTTTGGAGAGTTTACAAAAAAAAATTCCTGAACAGATGATTGAGTGCATTAAGGATACCATGGTCTCTAAGTTTCATGACAAAAAAGAGGAAGAAATAATTCTACATCTGAAGGAGCAGTTCAAACTATCTCTCACTAAACTAAAAAGGAAAATGAATGTGTTGAGGAAATGCGTAAATTCAGCTAATAATATCTACAACTATTGTCTTTGTTGGCCTTGTGTAGTTGGGAGATACAAAGATAAGCTAGAGTAGATTGAATCTGAGCTGAACAAAATTGGTCATGATTATAACATGTTTCAAGATCAAGATGGTGCAGTCAAGGAAAGGATTCAAGTGTTGCAATCTGAGCATTTAAAAGTTATATTCACCAGAAACAACCTTGTGGATGCCTTTTGGAAGGTGAAGGATTTACCCAAATGTAGATTGGAGTAGTTGATTGAGGTTTTGAGGAAAGGAGAGAAATGGGGAGACCAAGCAGTGAAAAATGCCTTATCACTCTAAATGGGAGTTGTGTTTTGAAATTTTGAAATCTAGTAGTGTAATCATATTTCCAACACTTAGTCATTTTTCACTAAGTGTTGCCATCAATGCCAAAGGGGGACATTGTTGGCATATGGCTTCTAGTTTTGTCATTGATGGCAACCTAAGTCATTATTTTGGTCCGCAGATTAGAATGTGTTCCTACCGGTAGGCAGAGTGAGAAACAGAGTTTTACTGGAAGTGAGAATGAAGAACAGGGTATCTGGTTAGTATGTTGATCTGTATGCTTCACCAGATTATCATTTTAGGTTGTGGATCTCAGGGATGGTTGTTGAGCATCTATTTTATCTTATTGTTAAGTTTTGTGTTGTCACATTAATCGGTGTATGAGTTAGAAGATCCAGCTAGATGATTTTTCTATTTATTTGCTCATGGTGGCCGATTTGGTAAATGTAGCATGTCGCGGATGTATAAAGAGTAATTGTTTAATTATTTTTGAGTTCGTACATTTTTTTTGGGTCCCAGCATAACATTAGTTGACTTTGATGGGTATGCATCAAATATTAAATGTGAATTCAGCCAACTAATAGAGAATATTTTTTATTTCGCTGAAGCCGACATAAAGCAACTAAATCCTTGATAGTGGATATATATGTGAGTTCAGGTAATTCATTTTGATGTATGTATGGATGTGAAGAGTAGAGCATATGTGTGTGTGAATATCAGAAGATTAGTTGAGTGAATTTTGCTTGTGCAAAAGAGGATTTTTGTGAAGTGAATTAAGGCAGAGTAGAGCGAAGCACGGAATCAAACAGAAGGTCCAAAATCTGATCTATGAGCTTCACCAGAACTGATACCAGGCATTTTCAAATGCTACTTTCTTAGTTCAACTTTTTGTTGTAATCCAAACATTTTGTAAGGTGGTGAGCCTTCCTTATTTTGAGCAGTGAGCTCTAGGTAGTGTGCCTAAATGCATGTGCATTCTCCTTTTTCTTCATACTTTTAATAGAGTATAAATTGTGGATTAACCTCCACTGTGGTTTTTCCCCTAATAGGGTTTCCACGTAAAAATCTTGGTGTTTTGATGTTTTGATTGTTTCCTTCTTGTGCTTGCTTCTTTACTTCCGTTGAAATGTTGTAAATGGTTTAAGACCTAAAATGAAATTTAAATATTTTTGAACACTAATTCACCCCCCCTATCAGTGTTCCTTGAGTCCAACAATTATTGTGGTGTATTGTGCATATCAGGTTGTTAGCAAGTTATTTGTTAGTTTGTATTGTATTTGTACTCTCTGTCCATACAAACGCCACTAGCCTAACTGGGATGCTAGTGTGTCGCGCTATCGTTCATCTTCTGCACTGGAGTCCCTTGGCAAAGAGTTCCCTAAGTTGCAGTCCAGAATTGGGAATTTGCTCACCTGACTTCCTAAACCTCTCAAGTTGACAAAAGGAGAGAAGCAGATCAATTTCCCTTCCTTTTCACCATCTTAAGACATCAAACCTATCTTATACAATCCCTTAGCATGAGGTAGATCAGGGAAGTTGATTGTTCTAGACCCTCCTATGGCCAGGGGTCTTGAGTAGTCGGTCCCTCTCTACATTTTGGTGAACCTAACGTGAACTTTGTAATATCTATTTCTTTGTGTTGAGGTTCTCTCCCTCGTGTCTGTGTAGGTTTTGGGCTTGTGCGTTGTGACGCTTTATAAGCTTCACGACTCAGTCTACAACCACTGGGTATGTAGTTAGGAGTGTGCAAAAGCGACACTTAGAGATGGACTTTACAAGGGTTACTATGGCTCTTGCCTCCCAGGAGACCGTATCAATGACAGAGGTGATTTTCTTTGATGAAACCACTCATGCCCCTCCTCATATCTCTCTTGCGACCCCACCTTTGAATGATGACAATGCTCTCACTATTCTTGTAGCATAGCATTACTCTAGATAGCAAGCTATTGGATCTTGCAAATCACTTAGGGAGATATCAAAGTATGGCTAGGCTCGCTAGGGTTGTTAATGAGATCAGATATATGCTAGACAAGGATCAAACAGGCACAGAGTTTCTCTGTGGCGTTACCAATTTAATGAAAGCATGTGTCCCTTCTTACAACCCTAGGTCAAGTGTTACATGAGGTCATGTGCCTGACGCTTATGAAAAACAGATTGGTGTGTTGATGCCCACGACATCGGTATGCATGGTGGAATTGGGCCCTTCCGTCAACATCTCCACTCCTACTCTGCCTCCTATTGTCAAAGCAAGTAGAATACCTCTAGGATTCAATGTTCTTCCTCTTGGGGGCAACCCTATCTTTGGCAGTGGGATCTCCGATGGAATGGAGGCTAGTGGTTCTAGTATGTCTAGTGGCTTCGGTAGTGACTCTGATGGTGGCTCTGACAATGTCTACGGTAGTAGCTCCAATGGTGGTCATAGCGGTGGCCCCAGTGGTGGTCGCAGTGGTAGCTCTATTGGTAGCTCCACTAGTCCTCTTTCTTCATCTGACCCTATTTTGAATTCTTTGTTGCAAAATATGGGTTAAATGAAGAACTAGCTGGCAAATCTATCCTAGGCATTTTCCCAACCTATCTTTCAACCTTTCTCTTGATCACATAGTCCCTTGTCGGTGATGATTTTGAACACTCTCATCCCTCAAGGGATGGAAATTCCTAAATTTGAGAAATACGGTGGTAAAGGAGACCCTCAAACACATGTGTCAACCTTCAATGCGATGTGTATAGACCTTTCACCACGATGCTCTGATGGCAAAATTATTTACTTGATATCTCAAAGACACAACACTAGAGTGGTATTGTTCTTTGCCCGACAACACCATATTTTCATTCGATCAACTTGTTAATCAAAATCTTTGGCAGTTCCAGGCTAACATCGGGTCGAAGATGACTTTCTTGAATCTCATCCGATGTAAGCAAGGAGAGCATGAGAAGATTATTGATTTCATTGCTCAATACCAAGCACTCTTTTCACAAATCTCATACCTGCTACCCGACTCAGACGTGCAGAAGGTGTTCATTGGCAACTTGCAGTGACCTTGGTAGGAGAAGTTTTCCTTAATGAAGTATCCTTCTTTCACACATCTATACATAGCATTGTGAGAATTTGAGCTGAAGGATGTTCAATTCAGGGGATATTCCTCACACTCCTGTCTCGAAGGAAGATCCATAGTATCAATTTTGAGAAAAGGAAAATCTATTGTGAATGTAGTCGTCGTGTTTAATGAAAGGCATCAAGCGCAATAGACAATTCACAAAGTTGTTTGAATCTTATTATTCTATTCTGCAGAAACTGTTGAAGGATAAGGTTATAACCTTGGAGGATCCTCGACCTCTTAGAGAGCCTTATCCCGACTATTATGATGGAAATGTGTTTTTCCAATACCATCATGTCCACGAGCATGATACTGAATGTTGTATGTTTTTGTTTCATGAGATATAGAACTACATCGACGATGGTACCATTCACCTTGATGATAAAAAGAAGAATATGAATAAGTCGATGGCTAAGGCGAATAGTGAATTGCATATTTATACGGACCTATTTTTGTCACTTTGCAAATTTAATTATTAATCCCTTTGGTGCTTCTCCTAGGGCCTCAATGTAAGTAAATGTGGTTTCGTTTACTCACAATCCTTCCCCCTCTACCTACAATTAGTTCACTTGATTTAACTTTTACATTGTAAGATCTACCCATGAATAATAAAGCTTCTCTATATATTCCCGCTCACATTAATATAAACACTGTGACAGGAGTCCTTGTGAACCCTACAAGTAGCATGAATGTTTTTACGGAGGAGACACTTTTGCTAAATTATTTATAAAGAGAGGAATATGAGAAGAAAAAGACCACTATATGTACCCATGATGGCCTCTCTCTTACTCCTGGTTCTATAACTATTTTCATCCTAGTGGGATCTATGGCTATGAATACTATCTCTGAGGTCATTCCAAAATCTAACTTATTCAGAGTGGAGCTAGGCATCCCATGGTTGGTTTTCGTGAACGGAGTCGCTTCTGTTATTCATAAATGTCTGAAATTCTCTCATGAAGGTGCATTCCATGTCGTGCATGGCACCGAATATCAACCATTGGTATCGCATGGGGGATATTTGCTAGATCATTTTTGGCCCTCCCCAGTCAAACTGCTTCCACCAAGAATGGACCTGCTTTATCAAAATTACGTTAAGTATAAGATCCGGCACAGGATACAGTAAAAAATGACTTACCTAGTATAAAGAGCCTTGCCAAATCTTACCAAAACCCTCTGAATTTTTTCCTTAGTATTTTCATCAAACACTTGGTGTGCAAACTGATATATGTTGGTTTTTGTTGTTGTTTGATTTGTTTTGGTTTTCAAATGATGCCAATGATGTTTTGAGTGTTTTTCCAATAATGCAAGAGGTCTATTCATGAAATAGAAATGCTATGTAGGATATTTTGTATTTTGAAGTGCATATAAATGTCAATTACATGTGCAAATGATCACCTACAGCTATAGACATTTTGTCAAACAGTTTGCAATCATTCCCTAATGCCATATTATTGCTATCATATGGTCACCAACTGATTACAATATTGTGCAATTCCAAACTCTTTAGTATTTTGAGACTTAAGATTGATTGCATTTGGTTGCATATAATCGCTTGTTGAGCTAATAATGCAAATGCAACAAGACTACAGTTGTGATAATGTTGGACTCAGCTATATAGACTATAATGTTTACAAACTGATATATTACCGGCAGACCTAAAATATATGCAAAGCAAAATATTCTAATAGAAGCTAAATGATAATGTAACTCCAACCTAGGCGACTTCTTAGCTAGAAATGATAGTGATTGAAGTATGTTGGTAACCACGACCTAGTAGAGACATCTCTTACAAGGTTCCCAGACTTCCCATCTCATCCTGTGAAGGTCACAATTTGCTTAGTATAGGTTTTGCGGCACTCCTAAAAACCCTGTCTCAACTACTTATGAATCTGCCTACTCATCTAAAGGCCACATGACCCACCCTGCAAAGGCTTTCAAGCAAATCATGTTTTCCTTTATTTTGCTCAAGGACTTCAAGAAATGCGAATTTAAACTGATTTGTTTGTTGGAACAAAGGTGTCCTTTCCTGTATTCATCAATACCATGATTCAGCTACTAGAAACAATACTCCTTGTCTTTGCTCACCTCAGGAATCACAATCTTTACCGTTGGGAGAAGATATTGACATACTCGATTGAAGAAATATTATTCCCTTTTCAAAATATAAATCTACTCCAGCTAGGGACGGTATTACACATCTGAAACTGGGCTATGGGGGTTCGCAAACCCTAAGCCAAGAGGCTCGAAAAGTCTCTACCATGGAAAATTTGTATTCAAAAGGTATCAATAAAAAAAAGAGTTTCTTCATTATATTTCCCAGAATGCCTGATAAAGTAAACTCTCCTTTTCTCATTAAATTTTCCCAAGAAATTACTTTTATATAGTCCCTTTTTAAAAATATTTCCTCAAGTCATTTTTTGCGCTTTTCACAAAATCATTTTATAACTTGATTTATTAATTATTGAATATCCCCCTTTAAATATAATATAAGTCTTAGGCAATATTAAATAATTAAGTCACTTCATCCAAATTTTGGGGACATTACAGTCCTCCCTTCCCGAAGATTGCTTGCCCTCAAGCAATCCACAACTGCAAACCAGCTCAATTGCCATAGCAGGTGGAGCCAAAATGAAAAACCAACAACACCTATCCACCAACCACCTGGATTCCAAGTGATCTTGCAACACGTGCTTCCATAATCTTTGTAGGCAACTAGAATCCAAGATATTTTCACTCTCTATCAACCAATGAAACCAACCATCCAACAATGAAATTCCTCGATCCCAACTATGTAAATCATCCCTATCATGCCAACTCCAAGCACTATGTTGATACGCCTCAAGTGTCATACCTGGATCCCCTAGATAAGTTGGAATTCCTCCAACACCAACTAACTTCTACTCCACCACTCTGATAACCCCTAGATTCCAATTAAACTGAATCTCAAACTCTTGTTGCTGGAAACATCCAACTAAAGAAATCAAAGTGAGACCTATCAAACTTGGACTCTTCACCTGAAATCTAAAGCATGCCATACCAAAGCGAATCTGAATGTCCCTTATTCAGTCCATCTCTCTTTTTCATCAATTTCATCATCAAATCATGTACATATGGGTTGAAAGAAAACAGGTGAGCACACCTCATAATGCAATTGAAGTGAAACTCTCTTGCCTGAGCTAATGGAATACCAGAATAGTCATGTGTATCCCATCTAATACTTCCATCATCAAAAGAAGGCTCACAACTCACAATTAGAAGAGTTGGTTCTTCAAGAGTAAGAAGGTTATCATAATGAATGTCAACAACCTCTTGAGAAGAAACTAGATCAAAACAAAAATACAACATGCAAGTCCTAGGAAAACCCACCTTCTGATAAAACTGACCAATGTCAATCTCCAAGGTACCGAAGTGGAGTCGGGTGCTCAAACCTCCCATGTGTACATAGATCAACTCACTAGGCCACCAAATACCACTGTTGTAACTCATGCCAACAACAAGAATGAAATCATAGGTGTCAACATACCCATACATAGTGAGGAAATCCATCAAATATTCAATACCCATAAAATAAACATGCCTCCACCCACTCCCAAGAAACTGAATAGCTGGTGTAGAACATGAAAAGTTGGAAAATGCAATGTGAATCCAAGGGCAGGCACTAACCATGATGAATCTATGAATATGAAGTCACCAGTCAACAAATAAATCGTTGTCATGCCATGAGAAACAGGTGACAAACATAAAGGTGTAGCATAGATGTCATCAACACCCATCAAAGACAACTCTTGAGTGGATAGCCCACTAGGAGTGTCCCCCACAAAAGCATTATCACCATCAAGAAAATACTCAACAACAATTGAATTTTCTGAATTAGTCAACCTTTGATCATCATCATCTAAAGAATGGTGCATATCATGAATATGTTGAAGATAAGGCTTGGCTTGTTGAGCCAACAACTTGCTTTGCTTTTCCCTCTCTAGCCAACCATCATTCAACATTTAGAACTGCTCTAAATCAGCTGCTCCAAAGAGTTTAAATTTAGTCCTGAGGTGAGATGTGTCATATAAATTACCATGACCTATGCATGCTTCTTGAGTACCAATCAAAGTAGAAACAATATCACTCCTTTCCCAATGGTTAGAAGCTACAATATAATTAGGAAGTGAGGATATATCCCTGCTATTCAAAATCAGAAGATTAGGACTGAATTCTTCATTATTATCCATGCCCTTGAAGTCATCAATATTAGAGAAAACAAACATGCTCTTAATTGTCCCATCCTTTGTCTCATTCTTTTGTGGCTTAAGCACAATGTGTTTACCCATGTCAGTAAACTCTAATATCATCTTGTTGAAGTCTTGGATAAATCTTCCAAGAGATTTCAACCATTGAATACCTAATGCCACTTCATTCTCCTTAATGTTGAAAACATCGTCCACAAACTCGGAATTGGAGAAATCTTGCTTCTCATCATGTTTAGAGTGATGTATGTTACAAGTTTCTTTGGACTGATTTATGGATGTTGTTCTAAAGTGAACAAATTTATCCCTCTTGGAAGAATCAACATCTAAATAGCCATGCTTAATCAATCCCTCATGTAATCTATCATTTGGAAACTCATTGTCACCAATTACTTCAATAATAGGGGTTTCCAGTTCATGTAAATGAGAGAGTATAATGTTGTTGTCCCCAACCAGAGATTTAGGACTGATTGTACCTTTTCTTTCATTACCTTGGAAAACTTCAATGCAAGAGCACAGTTGCATACACTTGGCAACCCAATCATGAAGTATACCAAATCTTGAAGTTATGACATCCTTATACTCAATCAAAGTATCAATATCATAAGAGTGAGGAACCAACATACAAATTGGTTCATGTTCTTTTCCCACTGCTATCATAAATTCATATTCTTGGCAAGTAGAAGTTCCCACCATCACCTCATGGTTATCTATCTTTTTCATGAATGTCTACCATGCTACATTTCTTGTCACCACCATCTAGCTTGGATTCATGTTCATGTGATGTCAAAAGATTGTTGTCTCATTTTCTAATCCATACCATCACCTTCATAACTGACATGTTTTCCCTTACTAGCAAACTCCAAAGTGTAGTATGCATGACAAACCAAACATTAGCAAAATGCAAGATCTTCTTAGTAAGCAAATTCTTAGTCTCCCTAATCAACTCTCTAAGATAAAATGCTTCATATGATCTTGACAATTGTCCTTCCATTATAGATGATGCATGAATAATGAAATTGAAATCAATAATGTTCCATTCCACACAAATGGATATAACACTTGTGGCTGATCCAACAAGTGTGTGACCAATATCATCATTGTTTGGAGCCTTCAAATAGCTCTCTAAAAGAGGAAATTCATAGACCTCATGATGCAAAGTAGATGTCCAAATTGAATTTCCTAAACCATTCCTCCTTTCTTCTTCACACAACTTGACATGCTCTTCCTATGGGCTTACCTCAAGTTCTTCCCTTGTATACTCAACAACCACACATTCTTCTTTTGAAAGAAATAAGGATATAATGTGTGATTCTCTTTGTCTTCTTGCATTATATATCAAATTGCATCTTTCCTTGACTTCTTGTTAGTGTTGTCTTGCTTGGGTAGCAAGCATTGTGGCCTTATTAGCTCTTATAGACCACCCATCACACAACTATTGTGTCCTTTTAAGAAGATCAAAACTTTGATTATGTCTTTCTAAGGTGTCTTCCTTGTCTTTCCTTGTATCTTCTTCATGGATAGGTTGCCCATCCATGAGTGTTGGTCTAAGAGGTGTGCCCAGCTGAAAGTTGTGTTCTTCTAGCTGCCATAGCTATCACAAAATTGATCCCTACGTTCACGTCCTTAGTTGAAATGAAGTGTTCCCCCATCCAACTCCATGGTGTTGTATCCATAACATACCAAACATTATCAAATTGTACGATTTTCTTGTTAGGCCATCTCTTGGTCTCTATAATCCACTCTCTAAGGAATAAAGCCTCATATAACCTTGAAAAATGTTCCTCTATGGTGGATAATGTATGTTCAACCCAGACGGAACCACTTACATCTCCCTCTACATGTGTAGGTATAACCCTAGTGACTGATCCACCAAGTGTGTACCCAATACCCCCTCTAATTTGATCCTTCAATGGGTTCTCTAAAAGAGGAAACTTATGAACCTCATAATGCAAGCTAGATACCCAAACATAATTTTCTGAATCATGCCTCTCTTGTTCACCCATATGCATGTTCTTCTCTCCTTTCTTGTTATTGTACCTTTGGTGTTAGGGTTACAAGGAAGATATTTAACAGTTAAATGTAGATTTGATCAATAAAACAGAGGAATAAAAACACACACAAAAATTAACTCAGAGAATTTAATGTGGTTCACCCAATCCAAGCTACATCCACAAAATCATAGTCATCCAATGATTTTATTATCCAGTGCAAAACTTATTACAATCTCGCAAATAGTCGCAGTTATCATCATACTGTAACTCCCATCCCAACCCCTTATAACAAGCTTAGAAACTTCCAAATTAGGGTTCTACAAAATCAGTGGTTTTTCCTTTTTCAGTGATTTTTCCTTTTTCGGTGAAGACGTGAAAAAGTAGGACATGAATAGTGTACAGTATAGCAAGATCAGTCACCACATACCAACAATCCCCCACTTGGAGACTGATCAGGCCCCACACCAAACATTTGGCTCTTCCTTTTTCCCAATGGTTGCTTTGTAACCTTCAAGCATTGGCAAAACAACACTGGAATTAACCAAAGGAAAATCCATAGAATCCATACCTTCATATGGTTGATCAAAGTCAAGTTCTAAACCAACCTTCTCTATGACAAGATGACTCATTTTCCCCTAAGTGGATGCCTCATGTGCCAAATCAACATGTTTCTCAAACTTCTCATGAAGATCTTTGCGAACACCTCCTATAGTTTTCTTTACCAAATTTGTCTTGTATTGTTGCCTGTATTATTTCGAAAGTGAATCTTCATAATGCTGCAAATTATAAAACATTTTGTGTTGATTTCATGCAATATCTTTTAATATCTTCTCCACACTAGTCCCTTCCTTTACTGGTCTGGCAGGAAGGAACGTAGGTAACACTCTTCCATTTTGAATTCTATCCATTAATGAATCCTGAGGTTGAAGCAGACTAATTTTTACCCACGGTTGGCAGGATAGTAGCTCTGGTACCACTATAAAGAGCCTTGCCAAATCTGACCAAAAGCCTCTAAATTTTTGCCTTAGGATTTTCATCAAACACTTGGTGTGCAAACTGATATATGTTGGTTTTTGTCGCTTTTTGACTTGTTTTGCAAATTACGCCAATGATGTTTTGAGTGTTTTTCCAACAATGCAAGAGGTCTATTCATGAAATAGAAATGCTATACAGGATATTTTGTATTTTCAAGTGCATATAAATGACAATTACATGTGCAAATGATCACCTATAGCTACAGACATTTTTTCAAATAGTTGGCAACCATTCCCTGACACCATATTATTGCTATCATATGATCACCAACTGATTACAATATTATGCAATTCTAAAATCTTCAATATTTTGAGACTTAAGATTGATTAAATTTGGTTGCATCTAATCACTTCAAGATGACAAAATACAATGTCGATGCAAGTGCAAATCATAATAATGCAAATGCAACAAGACTATAGTTGTGATAGTGTTGGACTCAGCTATATAGACCGTAATGTTTACAAATTGATATATTACTGGCAGACCTGAAATATATGCAAAGCAAAATATTCTAATAGAAGCTAGATGATAATGTAACTCCAACGTGGGTGAAATTCTTAGTTGGAAATGATAGTGACTGAAGTATGTTGGTTACCACGACCTGGCAGAGACATCTCTTATAAGGCTCCCAAACTTCTCATCTCAGCCTATGAAGGTCGTGATTTCCTTGGTATAGGTCTAGCGGCACTCCTAAAAACCCTGTCTCAACTCCTTATGAATCCGCCTACTCATCTAAAGGCCACATGACCCACCCTACAAAGGCTTTCAAGCAAATCTTTTTTTCCTTTATTCTACTCGGCGACTTCAAGAAACACGAATTTAGACTGATTTGTTTGTTGGAACAAAGGCATCCTTTCCTTTATTCGTCAATACCATGATTTAGCTGCTAGAAATAATACTCCTTTTCTTTGCTCACCTCAAGAACCACAATCTTTGCCACTGGGAGAAGATATCGACATACTCGACTGAAGAAATATTATTCCCTTTTCAAAATCTAAATCTACTCCAGCTAGGGATGGTATTGCACATCTGAAACTGGGCTATGGGGGTTTGCAAGCCCTAAGCCAGGAGGCTCGAATAGTCTCTGTTGTGGCAATTTTGAAACCCTAAGCCAGGCGGTTCGAATAGTCTCTGTTGTGGCAATTTTGTATTCAAAAGGTATCGATCAAAAAAAGAGTTTCTTCATTATATTTCCATGAATATCCAATAAAGTGAACTCTCCTTTTTTTCATTAAATTTTCCCAAGATCATATAAATTGACTTTTATATAGTCCCTTTTTAAAAATATTTCCTCAAGCCATTTTTTGGGCTTTTCACTGTTAGATTTAGAATCAAAAGTTAAATAAGCAAATTTTAATTCAATTTTCAAACAAATAGACACAACATATACCCTGGGAAAACCCTCCAACTTGAGGGAGAAAAACCCAGCAACCATATATCACTTATATATTGAATAAGAATCAACAAGTCTCTTTACAATGAGGTTGATTACAAGGCCAAATATCAACACCAAAACTAGATGCAATCTCAGATAATAATAATGCTCTTCCTTGATTATGAAATCAACCTTCTTGTAAACTTCAATCTGCACTTGAAGAAATTTGCACGCCTATAATATCAAACTATGAATGTATGTAATGTATGAATCAAATGAACAATGAGCAACTCTAATATATATATGAGGTATAGGAGATCATGTCCTTTCAAGGGAATGAAGTCGGCCTCAAATGAAAAATCATAACTCCTCAAGGGTGGCAAATAAGAAGTCAGCCTCAATCAATAATTATTTAACAATAATTAAATATTTTGATTTCCAAGTGCAGCGCCTCTTCACTTAATATCAACTCAAATAAATTAAATAGCCGATAAGGCTATATTTAATTTATGGCTTCATAAGTTGATGATGGAAATTGAGGCTTGATGCTGCAACATCAACATTCACAAAATCACTTTATAACTTGATTTATTAATTATTGAATATCCCCCTTTAAATATAATATAAGTCTTAGGCAATATTAAAAAATTAAGTCATTTCATCCAAATTTTGGGGACATTACACCTTGTAGCATAGCAACAAGTTGTCTCTTCCTCCCATAAGGGGAAGAGGAAGCCTGCCCTCGCTCAAGAGCCTTCTTCCTCTTCCTCTGCAATTCCACTTGCCCATACCTCCCATCCTGTTTCGGTGCCTTCTTTCAGCCCTATGCATCTTATGGGGAGTCTAATGGTGCCTACTTGGTGGAAGGCCAAGCGTTAGTTGTTCAACCTTCTTTTCATGCCAATAGTGCCTCAACACGTCTTGTATGTTAATGGGAAGGGTCCAGGTTGATTTGCCTCTACATCTTAGCCTCCTACTACTCCTACCTCTAGGGTAGCGAATGGGAAGAGGCTCGCAACTGAGGCACTTGAGTTTGCTTCCCCACCTATTGTTGTTCTTGTTCTTAAATCTTTTACTCTTTTTCTTGTTGAGGAGTCACTCCCTCCACCGGAAATGGCTTTGATGGACACTCTGATGACTGAACAGGAGCCTCCTGCCCCTCCTCGAGTTGCAACCTCTAGCGCTCAAAACCAAAGAAACTACCTTGCATGTGAGCATAAGCATAAGAGGAAGGCTCCAATCACTGAGCAGGCTACTTTGCAGAAGGAGGAAGGGGAGTCGACAACTCCTATTTCAGTGTCTTTTCTTGTGTCCTCTTTCGCCCCTTCTCCTCCAGTTCCCTCCCCCTTGATCTTGCTTCCGGCTCCCCTTGCGAGTGTCGATGACCCTCACCCTCAAAAGGGTGCAAGCATTCATTGCTCCTTCGATTGAGCCTCCTATTTTGATGTCTCTTTCGGACATCCTGCCTTTCCCCAATCCCTTGGATATGTTGAATACCTCTATTGTGTCCATTGTAGTTTTCTCTACTTCTTCCTCACCTTCTGACTCATCTATGGGGATCTCACATCCCCCGATGAAGCGTAAGTTGGAGGAGACCCTTGCTTCTAATGGGGGTCGAAAGAAGGGGTCGCCTTCTTAAGAAGTTGGCTTTGTGTTGGCTTGCATCATCTTAGTCAAAGAGGAAACCTCGGCGTCCCTTGAGTTCGTCACTACACCCGAGTCTTTTAGTGAGGTCAGCAATGGATCTCGGGCAACTCCATCGTTTGCTTAGTTGACGCATGGCACTCCCGTCAAGTGTATGTTCAACTCAATGGATAATGTCCCGACTCTGTCAGCTATTTTTGCAAAATCAATGGTGTTTACCTCATGGGAGTTGAGTGAAGAAGACCTTAAGGAGTCCTCTTCCTTGGCTCTTTTCACAGGAGAGTCGGAGGATGCTCCCCTTGCTATCTCGCCCTTGCATGCTCGTTCATCTTCCCCTTATAATGATATAGATTAGGAGAACGATAACTTGTTGGTTGATGAGGACTAGGAGAGCACCTAATTTTTACCTGTAGATTATATTTGTGTGTGTTGTGTTTCCCCCATGCTTGTTTTATGTTCCTGAAGGACCCTTGTCACCCTTGTAGGTGCTTGGATACAAGAGTGTTTTGTGTCATAAACTTCTTCTATTTGTTACATCATTTTTACTTTGTTGTGCCTTGATTTTTGACAATTAGGGACAATGCAAAGTGTTGGGGGAATTTAGGCCTCCTTTCCATGTTGACCCAATTTTTTATTTTCACTTTGTTTTCATGTACCTTTCTTCATATGGTTTGATATAGTAGGGGATCGATGAAGTTCATTTTTATATATTATATTATATCTATCTCTCTATATTTATGAGCAGTTCTGACCCTGAAATATCAGATCCCCCTGTCTCTTGATGTATGTATTTTTGTTTATGTTGTCTTTTTATCTTTCTCTCTTCTTTGCTTTCTTTGCTTGCTTTGTGATGTTGTGCTGCTTATGTGTTGTCACTCACGTGTGTGACAACATTACCACAATTACATCTCATCATGTTCTGCGGGCCACAACATCACTTTCATTCTTTTTTTCTCTCCTTAGGATGTCACGTGCATTTGTGTTTAGCATACACCATTCTAAGGGGGGGCTATCATACTACTTTGATTATCAAAAAGGTGTATTCAGTAGCCAACAATTCCCTCACTAAAAATCCTTTAATCCTTTATTTTTTTAAAATTGCATTCTTCAACAAGGACCCCTAACGAAGTTTTTCTATCATCACAAATTCATACGAAAGAATTTGAAAACTTTCCTTTGAGAAGGGAGTACTTTTTTTTATGAAGTCTAAAAACTTGCCCTTGCAAGGGAGTATTTTTCCTTTCAAATTCTTTGATGAAAGAGTTCTTTCAAAAGGATTCCTTGATGCCAAAATTGTTTGTGAAATTATCATTCCCTTTCAAATAGAGCATCCCTTAAGCGAACCCCCTTTTTTCTCTTGAAAGGTTCCTGAGGGACCCCTTTGAAAGCTTCTCCTTGAATTGTTTATTGTCTGTGTAACTGTCTGCCTGCGTGGCTTTTTGATATCTAACATGTTTTGTCTGCAGATTAACATGTTTCTTTGCAGGACCTACGAAGTTGCTTTTTCAATAAAGCTTGGAGATTCGAGGACCTCGAGCTTTCCTTGCAAGACCAAGCACCTCTAAGGGCCCATAAAACTCTACAGAGCCTCTCACATCTAGCTTCCCTCAGGATCGAGCACCTGGGACGCCTCGTTTGCAAGTTTGAGGACCTGTAAAGCACTTTCATCCTACGGGATCTCTTTGTTCAACTTTGTAGGTTCGAGCACTTAGAGAGCCTTTTGTTCAACTTTTCGTAGGTCTGAGGGCTTGTAGCACATTTTGTTTGACTCTCCTCGGGACCGAGTGCCTGTGGAGCCATCTCCCCTTCCTATGCTTTCAAGTGTGTCAAATTGTAACGTACTAACCCTTCTATAAAGTTAAAATTTCTTATTTTACACCAAACCAGTAAATAAACAAGTAACAAATCAATTGCAATAAAATTTATCTTTTCTTTTAAATTGATAATTTCCAATCAAGATGTGGAACATATTATAACATGAATTCCTTTTCATTTCAAATATACATCAATGTAAGAAAGCATACAAATACATACATAGCTCATAGCTTTAGAACAAATAGCTATAAGATGGTCCAGGTTCTTTCCTTTCAAATCTTGGTTCTTCTGTCGCCTGTTGTGGAGGAGAAGCATAGCACGGACACTTTTCCGTCAACCATAGACTCTTAATGCAGTCCCCCGCACATCTATTATTCAATAGATGGTCCTTTCCTTCGAAAAAGAGATTGGTAGAGTAACTGATAACGACAACCAACTGAGCATAATGTTTTGTCCTACATAACTAGAACTTTTCAATCCCGCAATCCCAAACTAGCATGTAATAATGAATCACGGTGAACTGACAATGTAGTCTCGATAGTCACACAATCTATAGTGGAGTCTCGGACATTGCACTACTTTGGCCAAAGTGTTCTCATTCAGAACTTCGAATGATGTCATCTATCACATACACTACTTAGGGTCGATTTGACTTAAGGCTATCTTACACTACGCATAGGTATTTTCCTTCAATGGATAATCTGTCACCCAAGACTAACCTACAACATACTAATCTTCTTGTAATTAATCTATCTAACAAGTACACAAGCTACCTCCCATACTGGATTAACTATCCTAGGAGTAACACAAGCTTTTCTAGTTAAATTAATAACTTATTTGGGTGTACCTCAAGTGACTCTTGCATTCAATCAAGCCTAGTATATAATAACTATGTAATACACCATTCTCCTATTATGGAGTTCTTACTATAAACACAATATAAAAATAGCCTAAAAGCTTCAATTCCCTTTTTCAAAGACAATCTTAAATGCTTCTATTTCACATACAGAAAATGCATTTCAGGCAACACATAAAACACAATAATTCCAAGTAAATAACAAGAGATCCCCATGCCTGTTATCACTTATCCCAATTAATGACAACGATGCAGCCTTCTCCAACAGTAATTCAACTTGAAATCAGCTTCCCAAAACAACTCACTCTCTCACTTGTTGATAGCTCACTCCACTCAAACAACAATGATACCTCTTACTCACAAAAGTTCACTCTATTCCTCACTTATAAACAATACTATATGGCTAGTAATATCTCAGAAGTTATAAACAACAAAAGACGTATATCTCTTAGTTAAATGTGTCTCTCACAAGTGAAATAGAAGAAATGATAATCATATGATAATGATACCTCTCAAGTGAAAAGGTTCGACTATTTATAGAGCAGTCAGGCATTCTAAAATCCTATAGTTTAGGCATGAAGAGTGACAACAAGTTTCATGCAAAGTAAATCAGCAATAAGGTGGCAATGAATAAAACTCATACTCAGCAAAAGCCTTCAACAGATCGACTACCTCTTTGACAACAATTCAAAGACCATTTCAAATAGCACATGCAGAATTTGAATTCTTCTCCAGCAATGACATCTACAGGAAAATGCTATATGAGGTGGCACCAAAGCCTCTTTTCCATAACCAAGTTGGTGCGGTTTCAAAAAAAGTGAAATAGTCAATCTTATTTTTACAACACTTAGCGAGCTTCGACTGAAATAAAGGATGAGTTGAATAAGCCAATTAAGACGTTGGACTAAGTCCACATAATTCGCATTCACTATGTCGACCAAGTCAAAGTTTATAGATTAAAACATATTGATATATTTCCATATATGTGTCTTGGCAGGTGATATGTGGCTTATATACACAGCCGTGTATATTTCCAAATCGACTTCCAATTTGATGACTATCATCGACCTCTGTTGCCATGGTCATTTATCGTCAAAAGTGACCTTGATAAATAGAATTATTATTGAATAAGAATGTTGAATTATAATTATAT